>OY757309.1:264231052-264834352 GCA_963583905.1 Stenurella melanura
CATATAGCCAGCAAAGTATTTTGTTTAGAAAGATATATGTTTCAGTAAGTTCTTATCTATGATAAGTCCTTAGTAAGATTTTGAAATAATTAAAACATATTTATTTCCTCAGATTCCATTTTAGAGTACTCTTACATTGTACTGAATTTGCATTTGCATTTAATTATATTTCATTAATATTTTTTACAGATATTTTTTCTTTTTAGTTCTCATAGATAGTTTTTTCTGCTGTTTGCAAAATCCTATAAAAATATGTTTCATGGCAATTGCAATATGTTTCATGGCAATTGCAAGCAAACAAATATTAATTCACTTTTAAGGATACTGTTATTGTTTTGATCAGATAATTAACAATTTTAATAGTTACCGAGTTTTCCAAATAATGGGATTTTTAAATCGACTTTAAACGTAGACATAGTATTTTGCTCGAGAATTTGTTGAATAACTGATCATTTGCGATCGATTTTCATTGCTTGTAAATACTTTCTGATGCCTTTTTTGAAAATCGCTAAAATAACCTGTAATCTCGAAATAACCTAACAATTAGACATTAATCGCACGATACATTCCTTTTTTCAACTTGACGAATTTAAGCCAATAAGTCGGCAACTGCTTGGATAAGTTTCCTTTCGCCGCCTAAGTCTAACTTTATCAAATCTCATAATCGATTTTTCCACCCAGGTCCATTGAGAATATGACACGCTGTAAATCTAAATTAATTACACGTTCAGTAATATCGCAGTAGACGAGTACCCTACTTAGAGTAACAGGTACGTATTTAATGAAGACGTGTCATTTGAAAATACTAGAAATTATAACCAACCTAACCTACAATTATAAATAATAGTGCATTTAAAAGAGTGCTACTTAGAAATGAACGACAGACAATAGGTACCTAAGCGCTAATAAAATAACGGCTTTTAATAACACGTTGCACGATTTATTATTTTTTTTCGATAGGTAGTAATAGTTTCTTGACATGGATATGGACAACTGGAAAATATATAAATGCACTAGATGATGATAACTGTAACAAAATGACTTATTGCTTAATAAATCTTTTTTTTTTTTTCATTATCCACATTTTTTTTATTCACATTTTAATTTATAAAAATATGTTGTTACTCGGTTAACGTGGTGAAAAGATTCAAATTACCAAACACCGAAAATTTTTAACGAAAAAATGATACATACCTCTATGCTTTCGGTCAGAATTTCGGCATTTTCCGCTACAGTTGCAGCTTATACAGATTCAGCAAATTTAGTTTAAGGTACGTAAAGTTGTTTCTGCGCAGATAAATCACGCCGTGTCGTAGAACAATACAGGGTATTGGTATAAAACAATAGCGCCATCGCTTGACCGCGTCGAGTTGAGAACAGTGCACCCAATCTGCTTTTAATAGCGTAGCTGTTTAGACGTGTGCGTGTGGGAGTAAAATAAATTATTCTTAATTTCGTTATTAAAATGCCGTGTGTTTATACAATTGCAGAAAAAGTGCAAATTGTGAAGTGGTACTTCGGGGGCCATTCCACTGAAGACACCATAAATTTATTTACTGTGGCAGACCAATCCCCTCAGCTAGCATAATTTAATACATTATTAAAAAATTTGAGAATTTCGGGTGTGTCGTGAATTATTGTAAAAAATACATACTATCAACCCGAACCCCGTCATCAACAAATCAGCGAAGAACGTGAATTCGCGAAACTAATGTCTGTGCATTTGTTGAAACTAGTGAACCTTGTTCTAGCAGGCAAATTGCTGATGAAGTTGACATGAAGGAAAGAACTGTAAGAAATATTTCGAAAATAAATGGGTACAGTTGTTTTAAAGTTCAAACAACGCAAGAAATATTTCCCGAGGACAATTTCAAACGGATGGAATTTTGTGATATTATGATAAATAAAGTGAATGAGAATGAAAACTTCTTAAAGAATATATTGTTTACAGATGAATCATCCTGTTCATTACATAGGAAACACAATCCATCCGTAGTACGATATTGGTCTCGGAAAAATAAACATTTGAGTGTTGTGCGAAGTCAGTATCCTCAAAAGTTGAACGTTTGGACGGGAATTTTAAACAATCATATTATAGGCCTACTGCTAATCGATGGCAATAAATATTTAGAGCTTTTACAAAACCAAATAATTCCTGCAGTTCAAAATCTTCCTGTCAACTTTGACGACATTTGGTTTCAACAAGGCGGCTGCCCAAGTCACAATACCTTAACTGTTATTAATTTTCTGGAAAGAACATTTCCCAATCGTTTAATAGCTACGAGGGGAATGATAAAATGGCCCCCCAGGTCACCTGATCTAGCACCCCATGATTTCTTTCTGTGGGGCTTTTTAAAGGAAACCGCGTAAAAAACATGCGTTTAAACGAGCCAATAATTTAGTTGAATTACGGGAAAAACTTATCCAACTTTGTGCAACCATTACTCCAAATCAACTCAATGATATGAGAGGTTCATTGTATAATCGGTTTGGCTATTGTTTGGCACAAGAAGGTGGTTTGTTTGAATCCTTACTTCATTAATTTATTGTTTCATAATTATTAGTTGATTTTAGTTTCTGAGGGTTAGTAATTTTATTTTAATGTTCTGTTTTTGTAATTTAATAAGAATAATTTATTTTTTGATAATTATTAGTTCATTTCAGCTTTAATAACAATTATTATTTTATTCCCATAGCATTTACGGCTAAAAAAGAAACTGCAGAAATGCTTTCAATAGAAGAAATTATTTGTCAAAAATGTGACAAATAACTTCTTCGCTTTTGACGAAGAGATATTGTCTCGTTTTGTATTAGAAATTATTACCTACGTCCGCACCCATCCTTAGTTCATGCCGTACTAAATTCAATTCATTGTGTGTCTAAACTGCATTTTCCGAATCTATATGCATCAGATGTAGAAATAAGATTTGGAAATGGTTTAGCTTTGATCATGAACAAATCTTTACACGCCGCGTGAACAGTCTGAAGTTCAAGTGCTACATCGCCCTATAGAATGACCACAAATCATTCTAAGACTTGTCTAATGTTAAGCTGCAGCGGTAGTGAACTTGGAAATGGCAGTGGTGGCCTTGGTTACTTCTTTTTAGGCCTTCCAGTTTTATAGAAATAGAATTTATCTTTAAAACTGAGAGCCGAGAGTGTGTTACAAACGTTGACACACAAATTGTCTTATTTAACAGCCAAGATACATCCCTAGATGCTGTTGAAATGTTCTTGATACTGCGGATATTGACGTTGTCTTTCTTTCTTGGGGTTAACTGAGCATCAGATCCTGCATGGCTCTGACTAAAATCGAAGAAACCTGTCAAGCCATGAAATAGCAGAAAATACGGGATAAGAAAGATCCATCGCACTCCGTGATCTTCTCGAGTTTATTGGCTACGACACAGTTCTGGTTTTCAGTTATAAAGGTCAACACTATGCCTAGAAACGTCTCCAGACACCCATCTCAAAAGTACAAATATGCCGTTCTGTATGTCGTTATACTTCTGTTGCATTAGGTATTGCTGAACTTGCAAATTACCTATCTAGTTATCTGTATTCTTCGCAGAATATATTTTCAAGGTTAGCAGTATTGTCCACGAGGACTTCTAAGTTGTGGCTGGTTATGTTATGATTTACTCGATCTACAATCATAATTTTTGTTCTGTCCAATAGATGGTAATATTCAAATTGACTTAATGGAATATAGCTAATTATAATATAGACCCTGGAGCATAAACATACATACTGTTTACTTATAATGAGTATAACACATATATTACAAAATATGGCAAGCAGACGAATTGAAAAATGGTTATACCTTCGCCTTGAACTCAACATTAAAACTATAATAATAGCGTCTACTTAATTTACTTCAACGAACTATATCGCAGGTACCATAAAAAATTGACACTTTGATTTGTGTTCTCTTCATCGTAAATAGTTATAGTTTAAACCTTGAAACATTAAAAAACCAAAGTTATTGTTTCTAATATGCAAACTAACTATAAATTATGCACGATTGTTTCCTGTACTGTGAGTGTCAAAATGCGCTACTCATATTTCTTTAAATACATTCTAAGTATTGATATTGGCGTAAGGTTTTAGAAGATAATTTAATTAATTTCGAAAAAATCAGCTTTATATAGATTGAAGAAAAAGTTGTTCTTGCGATGTAGAGTATGTCATAATTTCAAATATACAAAAATGGGAGTATGCTCAGCAAGTCGAGCGATAACATCAATAAAATTAAAAAATAATATTAATAATAACAATTTTATTTGCCAAACATACACTTTAGTGTTTTGACCCATCAAAATAAATTATACTACGAGTCCGAACTTACTTTGTCGTGTGACTGAAAAATTTATTTCATCATTAAGTTATCCTTATGTGAATTTTTCTAAGAGACAAATAACATAGCGCTAAGTTTATAATTTATGATTAACGTACATAATTTGAGACAAATCGTCAGCACCATTTTTGAGAACTGTTTTTAAAATTTTCTTGCACACCTCATTTTTAAGGCTAGGTGAAAAACGTCTGAAAGTGATCAAAAGGTTCGGACAAATCTAGTTTCCCTCATAATTTCGTTATGAATGGTTAGCTTTTTTCTTCATTGTGATACGAACAATATAGGCAGGGATATTTAAGAAATACTGCGAAAAAACTCAATTTTGTTCATTGTTTTATTTAAGCAAAAACGTTCCGGGTGTCTGATTTATTTCAAAAGTTTGCTATATTTCTTGAAATGGTTACAAGTTTCTGCAGAGAAATTGCTATTCCTACTTAGTAAGATAATTCCTTTTTAGACCACTTAGACTTTAATTCTACTTCACTACAGGACGTTAATATAAACTAACCATAACTTATTTATTTATTGATCGCTTTTGTTCAAAACAACGGGGTTCTTCCTCTAGCTAACGTTAACTTACTGTCCAAATTTCAATACAATCGCACTTTTCGTTCTCAAGTTATCGTGCTTTCAAGAAACGTGACAGACGGACAGAAAATTGTTCAGAATTCGATTATCAACACAGAGGTAGGAAATTTTTTTCTCTACGAGCAATATTACCGGTTTTAGAAATGCGCCGATCTTCGTTTTGTAATTGCGAAGAGGTTAAATAGAGTCAGGACCAGTTTAAAATGACCAATATATGAATTAATATTGCGCGTACGTTTTCAATATCTCTTGCACACAAAGTGAAAATAATAGCCTAAAGAAATTGTCAATGCATGTCTACCAAGATTCTTTCCCACTTCTTTTGAGACGGAAATATGAAATGTACACTTAGGAGTGAGAAACATAGTCATAAGCTCAGCGATTCTCAAACTGTAGGATTTCACGACGAATGTTGTTTATTCCCATGAACTAACACCACTCTAAATATGAAAAACGTCTTTATATGAAATATTTAAGTTATTTTTAGTGGTAAATAGTGGATATTCATCCGTCAAACGAACAATGTCAAACCACTAAGTCTTACGATGTTCTAGTATGCACATACTGCACGTTTTAGAATATAATAAACAGGATTGCGTAGCTCAATCAGTAAGATACTCGAGCAGCAATAAATGTAAATGGGGTGGTTGTGGGTCCGATCCTATTCTACGTACCCTTTTAAATTTTATTAAGCTCTATTAAAAGTTTATAATTTTCTGTCTAAAATTTTTATTTAATTAAACTACGCCGCGAGTTCTGTTAAAACTTAATTTTCCCCAAAAATGCGTCTTACTTCTATCGTGTGTTTATCTCTAATACAATCGACTTTCTTACGTTATATATTAATGCACGGATGGTGAAACGTGCGTCGAGTAGATAAATTGTTCAAGTGTGGTGTTGTATTGTTTATGAAAACGTGTCGTAAATTGTTCAAGTGTAGTGTTGAAATGTTTTAGTGTTTATGAAAACGTGCCAATGCGTTCTTTCAAAACTGTTTTAATTCATTTATTTTAAAATTATTGTTATTTTTTTTAATATATATTTTGTCAACCAGAATATATATTTATTACCGTTAAAAGAAATATAATTTATTTTCGTTATTCTCATAGACATTTCAGATTTTTTTTGTTATTATATGAAATATTTTATTTTTACTAGCATCATTTCCCCTACCAATACTACAATCCTATCCTTTCCTAGCAAGAAATGCCCATACCTCCCCGTGGTTCTTGCTGGACCGTAACAATATCAGTCTTTGATTTCTTTTTCTGATAACTCATTGCTATTGACTGAATTGGGCGATTCATTTTTTGTTATCAGTTTCATTTGTGCTCGAGCCAATATACCTATAGTGTCCGCCATAAAGTTGGCTACATATGGGAAAAATTTGTATTATTGAGATTTCTGAAAAATATTATATTGGGGATTCGTTTCTTTTTACTTCCCTCGCATACCGAAGGGAAGTATTGTATTCGAGAAAAAATCACCCTCCGAGATTTTTTCGGATTTTGACGTTTCAGAACACGTAGATTACGAAAATATAGGTTTCTCAATTCCGACATTTGTCTGTCTGTCTGTTGGTGCATTAACTAAAAAACTACTTGACGGAGAGCAGTCAAATTTGGTAGGTAGTTGACGCTGCTGTCAGCGAAGAAATGGAAAATATACAGGGTGGAACGTCTAAAAGGAATAATTAATGAACATTTTTTTTGCTCAAATTTAAAATGTACACGTTTCATGACACGCTAAACCTATTTCTGAAAAAAAAAAATTTGAAAATTTTTGAAAATTAAAATTTTTTTAGCAAGATGGAAAAAAATTTTCTTTGCTCAAATTTAAAACTTCGACGTTTCATGTCATTCTAAATCTATTTAAATAAAAATTGATTTTTTTTTCCAACATTATTGAAACATTTTTTACCACTAAAATAGATGGAATTTTTTTTTCTTTTTTCTAATTTAAAATTTTCACGTTTCATAGGGTTCTAAACCTATTTAAGAAAAAAATTTTTAGAAAATTCTTTTACAATTTTTGAACAAATTTTACCACTAAAATAGATGGGATTTTTTTTTTTTTGTTCAAATTTAGAATTTCCACGATTCCATGGCATTTTAAACCTATTTCAACAAAAACAACTTTAAAATTTTTTTTGAAAAAAGTTTTATTCTATTTATCACTATTATAGAATACATGAAAAATTTGCTTTTTGCTCAAAATTAAAATTTCCACGTTTCATGACATTTTAAACATATTTCAGAAGAAAAAAATTATGAAAATTATAATCAGAATTCCACTAAAATGACGAAGTTACTAAATTAATAATCTTAACATTTTATGATAATATCTTTCCTTTTTTTTTCTCATTATTTAGCGACATGATTGCTGTTACAGCAAAGAACGGTTTGAAAACTACTGATATTTCTTATGCATCAAATAAAATCTTAGTTCCGATGTTTTAGCTTAAATTGTACCCAACTCTAATAGCACTAGTAATTCGGAAATCAAAACCTGCACTGTTGCACTATTCATTACACTTATGCACCGCAGGCAGAACTTATTCAGTATTTCAGAGTATTCTAGGCTTAACTAATCTCAACTTAATTTTTAAATGCTTAAATTAAAAAGTTCAAAACCCCGACACAAAAAATAAACCTTTAAAAGGGAACAAATAATTCATATTCAGTGGCTCGAAACATTACATATGATAATTTTTGAAAATAAAAATTTGACTACAATTTTTGCTAAAAAACTTGTACATCCTTTTGATATGTATATGTGTAAAGCATGTCACCCACATACCTCATCCGTACTAATAATTTACAATTCTTTTAAGATGTATCTCTATTAAACCGGAGAGCTGCAATTAATAACAAACATGCCATACCTCCTCTTTCATTATACCATTAAAAAGAATCTTATTACAATTATTACGCTTAAAACAATAAATCTATTTATAGAATTACCTATATTTCGATAGATTACAGAACCTGTTGGCCTAGAATTACTTTTCGAATTCCCACAAGAGGATGATAGCTCTCGGGTACGAATATATGCGAGGACGAGAACAAGAAGAGCAAATGAACCACTGGAGAAGATGGAAAAATTCGATAAACGCTATAAAATACTAGAGTGGATCGTGCTCAATATTTATACAGGGTGACACATATTGCAGAGGAGTAAATGCTATCGACATTAACTCACAAGTCGATGTAGTTTACATATAGACTAAGAGCCGTGTGATATATAAGTCCATGAAACCCCACATCCTTGGAGAAAGACCAAAACAGGAGGTGATAAATATGAATATGATTATGGGATCCGACAGCCAATAATAGGAGTTGCGGGCCTCACGGGCCCTTTTAAAAAAATTCTAATTATCAGTAAACTCCTTTAATGTTAAAAAGTAAAAAGTGTGGGTACCAAAGAGCAGGAGAAATTTGGTCTAAGGACTGTCCCAGGCGACGGTGGTGTTTCACCCAAATCAACTTATAGATAGTAAAATTATAGATATTAAAATACTTTCCATCTAAAAACGTATTATTACAAAAAAATATGGGTATTTCCAATGAAAATCTGTGTCAAGGTAACAAATTTATAAATATTTTGGATTTTTTTATTTAAAATTTTCATTTTACACATAAGCAAATCATCTGTTAAATTATATTTTCCATTTTTTTTATTGTGGACAGTTGCCAAATTAACTGCCAAACATAAAAACTTTAAAGTGTATCTTCTATTTTATAGAAAATAATGTAAGATTTTAAAGAAATTAAACACAAAAATCTTTAAGACTTTCTAGTTACGTAACTGAAACTAATCTTTAAATTTGACAGCTGTCAAAATTTCTGTCAACTTACTTAAAATGTTTGTGTGTTTTGTTGAAAGTAAAAGTGCTATATAGGTATGTTTCTATAGATTTTGGAGATACATGATAAGAAATTAATGTCCAGTATATTATTATAGTTGGCAGCTCTCAAAACTTCTGTCAAAATTAAAAATAAGCATATGTGTCTTACGTTATTACAAAATATTCTGTTTCCATAAAAAGAGAGGTATTTAAAGAGATTTAAAATTAATTACTTCCGTAGTTGATATTGATTTAAATTATACACTATTAGCAGTTGTAAATTTGTCAGTCAACTCAATGAAAAAGCCATTTATTAAGCTTTTTCAAAATTTAAAGTGCCAAACTGTTCATTTCCTGTAAATTTTGGAGATACTTGAAAAGAAACTGTCAAATATACAGGGTGTCCCAGAAGTCGTGGTCCAAACGAAAGTGGGCGATAGGCGAGGTCATTTACAATCAAAATAACCCCAAATGTTGTTATCCAATTGTTAGTCGTTTAAAAGTTACAGCATTTTTTCCGTTTTTTAAAAAAATGCCGACTGTCTTCTAAGAAATTCATAGAAAAATATTGACAAGTCGCTTACGTTTTTTTTTTTGTTGTGCTTACTACTGATGTGTTCTTATAATGAAAGTGTTTTCATGAACTTTTCTTTCATATTAAAATAATAAAACAAATTTTTTCAAAAATTTTTGATTTCTTCAAAAATAAAACAAAAATTTGAATGAAGTTTACTGAAAATAAAATTACCACTGAAAAGTGAACCAGCATACTAAAAACTTATACAATTCACGCCGATTCCAGCAAGGTATAGTTCACTGGTATTCATTAATTAAATCATGGTTGTTGATAGTAAGTATTTCATGCAGAAAGGAGCTGGTCAACAATAAAAAGGCAAATAATGTATTAAGCATTTATTGCATATTTTCTTAAAACAGATGTTCAAAATGTCTTCCATCGCTCATAATATATAAACGACATCTCCTAAGAAAGTTTCTTCTTAGATTTATCATTGCACGATAGTTGTTCCGAACAGTCACTGCTGCAGTTTGCAACTTATCTCGTAGCTGTTGTTCGTTTTGGCTTTCTTTGCTGTAGACGATATCTTTATAATGCCGCCATACGAAGTAGTCCAGGGGATTGAGATCTGGCGAGCGTGCTGGCCAGCGAATCTTCCCCCCTCTCCCTATCCAGCGATTGGGGTAAACATTATTGAGGTGCTGTCGTACAATGAGGGCGTAATGCGCTGGTGCACCATTGCTCTGCAGCCACATTGTAGCCCGTAACTCAAGTGAGACATTTTCTAGAAGATCGTTTAGGTCCTGCTGCAGGAACTGCAAGTATTGTTGACCATTGAGCCTTGGCGGCAGTTCAAACGGTCCAATGAGCCTTCCGCCGAGCATGCCTGCCCACAGGTTCACTCCGAACCTATGTTGGAAGCGGTGGTTCCGCATTACTTTCGGATTTTGTAACACCCTGAGGCCTTCGCTTCTATTATATACAACAAATCTCAAGTTTCTGTACTCTTACCAGCTTGCTTCATTAATTTTTCCCCATTTACCTCTATTTAACCCCCAACCCTTCATCGGATATGTTCCAGATCTCGTTATAATACATACGTGTACAAAATTTCAAGTCAATATCTTAAACGGTTCCAGAGAAAACTTGCGCACAAAAAAGTTACAGATCGACAGACCGACAAACCGACAGACAGACAGACAGAATTCTTTTTTTCGCCCAAATTTAAAATCTCGACATTTCATGACAAGTAATTGGAGTACGCGATGGTCCATACTACCCTTGTAGCGCAATCGAAATCATATTATATTTAATTGTCCATTAACAGAACCTAAATCAAAACACTTTTTCACTAATTTCCTGCATGATAATGCTTTTATATCGCCCATATGGTTACCATATTTTTTAAGTCTGACAAATCCTAATTTAATGAAAAATTTGTCTCGTTCTTCTTTGATGCCAATATTAACATTTAGGTATTTTATTCAAAACCCTTGTTTTATTCCCTTTATTTAAGAAGTCCTCTCAACCATGACCCACCTGTGTTTGTCCTATAAAATGCCCTGAAAGGCCCCTGGGCAAGAAGTGAGTCCTCCTCATTTAAATTCCTTACTAACCTTCCTTTTAGACATATGAGTAGCGCAAGTTAGTCTGTATTTGCTTGTGTCTATGTCTATTTCATTTTTTGTTTTTTTGTCTTACAGATTTTTCTAAGGATGTTGAAAAATTTTACTATTTTTATTAAAGTTATAATGCATAATTAATTCTCTGAAATGGGTACTTTGGTTTCTATCTATTTACGTATACATGCGTGTAAACTGTGTTTTTAATGTTTTCCCCAATTCGTACAAAGCTGGATTTCAGCCTCTTGGTCAGAGGAAATCACAATCTCCCTCAAAATGATCTTACAAAGTTCCTAGGCGTCCATATGGACATGAATATGTCTTGGGAGGATCATATTGAAAATCTGACGAAAAAACTGGCCAGTTTAAACTTTGCACGCCTTCAAATCAGGGACACTGTTGACGCTGACACACTGCTAACGTTCTATTACGGATGTATTTACTCGGTTCTGCAATATTGCATTTCATGTTGGGGAAATTGTTTTGGAATTAGCAAGGTGTTCATTCTGCAGAAAAGAATTATCAGAAGTATGTTTAAACTTGCCTACACTACAACCTGCAGAGATTCTTTTAAACAGCATGGCATACTCACTACTTATTGTATATACATTTTGCAATCTGTATGCTTTGTCAGGAAAAACATTACTGGTCCCTTAAAATGTGGTGATGTTAACAAATACAGCACGCGATCGGGAACAAATATTTTTGTACCGCCCCATAGATTAGAGGACCTTTTATTTTTTCAATAAATATGTATAGCCACCTCCCCAAAGTATAAAAGATGCGAGTAGTTTTGTGACTTTAAGAGGCTTGTAAAAAAATTCTTAGCGGATGATTGTTTTTACTCTTACGAGGAATATTTTCTCCCTATATAATTTATTGATACACCTTGGTTAGACCTTAGTTGTACATCTCTTTGTTTGTTTGTCTGTTTCTCAATGATGTGTAATTTACTTTTAACTGTATATACACGCATATATATGTATACTTTCTTTGTACTACTCTGTACTCTGTATTTGACAATTCCAATACTGTAATAGTCTATGGCAATAAACACATTATTATTATTAGTGTTATTATTATTATTATTAATTTTTTATATCCGCAAATTCGGTTTATTTTTGTCTCATCGTAGGTAATTATATATTTGTGGCCAAAACACTTTGCCTGCAAGGCCAATAATCTGAGGGAAAAAATTGGTAGGTACAGAAACAATGATTGTTGTTATCCCATAAGATTTGTTCTTATTTATCTAGCTTTGCCCCTCTAATATGCTTGTAACACAGTTTTTTCAATTACCCTTCTCTAAGAACTTTTAAATAGCCACCTTGTAAGAAGCTATACAATGTAGCAATACGTGTAATTTGAGCTGGAATAAATAATGTTAGAATTTACAAAGTGCTTATTACACGTCAAAACTGTTAATATCTGCAAGGTCGATGTTTTAAATATGAACCGTGCTGCGGGGGTACGCAGTGCAGTAGCCATCTATACCCAGACGACAATCATACAAGCATTTTGTACATGTATCTTGTGCTAATACCAGTAATACCACGTAACTTGTGCAGCCTCTAAGAAATTGAGAAAGCATAAATAGACAAAACTTTTAGATCTACATCATCATCGCTGATTACGAATTTCTGATCAAAATTGAGATTTTTCTTAAAATACTATAAATGTTCTAAAATTTGGCATAATAAAAATGGGGTGGTTGCTATAATTGGTAAGAAAAAATGAGATAAGACCAGATCTTTAGATTTTAAGGTTCCAGGAACACGAACAAATGGTTTTTAAAAAACGTCTGTATGTATGTCTGTATGTATAGGGACACGATAGCTCAGAAACTAGAGAACGAATTTTTATGAGATTTGGTACAAGAGTAATTTTATTCTTCTTCAATTCTTTGGGACTTCCTGTCACATGTATTTTTTTCCTTTTAAGCGGTGCTCGGGGAATCTACAAAATATCACAATTAACCAGTATGTTACTGGTAAATAACCTCTACGCCTGTGACTCTTACGTCAAAGGATCAGTTAGGGGTTGCTTTTTTTAAATAAACAACATAAATAAGTATAAAAACTTGAAATAAAATATTTCGCCGACGTTTCGGAAATATGATCTGTTTCCTTTTTCAAGGCTTTTTTTGACATCTTTTTTCCTGTATATGATAAATACACAGCTCTAAAAATGTTTGTTATATTCAATATCCATAGATACTTACTATTTACATAGAACTGTTGATATAGTTAACAGTTTTTTAGTTTTTATACAATGTTAAGTTTGTGAAGTTCTTCTTTTAACATTGGCAACCAAGTTGTACAGACATCTACGGAACAATTCGACACGCATCTATCCTCATTCAATAATATTATCGCGAATTCTTTAATTTTTCTTTTTTTGCTATCTGCCTCTTTTGTTAAAATTTTTGCCGAGTCCCAGTTTATTCCATGTCCAGTCTCCCAAGCGTGTTCGCAGATCTTGGACTTCTGAATTTCATTTTTTCTGATATAATTTTGATGTTCGCCCAATCTTACACTAAAAGGTCTGGATGACTCACCCACGTATTGTTTGTTGCACTCACACGGAATACTATAAATGCAGTTTTTTTTAATTTAACTCGTGGTTCTTCGGTTTTGTCTTTGTCAGAATAGATCTTAAAGTGTTGTTTGTTTGAAATACCGTCCTAATATCAAATCTATCACCGATGCGGCGCAACTTTTCGGATAATCCGCATACATAACGAATTAACGCTGTGTAGCGTTTTTCAGGTTTTTGTCATACCTGATTGTTATTTTCAATATTTATGAAGATTTTATCGACAAAACCCCCAGGGTATTGGTTATTTATAAGAATTTCCTTTATAAACCGCTTCTCATTGTTTAGTATTTCATCATTAGAAGAAATGATTTTGGCCCTATCGTACAAACATTTTACAACACCCCTCTTAACGTGCATCGACTGATTTGAGTTGAAATTTAAATATCTGTTGGTATGTGTTGGTTTTCTATAAACACTTGTTTCAATTGTACCATATTTACTCTTTTAATTAAAACATCTAAAAATGGTAATTCATTTCCAGTTTCCTTTTCTAAAGTGAATTTAATAGAAGGTTCTTTATTATTTAAATGTTCCAAAAAACTATCTAGTAACTTAATACCGTGAGGCCAGATTGCAAAGATATCATTTACGTATCTCCACCAGATAACCGGTTTGTATGCACAATTTTGAACATGTCTAGTCTCAAAATCCTCCATAAATATATTGCTTAAAATTGGTGACAATGGAGAACCCATTGCCATACCGAAATCCTGCTGATAGAAATTATTTTCCAATTGAAAATAAGTTGTTTTTATACATATAGTTAAAAGTTCCATTATGGTATTTACACTCAATTTAGTTCTAGCTTCCAAATTATTTTCATTTAAGAATTTGTCTTTGATTATTTTTAGTTATTTAGTAGTTTGTCTACTGGGACGTTAGTGAACAGAATAACTAGGTCAAAACTAACCATCAGATGTGCATTATGAATATTGTTTTCATAAACTTTTTCGACAAAATGTTTATTATTTTTTATATACGTTAATTATACGTTAAGAGGGGTGTTGTAAAATGTTTGTATGATAGGGCCAAAATCATTTCTTCTAATGATGAAATACTAAACAATGTGAAGCGGTCTATAAAGGAAGTTCTTATAAATAACCAACCAATACCCTGGGGGTTTTGTCGATAAAACCTTCATAAATATTGAAAATAACAATCAGGTAGGACAAAAACCTGAAAAACGTTACAGAGCGTTAATTCCTTATGTATGCGGATTATCCGAAAAGTTGCGCCGCATCGGTGATAGATTTGATATTAGGACGGTATTTCAAACAAACAACACTTTATGATCTATTCTGACAAAGACGAAACCGAAGATTCACGAGCAAAATTCAAAAAACTGCATTTTTAGTATTCCGTGTGAGTGCAACAAACAATACGTGGGTGAGTCATCCAGACCTTTTAGTGTAAGATTGGGCGAACATCAAAATTATATCAGAAAAAAAAATTAAATTCAGAGGTCCAAGATCTGCGAACACGCTTGGGAGAATGGACATAGAATAATCTGGGACTCGGAAAAAATTTTAACAAAAGAGGCAGATAGCAAAAAAGGAAAAATTAAAGAATCCGCGATAATATTATTGAATGAGGATAGATGCGTGTCGAATTGTTCCGTAGATGTCTGTACCACTTGGTTGCCAATGTTAAAAGAAGAACTTCACAAACTTAACATTGTATAAAAACGAAAAAAAACTGTTAACTATATCAACAATTCTATGTAAATAGTAAGTATCTATGGATATTGAATATAACAAACATTTTTAGAGCTGTGTATTTATCATACACAGCAAAAAAGATGTCAGAAAAAGCCTTGAAAAAGGAAACAGATTAGATTTCCGAAACGTCGGCGAAATATTTAATTTCAAGTTTTTATACTTACTTGTGTTTATTTAAAAAAAAAAAAGCAACCTCTAACTGATCCTTTGACGTAAAAGTCACAGGCGTAGAAGTTATTTACCAGTAACATACTGGTTAATTGTGATATTTTATAGATTCTCCGAGCACCGCTTAAAAAGAAAAAATATGTGTGGCAGGAAGTCCCAAAGAATTGAAGAAAAAAATTAAAATAATGCCACAAATAACATTCAGACAATATTAAGAGTAATTTTAGTATGGTATATGAGCTGAAAAGGTTTTGGTGCAGATCGGATGACGTTTAGTACCTCTTTGGCACATAAACTTTCATATCATGGTGTCCATATTTTTTTAAAGTAGATGCTATTCTGATTTCAATGATGTTTGATGTATCACATTTTACTCTTTTCTGTTCATTTTCCATTAAAAAATAATTGTTTAAGTCCTGTGACTCCTGTGGCGGTGGGTCGTTCACAATTTTATTTTGTTAAAACATTTAATAATGTAGTGAGGATGGTAGTGGGTTGGCAATGTTATAAAAAAATTGAGACCCTGGCTTCTAGTGTGTACACCAAATCTCAAGTTTAACATACGGTCGTTTCGAACATATTCTATCATCTCCAACTAACTTGAACATAAATTAAATACACATAATACGCAATCAGACACCGGATATAAGTGAATCCTATTGTACTAGAGTTAAATGTTAATCATTTGACAACGCACGATTGCAGATAATAACCGTTAATACGTTTAGTAATTAGAAAAGCAGTTATGACTCTTCCTCATTAAATCTCATATGAATACGTCGATAAAATTTAGTGCGATTCTGTATTAAACAATAAAATTTTATTGCGATTAGAAACGGCGATTTACAGTTTATTTAATAAAATGTCTGAATTATTGGTGAGGTTGTAGGCCCGGGAGGGAAACGCTGTCTATATTTATTGTTGTTATTTACTGTAATTAGTATTGCAATAAAATCGAAATAAAGCCGCGCAAATAATAGAATGACCGCCCCTGGCAGGCCATCTCCTTAATTTTATTTATTTTTAATATTGTAATATCAAATGGCATTTTATGGTACGCTCGAAGCTATTGCAATGCTAGTTGTGACGCACTAGGAGATGCCCATTTCGATACAATTATCTATAAGTTAAAAGCACATAAAAGTATAAAAATTTAATTTGTACAGGACGTTTAAAAATATATGATACAAAGAACTCCACGCAATTCGGTGTTTTGACATATTTTTAAATTTCTTTGAATGTGAAGATAATAATTAATTTAATTTAAAAAACATTTGAATTTTTACAACCAGTAGATTAATACCTTAAAAATTAGCCTTTTAAAGAGTTGAAATAGGGATGTTTTCTATTTTTTAATTGTAATAAAAAACGATAGTTCTAAGGCTACAGAAACGCGTAATAACCATTAAAACGCCTGAAAACTTTTTTCTTGAAAATAAACTAAAAGTAAAAACTCCAAAATTAACGAGGCTAGTAAACGATCCCTGCAGTGAGAGTAGCGCGCGTGATGTCACAATGCTCATAGCGGACCTCGTATACCAACGTGATATGGATTGTTTGTTTCAGTATTGTTTTAGCCACTGTTTTTGTAATGATGGGAGACTCAAAAAGTGTGAAAGTTAATAGAAACAAGTGAAAAAAAACTACATTTTGATATGCTTTTTGTTCAATTTGTTGGGATGATTCATTACATTTTCAGCAGAGGGTCGCAAGATGACTCAGTGTGCTTTGACATGTTTTATTTTTCTTTTTGCATTGACTAAAGTAAAAGCTAACTACATTAACACAGAAAGGGCATTCTATTTTTATTTAGTAAATGAAAATAAGGAAATGAATGATGATATTTTAAATATAACATTACATTATGTTTTTGCACCTCTATCGCACGGAGAATTTATCAATTAGCAATATTTTTTTAAATAATTCTATGGAATGCATTTTCGTAAATAACTCGTTTATTTTAAGTTTTACGAAAAAACTCTATTTCAGATTTTTTGTCCAAAAAGGTCCGTGCCTTATACTGGTTATAGAGATCGATCGACGGAATAGTTAATTTTCGATTTTTATTAGGAAACTGTTCGGAATTTGTAGAATTTATCAAAAAAATCAAGTTTTCCAGGATTTGTAGATTCGCTTTTGTTTTCTCAAATTTCTCACAAACGTCAGCTAATAGAACTAATCAAGCCCTACAATTGACGTTTTTGAAAATCAAAATCGGACCTTCGGTTCGGGAGTTATTAATTTCTTTGGAAAATCATACTCGGCCCTGGAAAACATACTTGCGGTCAACGGATTCGGGCCGCCAGCAATAGGCTTGATTTGTGGCCGGGTACCTTTGATCCCACCAAGTCTCATCGAAATCGATCAATATTCTGGACAGTTATCGTGCTTCCTAGCCCGATTTCGAGAAAACCAGTTTTTTGCAAAAAAAAATAATTTTCATTTGTTTTTCGACATAGCCTCCGGTATACTTATTTGTAGAGCTTTGCCAGCGACACTATTTCTTTTTTGAAATGTCTCGATCCGACTACCCGTTATCGAGTTATTCAATTTCTCACGAAAAACTCGAAACGTCTATATCGGGTACTTCCGGTTTCCGAACGGAGCCGAGCTTCCGGCGTTATGGTTTTCTAAAGACCTCCTATTAACCACCCAAGTTTCATCGCAATCCGAAAACCGATTAGGGGGGCTGGGCGTGACAGACAGACAGACAGACAGACAGACAGACAGACCGACTGACCGACGGACGGAATTTTCTAAATTCGCTCTCGAATCGATAGATATGACTTTCACATCGATCCGACGTTTTTTTCGGGTTTCGACGGTCCACCGGAAAAATGCTAAACGTATACTACATTTTTTTTCAAAATGTAGTAACAAGCGAAAAAAACTACATTTTGATATGCTTTTTATTCAATTTGTGGGAATGATTCACATTTTCAGCAGAGGGTCGTAAGATGACTCAGTGCTTTGATATGTTTTGTTTTTCTTTTTTTTTGCATTGACTAAAGTAAAAGCTAACTACATTTTGAAACACAGAAAGGGCATTCTATTTTTATTTAGTAAATGAAAATAAAGACATGAATGATGGTATTTTAAATATAACATTACATTATTTTTTGCTCCTATATCCCACGGAGAATTTATCAATTTGTAATATTTTTTAAAATAATTCTATGGAATGCATTTTCGTAAATAACTCGTTTATTTTAAGTTTTTCTAAAAAACTCTGTTTTATATTTTTTGTCCAAGAAGGTCCATGCCTTGTACTGGTTATAGAGATCGATCGACGGAATAGTTGATTTTCGATTTTTATTAGGAAATTGTTCGGAATTTGTAGAATTTATAAAAAAAATCAAGTTTTCCAGGATTTGTAGATTCGCTTTTGTTTTCTCAAATTTCTTCCAAACGTCAACTAATAGACCTAATCGAGCCCTACAATTGCTATTTTTGAAAATCAAAATCGGACCTTCGGTTCGGGAGTTATTAATTTCTTTGAAAAATCATACTCGGCCCTGGAAAACATACTTGCGGTCAACGGATTCGGGTCGCCAGCAATAGGCTTGATTTGTGGCCGGGTACCTTTGATCCCACCAAGTCTCATCGAAATCGATCAATATTCTGGACAGTTATCGTGCTTCCTAGCCCGATTTCGAGAAAACCAGTTTTTTGCAATAAAAATCAATTTTCATTTGTTTTTCTACATAGTCACTGGTATACTTATTTGTAGAGCTTTGCGAGCGGCACCATTCCTTTTTTGAAATGTCTCGATCCGACTACCCGTTATCGAGTTTTTCAATTTCTCTTGAAAAACTCGAAACGTCTATATCGGGTACTTCCGGTTTCCGAACGGAGCCGAGCTTTCGGCGTTAAAGTTTTCTAAAGACCTCCTATTAACCACCCAAGTTTCATCGCAATCCGATAACGGGTTAAGGGGGCTGGGCGTGACAGACAGACAGACAGACAGACAGACAGACCGACAGACCGACAGACCGACTGACCGACGGACGGAATTTTCTAAATTCGCTCTCGAATCGATAGATATGACTTTCACATCGATCCGACGTTTTTTTCGGGTTTCGATGGTGCACCGGAAAAATGCTAAACGTATACTACATTTTTTTTCAAAATGTAGTAACAAGTGAAAAAAAACTACATTTTGATATGCTTTTGTCCAATTTGTTGGGATGATTCATTACATTTTCAGCAGAGGGTCACAAGATGACTCAGTGCTTTGACATTTTTTTTTTTTCTTTTTTTTTCTTTTTGCATTGACTAAAGTAAAAGCTAACTACATTTTGAAACACGGAAAGGGCATCGGTTCTATTTTTATTTAGTAAATGAAAATAAGGAAATGAATGATGATATTTTAAATATAACATTATCACTTATCAATTCGTAATATTTTTTTAAATAATTCTATGGAATGCATTTTCGTAAATAACTCGTTTATTTGAAGTTTTTCGAAAAAACTCTATTTCAGATTTTTTGTCCAAAAAGGTCCATGCCTTATACTGGTTATAGAGATCGATCGACGAAATAGTTAATTTTCGATTTTTATTAGGAAACTGTTCGGAATTTGTAGAATTTATAAAAAAAATCAAGTTTTCCAGGATTTGTAGATTCGCTTTTGTTTTCTCAAATTTCTCCCAAGCGTCAGCTAATAGACCTAATCGAGCCCTACAATTGCCAGTTTTGAAAATCAAAATCGGACCTTCGGTTCGGGAGTTATTAATTTCTTTGAAAAATCATACTCGGCCCTGGAAAACATACTTGCGGTCAACGGATTCGGGTCGCCAGCAATAGGCTTGATTTGTGGCCGGGTACCTTTGATCCCACCAAGTCTAATCGAAATCGATCAATATTCTGGACAGTTATCGTGCTTCCTAGCCCGATTTCGAGAAAACCAGTTTTTTGCAAAGAAAATCAATTTTCATTTGTTTTTCGACATAGCCACTGGTATACTTATTTGTAGAGCTTTGCGAGCGGCACCATTCCTTTTTTGAAATGTCTCGATCCGACTACCCGTTATCGAGTTATTCAATTTCTCCCGAAAAACTCGAAACGTCTATATCGGATACTTCCGGTTTCCGAACGGAGCCGAGCTTTCGGCGTTAAGGTTTTCTAAAGACCTCCTATTAACAACCCAAGTTTCATCGCAATCCGAAAACGGATTAAGGGGGCTGGGCGTGACAGACAGACAGACAGACAGACAGACAGACCGACAGACCGACAGACCGACAGACCGACTGACCGACGGACGGAATTTTCTAAATTCGCTCTCGAATCGATAGATATGACTTTCACATCGATCCGACGTTTTTTTCGGGTTTCGATGGTCCACTGGAAAAATGCTAAACGTATACTACATTTTTTTTCAAAATGTAGTAACAAGTGAAAAAAACTACATTTTGATATGCTTTTTGTCCAATTTGTTGGGATGATTCATTACATTTTCAGCAGAGGGTCGCAAGATGACTCAGTGCTTTGACATGTTTTATTTTTCTTTTTTTTTTTTCTTTTTGCATTGACTAAAGTAAAAGCTAACTACATTTTGAAACACGGAAAGGGCATCGGTTCTATTTTTATTTAGTTAATGAAAATAAGGAAATGAATGATGATATTTTAAATATAACATTATCACTTATCAATTCGTAATATTTTTTTAAATAATTCTATGGAATGCATTTTCGTAAATAACTCGTTTATTTTAAGTTTTTCGAAAAAAACTCTATTTCAGATTTTTTGTCCAAAAAAGTCCATGCCTTATACTGGTTATAGAGATCGATCGACGGAATAGTTAATTTTCGATTTTTATTAGGAAACTCCTCGGAATTTGTAAAATTTATAAAAAAAATCAAGTTTTCCAGGATTTGTAGATTCACTTTTGTTTTGTCAAATTTATCACAAACGTCAACTAATAGACCTAATCGAGCCCTACAATTGCCATTTTTGAAAATCAAAATCGGACCTTCGGTTCGGGAGTTATTAATTTCTTTGAAAAATCATACTCGGCCCTGGAAAACATACTTGCGGTCAACTGATTCGGGCCGCCAGCAATAGGCTTGATTTGTGGCCGGGTACCTTTGATCCCACCAAGTCTCATCGAAATCGATCAATATTCTGGACAGTTATCGTGCTTCCTAGCCCGATTTCGAGAAAACCAGTTTTTTGCCAAAAAAATCAATTTTCATTTGTTTTTCGACATAGCCTCTAGTATACTTATTTGTAGAGCTTTGCCAGCGGCACCTTTTCTTTTTTGAAACGTCTCGATCCGACTACCCGTTATCGAGTTATTCAATTTCTCCCGGAAAACTCGAAACGTCTATATCGGGTACTTCCGGTTTCCGAACGGAGCCGAGCCTCCGGCGTTAAGGTTTTCTAAAGACCTCCTATTAACCACCCAAGTTTCATCGCAATCCGAAAACGGATTAGGGGGGCTGGGCGTGACAGACAGACAGACAGACAGACAGACCGACAAACCGACTGACCGACGGACGGAATTTTCTAAATTCGCTCTCGAATCGATAGATACGACTTTCACATCGATCCGACGTTTTTTTCGGGTTTCGACGGTCCACCGGAAAAATGCTAAACGTATACTACATTTTTTTTCAAAATGTAGTAACAAGTGTTGTTTTGTTCCTGGATGTACAAATACATCAGTAAATAACTCGGAAAAGGTTTTTATGTCTGTGCAACAAAATGTAAAAAGAAAGAAGCTTTGGTTCTTTTTTAAACCAATGATATTTTTTTTAAACTTTTGTTATCTTAAACTCATTTATCAAAATCGGTCTCCGATTATACAATGTTTTCGCTTCCCTTTTTCCAACGTAGCGAAGCACATTTAATATGGACCACACTATATAATGTACTACTATTGAACAGATTGGGCCGTTACTTGATGAAAATCCATGATAATAATTGGGAAGAAAACTATATTAGTTTTTGATTTTCACTTTATTTCTTGTCAACATGACAATTATTTCGCCACACAGTGGCTTCTTCAGATATTGAGTACTGGTATGCCAGTACCAGTACTCAATATCTGAAGAAGCCACTGTGTGGCGAAACAATTGTCATGTTGACAAGAAATAAAGTGAAAATCAAAAACTAATATAGTTTTCTTCCCAATTATTAATGTACTACTAAAGTTTTGGTACTATATAGTACTTATTACTTATTTATATAAAACAGTACTTACTGGTTCGCTTTTACAATACTAGATTGAGGCTGACTGAAGTCTATCACCATGGCCAAAAATTCTGAAACCATGGTAACGTCCACAGTTAGCAGATTATGCGAGTTTGCCTTTTGAAAACCTTGTATCGATATAAAATAAATATCGATATATTAATCCTAAAGCATGAATATATCGGGTTGAAATATCGATATTTTTCTAAATATATCGAAATGGGTGAACTTGCATGTTATCTCCCCGTTCTTCGAAATCTCAATCGAGATTGATTCATAATATCGATATATTACATTTTTTTTGCCATCCCTAATTCTCATATGAAACGTGCATGAAAGCCTAGCCAGCATTCGCACGCGTTTAACTATGAGCAACATGACGTCACACCAACCAAGGAGCGTTTCGCGCATTCAATTGAATATTCGTATTTCTTTAGGGGTTTTCCCATAGAACGGATTTGTTAATGTTTGTAAAACTTTGTGGGTATTATTATAAGACTATTTTTAAGCATTTTATGATGTATAAACAGGATTTAATTTTTTTGTGAACATCCCTATTGTACTGCCAAAACCGCTACGTCACATCATCGCGCGTTGATGACATCATCAGTTTACATTTTTGATAAAGAAACGATATTATGTATCATAAAATTTATTTTACAAAATCTTAATATTTTATAACACAAAATACATAATGTTTTATGCGAGGATGCAAAAATACATCCAAAAACGCACTTGGAGAAGTTTTCGTGGCAGTATCAGAATAAAATAACGGGATATAAAACTTTTTAAAGCTGCTGTATAGACGTGATCTATTTATGACAACAATAGTATTTTATGCCGCGGGGGTAATTTTAAAGTTATAATTATTTAAATCTGCATTATCTTGCGTGATTATTACGCTTAAATATTGAAAATCTGCATAGATAAAAATACATACATACATTGCAGCATTACAGACCAAACGTTTGTCTATTTTCATAAATTCGGCAATCATATTCTTGCCCACAACTGATCCAAAAGGTGCTTTTACAAATTCCGTATTACCCACCACGTATTTAAGTACCAATTTTTCAGCGTTAACAGAGTCGGACATGATATACAATTTTAACAATTGTGAATTTGTAATTGTAATTTCTCTCTTTATGTTATCCTTATTTATAACATTAACATACCACCTTTCGTATTGCTGTAAAGTTATTTTAATGAGTAGAGAAATTTCTAATAAGCGTAAGGAAGAAAATTACTAGACAAATAGTTTAGCTAACGAATTAGGCGAAATACTAAAACACAACCTACCCACGGCTTGTTAATTACACATAAAATATGAATAAAGGTAGTAAAATAATGTGTTTACCTCTTATTAGAGGCTTTCCAGATATTAATGCAAGTGAAGATGTCACCGCCAATCATAGCGTGTTTTGCTTACCCACATTTAAAATTTATTTGTTGAACATTAATTTTTTAGTTTGTCAGGCGATAGAATATTATTTAAATATTGGAACGCGTTTTAGTATATATTAAGTACTTCATTTTAATAATATCAAAAAGCAGATTTGCGTACAGAGAAAATACCTAAAAAAGAGCAGCGACCAATTTGGCTGAGTTTTTTATGTTATTGCTCAAAAATAGATTTTTTTTTCGTTAATCGGCAATCCGCACCTCATCGTTGAAATATTATAGTAGTATATCAAGAAAGAAAATTTGACCGAAAATAGCAAATCTCACAATATATATTTCACCATCAGAATCTTTAATATGGCAGCCCTAATCCCATAAGATGACAAGGCACTTTATTTCCCCAAATAAATGTAAACAGTACGGTATAAAACTAATTAATTTGAGCTTTATGTGGATTTATGTCGCAACAAACGTAAGCCAAAAGCTTATAGTTCGGGAGTCAAGTCGCCTTTTAACACGCTTGACTTTGTAACATTGTAATGAAATCTTACAACCCACTTTTTATCTACTTCCAGATGTCTTATTGACTTTTGGCGTGTGTATATGACTCAAATGACTACACAACTTGGCATTTAAAAAAAATCCAAGATGGCGGACAGTCTATTGTCATTTAATATCCGATTCTATTAAAAATTGGTGTCTGGAAATTCTTTAGGTCGCAGATTACAAATATGTGATCAAAACTCAGAAATTCAAAATGGCAGCTTCAATATAGCGAATGGGTTTTATCATTTGTTGTCTGACTAAAGAAATCATAAATCATTTTACAGGTGTTAAATCGATATATGTAAAAGCTTGTCACGAGCTAAGAATGTTGTATTAAAGCTATCGCGACAAGATTTTAAATATATTGATTAAGATATTTAAGATGTTTTGTGATTTAATTGTTTAGATAGTTTTGATGTTAGTTAACATAGTCGCATCCATACTAGTTTAAAGCACGGCCAAAAGCATTTATGCTATTTATGTTAATGATACTCAGCTTTATTATTCACTTAACACTTCTGACGTTGATGGTGCCTGTCAACTTATAAACGAAGACTTAAAATCTTTTTAAAATATATTAAAACTTATTATTAATACCAGCAAATCCAACGCTTTCATTTTCGGTCCTAAAAAAATCTCAACAACTTATTAAAAATCGGGTACAAATAAATGTAGATCAAGAAAATGTTGAAAAGTTAACTATATACAGGGTGTAATTAGTTTCATGTCATTAAAAAAAAACTGGTGCTAGGGAACTACAAGACAAACAAAAAAAGCTTATATAACATGGGGTCTAAAGCTCATAGTTTTGGAGAAAAATAATAAACAAAAATTTCGCAAATTTTCAATAAATATTTTTGAGAACTGCTGGAATATTGAGGTAGGTTTAGATCTAGATCTGATCTGAAGAAAACTATACTCTAACTCTTCCTTGTGCAATATTTTAGTTATTGTGGGTGTTTCGTTATATACACACGTCCAACCCGCCGTTCGTTGTTTTTGTTATTTTTGAATTTCGCGTCATTGTGTATTTATAGTTAAGATTTATTTTATTGACTTACCGTTCAAGTTGTCAATCTCTTGATTACGTACAGACACAACTTACTTGTTCGTTCTTTTTGTATTCCTTTTTGGCTTTTGTACAAAGTTTCTATTTTATTTTTCTTTACTGACAACGTTACTTGATAGTTTAGTGTTTAGTGTTGAACGAAGTGCGTATGTCCTTAATTCGACGTACTGAACTGTCTATTGATGCAGATGCAGAAATTTTGCATCATTTAGGTAGGTAATAAGCTTTTAACCCAGGACACTCATTTATGTTACAAATGTTAATAAACCACATTTAAATTATAAACAATCCAATATTTTGTTCCAAATAAAAAAACACACATGTAAATAAATGCTCTGTTTAAACCTCTATAGCCATTATTTGCTTGCAATTGTGCACGAAGAGAGAACGAATTATTTACCTCTTTATACTTGCCTCAGTTCAGTTGAGGCGGTCCATAAAGGCAGTCGATGATCCTTTGACATCGCAGATCACCGCGTGTGCCGGCGAGCACTTTTGTATGACAATTTAAAAGTTGTATAATTGGGAACTACAAGTCCGTTGACCAAGAAAAGCAGTGGTTCTCAATAGTTGTCTACCATAATATTAAAAATATTGACCTAGATCAGTTTTTTCAAAGTGGCCCTAGAGGGAAAAGTCATAAAGGTTTTTTCTTTGTCTACTCGGTCCCCATTACCAGTTTTTTTAATGACATGAAACTGATTACACCCTGTATAAGAACTTAGGTGTTATTATTGAGTTATTTGCTATTTGAAACACATGTAAATAAACTTACATAAAAAGCATACAATTCTACCAAAATAATTTACGGGAATAGGCACTATTTATCTCAAAAAGTTAAAATGAAATGAAATGCTGACTGCCTGTATGGCCCTAATTTAACTTCTGTATACAAAAATAAAATACGAAAAATGCAGTATTTCTGCCTTAGGTTAATTTATGGCATACGCAGGCGTGAGAGAATATCGCACAAGTTAAAAGACACAGGTTGGCTGAACATGGAGAATTGCAGACTACTACATTCAGCATCTTTATATCATAAAAGTTTAATAAAAAATCTCCTGAATACGTATATAATAAAATAAAACTTCGTACCGATGTACACAATCTTATTTTAAGGTTCAAAGGCCTTTTAACCACACACGTCCGTCGAACAGAGCAATTTAAACGTTCCTTTAGGTATCAGATTTGCAAAATATATAACTCTCCACCCGAAAACTTGATGACAAACTGCTTTCAGGAAAAAATTTAAATAATAAATTTACAATTAACATATTTAATATCATTAGCTCCTTACTTTAACTTCAATGTTTTCTTTTATTTGTATTAACCATAATTGTAATTATTTTCAATTTATTTTCATTGAATGTAATGCGCGAATGAGGTTAAGTGGAACAGCAGCTTAATTTTATAAGTTTTTATATTTTTTACTGCTTCTAATATTTGTTAAAGTATTCCTTCTACTTAGTAAAAAGTTTTGTAATTAAGTATATTCTTTCATATGGAAAATGAAGACGCTATTATTATTACTATTATTACTAGAGAGCTTATAATGACGAATTTAGAGCACTGAGATAAAATATACAACAGAAATCTGAATTATTTCTTTTAGGAACATTTTTCTTTCTGATTAATTAACTGACAAGAGTTTCTTTCTGGATACATTTTTCTGAGTTCAAACTGTTTAAATAAATATTCTCAATCTGAAAAAGTATTGTAATGATGTAACTATAACTGCTATAACTTCATTTTGTTTTAACTTTGACTCGTGACCTACCTAATGGGAAGTGCTCCGCTAGAAGTTGATTTTGCGAATCGTTATTATTTATAACGACAAAGATATCTGATAGAGCATAAAATTTTGACGTAACGAAGAAGTCACCCAGCCCCTGTACTATTATCGGCCCTGTGCTTGGCACAAGTTGAGAATCCTCTGCAAAAGTCGACACCTCTTGAGACGCATTAAAAACCGGGTCGGTATCGAATTAATCTGCCTGCATCCAGGACCCCGTTTTGTGCGTGCGGAGTTCAATTCATTTGAGAGTTCGTTTACCCCGAAGAAAAATCTTTTATTTTTTCGGCATCTGCAATTGCGTTGCAACTGAGAATTAATTAAATTTATGGTGGTATCAGTTACTTTGCATTACGTGACCATTTATTAAATTTATTTTCGAGCCGTTCCGAATTTTAATAATTAATGAATTTTTATCAATTATACCATCAGGATGTATTTTATTTTTCGTCGCCGTCGACGTTTATAAGGAATGAATGAAGCCCGGAAATTTATTAGGCACATGATGGGTTTCGTGCTTGTTATTCTTTTGTAATCGGTTTCCTTAACGGTGCTGATTTGCTCCTCTTCCAAGTTGCTTTTTAAGCTGTCGTTACTGACTCCGACGAGACTGAAAGATTAGTAGAAGATATCATAATTTCAAATATATTGATTGGGTTTATTTAGAAATTATAAGATCTCCCTATAATAATGTAAGTAACTTGGAACAAAATCGCTTTACAATGGACGACATGCCAAATAAATAACATTTCAAACATCAATTTTTCTTATAATACATTTTTAAGTTTTCCATTTAAGTGTGCCATGATGGTTCCGATTTATTCTAAATGACCCGTGTAATGCTACAAAAATCGAAACCCCGTTAAAAACACTAAATTACGTGATTGTTTTGGGGGCAAAACTCATTTTTTTTTTTCAAATAGAACCATATCCGTACCATGGTACTATTTATCAGTGCTATTAATAAGGAATTTATTCATATGTCGTATTAAAATGTTCGATAAATACAAACAAAATTACAGCTAAAAGAAAATAAGAATATACAATTTTATTCTAATTACCTTGTTACACATAAGGTGGTTTTGGAATACAAAAAATTAACACAAAACACCAGAACAGTTGTTCAAAATGCTGTCCATTAACGTCAATGCACTTCTGAACTCGCATAGCTGTTTCTCGAAGAACGTTCGCCAATTGCTGGGCAGTTATGCTATTAATTGCTCGCCTTACTCGTAGCTCCAGGTCTTCACGGGTCGTAATGGCGGATGCATAGACAATATTTTTTTAATAAACTCAAACAAGGAAATCAAGGGGTGTTAAATCAGGTGACTTTGGAGGCCACCTCACAGGACCATTCGTCGAAATTACGTTTTCTCCAAATCTCCGTTGAAGGGACTCAATTACTATCCTTGAATCATGGGGAGGAGCACCATCTTGTAGAAAATACATTCAATGTTGAAAGTTACCCTCCCGTAATAAATTTTGATTTTCTTCTGACCGATATTTTGTATTTTGTCGGTTAAATAATCCCAAATTTGTAAACCTTGACTCGTCCGAAAAAAATCAGATCCAAAAAATCATTGTTTGGCTGCACGTTATTATACAAAATACAATACGTTCGTAATCACTTTCGTACGAATGCTGGTGCAATTGGTATTTAAAAGTAGTGGTATTTGTGCAAAATTCAGATTACTGTTTGGTGATGTTCAATTCAAATCCAACTTGCCTTAAGGAAACAGTCTTATCAACTTCTATTCCAGCCAAAACATTAATTTCCGTTCCTTCATCAATAATAGTTTTCTTCGGGATCATTGTTGGGCTCTCTTCGGAATTGGTTTTCAACACGTCTAAAATAATTTTTCGCTGGACATTGTCTATCAGGATATCGTCGGCCATAAAGGTCCATAGCTGCGATTGCATTTTTCCCCATAAATAATTAACATGTCCACTTTTTCATCTCTTTTGTATAAATTTGCGACATTTTGAACACAATTAACAACAATTTTAAACAACTTTTAAAGACACAATAAAAACACCGTTAAACCAACAACTGTTTGACAAGCTAAATATTTCATTGTTTTCAAAGACACCCTAGTTATTTCTTAACATTTAATTGATTGATTGATTGATTGATTTGCCAGCGTAAGGTGGGCATTGCTGCCAATTCCGGTGCAGGGAGATTTGTTCCACCACGCAGCCCGATCGCCCACCGATCATCCCACCGTGTGCCAGAACAAACCCCCAGTGCTTTTATATACCGCCGGACCAGCTGCATACGCTGGATTGGACATTGGACATGCTTGTTGTCAGCAGCGAGAGCCGCATGACGCATGGGGTAGGAGTATAGGATGGAGCGTGTAGGTGTTTGTGAGATGTTTCTTCTTGTTTTCCTTCTGTCTTCATCGGATGGAAAGTGTAGGCGTTTGTGAGATGCTTCTTTTAGGTTTTCGTGCTTCTTTTCACTTTCAGGTTTTTGTGATATGCTTCTTCTTAGTTTCTGTCTGTGATCATCTTCTCTCCTATTCTACTTCTGAGTTTTCTGTTTCTTCTGTTTCTGAGTCTGGCAGTGTGTATATCCTTGATATTTCTTTATTGTATTCCATTTTTTGTTGTGCCAACTTTTCCCAGTGTGTATAATCCTTTCCTAGCTTATTCATAATCCTCTCGATTGTTGTAATCCATGTGTAGCATGGCCTCCCTATTTTCAGTTTGTTGCTGTTCATTCGCAGCGCTTTCTTCAGTAGGTGTGTCGTGTCCCGTCTTTGGACATGTCCCCATTATTTCATTGCGTATAATTCTATTCTTTTGATTATTGTTCTTCCCTCTAGTAATGTTGACGTTTTCTGTCGTTTTTGTGGTTTTCCTGTTTTTGCTAGCAGTTGGATAATGTCCCTTTCAGCTCTTCTCAGGCTTCTTCGGTTGGCCTTTATCGTTGCTGCGTTTTTGACTCCATATATCATCGTAGGCATTATGATGGTCGTGTATACCTTTTTGGTTAGGCACCACGGTGGTTTGTTGTCCTCAATGAAGGGTAGTAGAGCTCTTGTGACTCTGTAGGCTGTTTTGACTTGGTCCAGGACTGTGGTGAATAGTCGGGGGGATAGGGGACATCCTTCTTTGACTCCTATATTCTTCATTTTTGATTCCGTCGTCTGTCCAAACCATTGTATTGCAGTGTTTTCGTGTAGGCATGCTTTTATTATTCTGTTTATTAAGTAGTGCGGTACTCCCCTGTTGAGCAAAGTGTTGACTATAGCCTCATGCCTTATAGTATCAAATGCCTTTTGGAGGTCAATTGAGACTATATATAGTTTTGTTCCTTCTTTCCACTTTTCTTCCAGGATCCGTCTGGTGGTGTACATGTGGTCGTCTGTCGATCTACCCTTGATAAATGCCGTTTGATAATCTGGTAGTTCGCCGATGTATTTTTCCATTTCTCTGAGGAGGAATTGTGCGTAGTATTTGTACCCTACACTGCATTCTTCTGTAATCGTCCACGTTTTGTGGTGATTTGATTTTAGGGAGCGGTATCTGTATGGTTGTATTCCATTCCTCAGACAGGGGTGTGGTTTCCTTCCATGCGTTGGTGATGATTTCTAGGATTAGCTGTTTTATGTTGTCCGATCCATAGTATACTAGTTCGCTTTTAAAACATGATAATGGTTGTTTAGATATTGAGAGATGTGTCGTTTTTTGCATATTTCATTTGCTTTGAAGGCAATTACTTTAAGTATCCTAAATCGGAGTAGCGGTACCTGACGGTAATTCAATTCAAAATATGGCGAATGCGCCGGTATTGTTAATACACGTTATTATTTTAGGTTACATAATATAAAAGCTTATATGTGTTCATAGCCAAATACAGTATAATGCACTAATACACTCAATTGTGTAAGACAAAAACACCGACGAGAAACGTGCATTACAATGTAAAATTTGAAAACAAAGTAAACGTTTAGACGATAATAGAATTTATTAACCTTCAGTATTATAAAAATTACAAAAATTGGTTTCGACAAAATTACACAGAAGTGTACGCATAGGAATCATATGGCAAGTATTAAGCATATAATAATAAATAAATATATAATAAAAATACAGATTTTCATATACCGGGTGATTTTTTTAGAGTTGGTACAGCACCCTTTCCTCGCTTATTATTAAAGATAGAGGTTTGAAATTTTGCAAGCATACGTAGTGACATCTTTTGCATCTAACACACTTCTTTAAATTAAATGAAACATTATAGTTTTTGTTTTGGATTTCAAAACTTTTTTTTTTTGTTTCAGGTGTTGAGAAGCACTAAAAATCGAGTTACCTATGGAATGATTTTGTGGCAGACTAAAATTACCGTCAAAATGCGTAGTAGGCGCATGTCAAGTCAATAGAAGTATGCGTGATCGTCTTTGAATTTAGCATTTCAAACAATAAAAAACAAACAAAACAATCAACATTTTTATTTCAAATAGTGACAAAAATTTAAATTTGAAGCTGCAATAACAAGGAAATTATCACAAAGAGTTTTCAAATAAGCCACCCCTTTGCTCTAACCACTTTTCAACTCTTCTCTTGACATTTTCTGTTGTGTTTTCAATGAACTGGGGGTTCATCTCTTGCCAGATTTCACGAACACGTGTTGCAAAGTCACTCTTGTTTTGCGTACCAATTCATAAACATTATCTTTAATGTGATCCCATAAAAAATTTAGTTTACGCATTTGCAATACGAGCGTATATTTTTTATTATTTAATTTACTTCATGTGTCTTTTGTTTGACTATAAACTTTTTGTATACTTTTTATATGTACTATTTATAACCAGAAAAAGAACACACAGATAGCTAGTCTTGTTGGATTTGTCATGTACAGAGGTTTTAAAATATAACAATTATTTTACGTTTTTTAATTATTATTTATTTAACTCAGTATTTCCCTGGAATACCTCACACCGGCGAAACCGTGAAGTGGAAAAAAATCAATTGTATGTCAAAAAGTGCCGCTTATTAATTATGTAGTATATCCTAAATTTCAATCAATTATCTTCAAAACTAAAGGCGAAAGGGGGTATACCATGATCCTGTCACACCCGGTATACATTTTCTTATGGCCACGGTGGAGTAAATTTCAAATTTCATTCTGTTTCTTGTAGTAGATGTTTCATAAAGCAGGTGTAGAGCGTGTTTATTTGTTTTTTTTTTGTAACAGTCGAAAAGTATATCCCTTTCCTTCCTCTATAGAGAGGGCAGCACAGTAGCATTAACGAAGATGATTTCGACCGCAGAGTAAATTTTTGCGAAACCCTGATGGAACGATGTAATATCAATCCACATTTCTTAAGTCGAGTACTTTTCTCAGACGAGGCCACCTTCTGTTTCAATGGTACTGTGAGTAGGCAACATTGTCGACATTGGTCACGTGAAAATCCACACTGGATGGTGGAGGCCCATGCTCAGTTTCCACAGAAAGTTAATGTGTGGGCTGGAATTGTTGGGACTACAATATTGGGTCAATTTTTTATTCAAGGTTCATTAGATGGCGAAAAATCTTTGGAGCTGCTCCAACAAAACATAATTCCAGAACTTGTCGCACTGTATCGAAATGGCGAAAACCCTAATGTACCGGAAAACTCCATATGGTTTCAACAAGATGGCGCACCGCTACATTATTCGGTAATAGTGCGTAATTATTTAAACGAAATTTTCCCATGCAGATGGATTGGTAGACGCGGATCAATAAAATGGCCAGCTAGATCTCCGGACCTAACCCCATTGGATTATTTTTTATGGGGTTACCTTAAATCCAAAGTTTATTTTAATAGACCGAACAATATTGAGGACTTAAAAGGCAGAATTACTTACGATATTGGAAGAATTGAACCCGAAACAATTATTAACGTTTTGCGGGAATATCAGTTTCGACTTGGATATTGTCAAGAAGCAAATAGCGTGCCATTTGAACATATAATCCATTTATTTTTTGCCGTATTTTTAAATTTATTATATATAAGCAGTTAAGATTTTTTTCTCGATAATTTCGTCATGTAATATTCTCTAGAGTTTAACGTACCGCATGCAGAAAAATGTGCTCTTTCAAATGACATTTTAAAAAATGGTGGTTGCCATTTAAAAAAATGGCGATGACGTCATAACTTTAAAAAAATATGTTTTCAGCACTTTTTTTAAATAAACAGATTGAGAAATGTATTTAAAAATCGACGGGTCTGAGAGAATTTTTGTCACTTGTTTTGTAACTATTTCAATGAATTTATTCCAACCTTTACGTGCTCACTGTATATACCTACCGCGTCTTTAAAATTGTGTTGAATTAAAATTGCGGCTGTTCTTTCTAATATTGCAATAATGTGGACACACTGTAATTTGTATTACAGTTTGTGTTCAGATTATCACGGGGCTTAATAAATTTGTCAGGAACAATAACAATGGACAATAAGTCGTAGAGTGGGCGAGATTCTCTTTATCTTCGCTACACTTTTAACATTTCGTTAAACGGTTCTTAGAGTAGTATTATTATGAGAAGATGCTTGCAAAAAATGATGCGCAGAAACGAGTTTGTGTGCATTCATTGATCTAAGCCAATGAGAGCGATTTGCGTCATATTTGACCTCGAATCCAGTGGCACCGTCAACCTGCAGTCACAGGGTCTGTGCTTCAGTATATTTGTTGTGTTCGCCGTTTCTGATTAAATTAAATGAAATAACCTTATTTTCAGTAAAAAATGTCTTCATCGTAAACACCAGAGTGGGACGAGGTTTTAATCTACTGCATTACACAGCTCCTCGACCTCGAAAATTTGATTACAATTATTATACATCCTTCTACCCCAGATGATGCTGTCACTGGTAAAAATATTCGCGCACGTTGGCTCCGCCCCAAGCATCTTCTCATAATAATACTACTCTACAAGTAATGGATTGGTCGGCTTCCACAACGTATAGGTTTGTTCCAACAGACAGAAAAACCAGTTCCGGAACTGTCGGGAGTATGCGCAATAAGAATGTTGGAACGTTAATTTCTTATTGCGCATACTCCCGACAGTTCCGGAACTGGTTTTTCTGTCTGTTGGAACAAACCTTATGTGTCGGTTTATATCCGGCAATGATCTCAGTGGCGTACGTAGGTTTTTTATATTCAGAGGTTTATTTTTTATTTAACGGTAAATGTTGGCTATGTAAATTTTTAACTGGCGCTGACGGTTTCAATTTGAACAACAATTGTTCATACCCATTTCCTCGTTGATGCGGCAAATGTGTCGACGGCAACTACAAAAAGGTCTACTCCTCATAACTGATGTTCCAGCATTCCAAAATACATTCAGCTCCCAAGTGGCTTAGAGCATATATAATTTTTTAATTCGTAAAAATATCGCACCATTATAATGATCTCAACGACGTACGAATAATAATAAATGAGTTATTCCTAAGTGTTTTCAAACTCGATTTTGAACAATTATATTTGCGAAAATTAAATTTGATATCGATATTAAATTTTTAGCGTTTTCTTAATAAAGACATTGAGATGTGCAACTTCCGATAATTTCAAAATCACAAGACTTAATTTATCAATATTTATTAACAATTGAAATAAGAAGCTATTTTCACGATTTTTTTTTTATTTTGAAGAAAAACAAATTAACTGATTTGAAACTTTCTTATTGTGTTTTGTAAGTCATTTTACTAGCAACATTTGTCATATAAAACATTTTAACATTGGAAATGTTTATGTTCGTATATGGCAGTCGAGTTAACAGTTTTCGTTCAAGGTCGTGTGAGACTGCCGTATATGCAACCGGCTGATATATGCAAATGTAATATCGGTTGCATATATCACAGGGGGTCAAGTCACCAGTTTTCATTTTTTAAGGTCTAAATACAGCGGTGTCGCAATTGGGTGTTTTCACAAATTTTAAATTCACTTTCACTGTGAAGATAATGCTTGAATTTTGAGAAACAGTCGAATAATACCTTAACATAAGCCATTTTAATTTTATATTGAAGTTTTTTCGCCAAAAACATTACATCAATTCACTACGCACTCATGACGTCATCAGTTATATTGTCAGTGTCATTTTGTGTTATAAACACGTTATTTTGCAGATAAGTTTCCTAAAGTAGCTTTTACAAATCCCGTATTAACTAGGCGTTACTTATTTAATCACATGTAAAACGTAAATAAAGTGAATAACATGTTGTGTTTAACAATTTTTAAACGCGATTTAAGAAACTAATATAACCGATGACGTCACCGCGTGTTTTACGTATTCGTTCATTTACTGAAACTTGATGTTAATTATCTGTTGAAATTTTAATTTTATAGACGATAGAATGCTGTTTAAATATCAATAAGTGCTTTTGTATAACAAGTACTTCATTTTAATAACATCAAAAAAGCAAATTTGCACATAGTGAAAACACCTAATTCGAGAGTGGATCGTAGCTGTTTATGTTTTATGTATGGTGTTATCATTTCCAATGTCCCGATGTTTGCAAGAATTGCGAAATCTGTGGATTTTTTCTAAAGTTCTTAGTTTTTTTTGTTTACGAAAAACTGATTCTCTCATTTAAACAATGTGACACTAAATAAAAAGTGTTGCCGAAACCTGACATTCAATATGCTGGGCCTCTTTTACATAAGACAATTTATATACATGAAGTATCTTGCATTTTTCGACCAAACCCTAATTCGATTACACTAGAGAGTGAAAATAATCATAAGGAAGTCTACTTTCATTTTGGAAATGAAACATACATTTTCAGATTTTACATGTCATTAATTTTTCTACTACCGTATATACAGATTCAGCAAATTTAGTTTTGGGTACGTAAACTTGTTGTTGCGCAGATAAACCACGCCTTGTCGTAGAACAATGCAGGGTATTGGTATAAAACAATAACGCCATCGCTTCACCGCGTCGAGTTGGGAACAGCCCGCACCCATTCTGCTTTTAATAGCGTAGCTGTTTAGACGTGTGGGAATAAAATAAATTAATCTCAATTTCGTTATTAAAATGCCGTGTGTGTTTATACAACTGCAGAAAAAGTGCAAATTGTGAAGTGGTACTGGGCCATTCCACTGAAGACACAATAAATTTATTTACTGTGGCATATCAAGACAGACCAATCCCCTCAACTAGCATAATTTCATACATTATTAAAAAATTTAGAATTTCAGGTGTGTTGTGAATTATTCTAAAGACTGCTGTCAACCCGAACCCCGTCATCAACAAATGAGCGAAGAACGTGAAATTCGCGAAACCAATGTCTATGCACTTGTTGAAACTAGTGAACCTTGTTCTAGCAGGCAAATTACTGACGAAGTTGACATGAAGGAAAGAACTGTAAGAAATATTTTGAAAAGAAATGGGTACAGTTGTTTTAAAGTTCAAACAACGCAAGAAATATTTCCCGAGGACAATTTCAAACGGATGGAATTTTGTGAAATCATGATAAATAAACTGAATGAGAATGAAAACTTCTGAAAGGATATATTGTTTACAGATGAATTATCCTTTTTATTACATAGGAAACACAATCCATCCGTAGTACGATATTGGTGTCGGAAAAATAAACATTTGAATGTTGCTGTGCGAACTCAGTATCCTCGAAAGTTTGGACGGGAATTTTAGACAATCATATTATAGGCCCACTGCTAATCGATGGTGATTTAAATGGCAATAAATATTTAGAGCTTTTACAAAACCAAATAATTCCTGCAGTTCAAAATCTTCCTGTCAACTTTGACGACATTTGGTTTCAACAAGACGGCTGTCCAAGTCACAATACCTTACTGTAATAGTTATTATTCTTATGATGTAATAAATAGATTTAGTTTAGTTTATATATATAGTGTACGCAAGTGTTTAATGAGTTTTTATACTTCTAATTGATATTGTTTTTGTAGCGCTCGATCGCGACGTTTTTGAATGTATTGATATGTTTTAAATATAAACAGTCTAAAGTTAAACTTTGTTTGATTCACACCATTACATTAACAGTTATTAATTTTCTGGAAAGAACATTTCCCAATCGTTTAATAGCGACAAGGGGAATGATAAAATGGCCCCCAGGTCACCTGATCTCGCACCCCATGATTTCTTTCTGTGGGGCTTTTTAAAGGAAACCGCGTACAAACATGCGTTTGAACGAGCCAATAATTCTGTTGAATTACGGGAAAAACTTATCCAACTTTGTGCAAGCATTACTCCAAATCAACTCAGTTATATGAAAAGTTCATTGTATAATCGGTTTGACTATTGTTTGGCACAAGAAGGTGGGATTCAAAATCTTTACTTCATTAATTTATTGTTTGATGATTATTAGTAAGTTGATATTAGTTTCTGAGGGTTATTTAATTTTATTTTAATGTTCTATTTTTGTAATTTAATAAGAATAATTTATTTTTAGATAATTATTAGTTGATTTTAGTTTCCGAGTTATTTAATTTTATTTTAATGTTCTATTTCCATTTCGGTTTTAATAAGAATTATTATTTTATTCCCATAGCATTTACGGCTAAAAAAGAAACTGCAGAAATGCTTTCAATAGAAGAAATTATTGGTCAAAAATGTGACAAATAACTTCGTAATAGAAATTATTATATTGAAACATTTTTTATAGGATTTTGCAAACAGCAGAAAAAATAACTATCTATAACTAAAAGAAAAACTTTGTGTAGAAATATTAATGAAATCTTTGCATTCTTTCGATAACCTGAATTCTGGTTATGCTAGCAAATTAAAATCCTAAAATGAATTTGTCTAATTTCTTATTTGACAATTCTCATTCTAACACTAGCATCCACACAGTCCCCTACGGCCATGCAGATTAAACTAGTATCCACATAACCCCCTGCGATTATGAAGATTCAGTTAAAAATGAGAACAAAGACCTAAAATGAATTTATTTATCTACCTTGTCTTAAAAAGAAAGAATGCAAAGATTTCATTAATATTTCTACACAAAGTTTTTCTTTTAGTTATAGATAGTTATTTTTTCTGCTGTTTGCAAAATCCTATAAAAAATGTTTCAATACAATTATAGGCAAACAAATAATAATTCATTTTTAAAGAAATTATTACCTACGTCCGCACCCATCCTTAGTTCATGTCGTGCTAAATTCAATTCATCGTGTGTCTCTGCTTTCCCGATTTGTGGAACTAGCGGGGCGTGGTCAATTACATCGTTATTACTGTACCCTAAAGTGCATTTTCCTAATCTGTATAAATGAACTTTGCAACCCTAGCGACATGCGCGATAGCGAAAGTAAACATTCGAGTTACCTGGTTGCTAAGGCGTTGCCAGCTACGAAAGTAAAACAAAATTTCACAGCCAGGACAGAAAAGTACAAAAAAAAACAAACGAAATTTAACTTTTTGTTTTAAGAATTAATGCAACTAAACAATGTTGTACTTATTAAGGTATTATCAAGGCACAAGCAATATTGGCTGCTTCTTATATCCCATTTTCATCGCCACCAATCATATTTGTTTATTTTAATTTGAAACCACCACAAATTAAAATGTCTAAAGGTAGCTACTCACACGCCTACTGCAGGGGCAATCTATCTAGGGTGCAGGGCGGACGGGGCAATCTAGGAGGCTTCTCTACATACGTACTTGGCTCCAACACTCTCAAAAAATCAAAAGATCGGCATTGCCTTGTCTTTTTCCATTACCTCAAAGCTGCACAATACAAACAAGCACTCCGCACGTCTTTCGCTAGAAAACCGAGTCGAAATTGCCCAATAGCAATTATAGAATAAAAAACATCTGCCAAAAAATTTGAAAAGAAAAAAGTATCTCCGGGCGGGATTCGAACTCGGGAAACCACTTAAAAATAGTCGCCAATTAGCACGACCACAAGTCAATTAGGAGCGAAGGCGAATCGTCACTTTTTGACAATTCGTGACAATTCGAAGAACGAAATTTTCTCCTTTTAACATATTTAATTTTTTTTCATTTATGCACCACTAAGAGTTTAGTAGAACTACACCTTCATTATAAATACTATCTAAACTCTCTTTGGAAAAAAATCTAGCTTTATAAAAATGATTTCATGAAAACTGTAGCTGCCTCCCGGGCTATAAACCTCGGTGACAGATAGTAATAATGGTCTCGTTGGCATGTAAACAATTGTCACAGCCTCCTACACTATAAAATTTATTAAGAACGTCAAATAATATCATGAATTAATTAGTTTTAAATGATTGAATCCCATAATATCTTTCGGTAGTAGAAAAAACTTAAGTAATACATTACACGATGCGAAAGCTCTTTTAAGTAGTAGAAGTGAGGACATTTTCACTAATGACTTTTTAATTACCTTGAAAAGAGAAAGTTGTTTTTTAAATGATTTGGAAAAACCCCGCGACTTTCAACGGACATGGGGGTGCCCCGGGAAAAACTCCAGCGAACTTCAGCGGCATTTGGAAAAACCCCGGCATGTGAAAGTGTAATGACGTAACAATCTGGCTGGATTTTTGGGTGATTAAAAATTCGATCAAATTGGCACACTTAGTTTATGATGTAACAAACTGGGTGATTTTTAGGAATATAATTTAGCATGTCTTTTTTCTGTTAACGTTAAAATGGCGCTAGGGAGTATCTTGAACATGACAGAGTAATGATTTAATATGAGGAAAAACAAATTACTTAAGTATTCACTGCTGGGGCGGTTATATTTTAAGAAAAATTTTTTTTTTTTTTAAGTAGGTTGACTTTTTTAGGAATATAATTTAGCATATTTTTCTGTTATTGTTAAAAATAGTTGTAATAAATAAGTATATAGCAACATTGACTTTCAGTAAAATATCTGGAACCTGTTAGACTAATGATTTAATATGAGAAAAAAACAAATTACTTAGGTATTCATTGCTAAGGCGGTTATAAGAAAAAAAGAAAACATTTTTAAGTAGAATGATCTTTGGTTGATTTTTAGGAATATACCTAATTTAGCATAATTTTCTGTTGTTAAAAATGATTGTAATAAATATGTATACAGCAGTGATTTTCTGTAAAATACATATTTACCAGATCTAAAAATGAGGTCAGAAAAATACTGCAAATAGACTTATTTGCATGTTGTCCAACTTCTTAAATAAAATGTCATGTGGGTGACTAAACGACATGATTAAAATGGTGTGCGTCTGTTTTTAATGAACTGATGTATTTCGAAGCATTGAATTCCATTTCGTAACATACAAAATAGCCCAGTTGGTAAAGTAAAAAATACACCAGAAGCCCGCAAAAAATGTTATCTGAGATTTTTCTTCCGTACCTCTTAGTGCGAGAAACATCACAAAGCCACAAATATCAGTTCTGGGAGTGTCGCGCAACCCCCCCAAAAAAACCACCCCTTCGGTGGAAAAAGCCTGATTTTACTGATAACTCGTTAACGGTTGAAGATATTAAAAAATTGCTTATCATAAAAAAGAAAGCTTGACAACTTGCCTTTAAAAGCCCTCTTGCAATTTTCTTCTATATGCCATGGTTTTCGAGAAAATCGACATTGACAAAAATTGCAAAATTTGTATTTTTAATAAGAGCGAATTTTCTTTTATTTGAAATTTTTTGCGCGTGGCCTATATTCTCTTATATCGCCATTTTTTAGTGCTATTGATATTTATTAGTATATAAAAATAATAATATAATATACTTAGTTATCTCTTGATTTTTTTGTGCATCTAACTATTCACAGATCCATAAAAAATAAGTGACTATAATGTAAGTTATAAATCCATTATTTTTTAGTTCAAGGTAGTAGTTACTTCAATGCAGAAAAAGTTAGGAATAAAAATATTCACATTTACAAACTTAGCAGCATGTTAAAGTTGGCCAAAAAAAGAATCCAAAAAAAGGCTGCGTATTAAATTTGTTAATGATATTTTTTTAACACAATTTTTTAACTATTAAATGATTAGAAACAATATAGTTATATGATATTATGTAAACTCAAAAAAAAAAAATTGTCAGCTAAATTTTCAAGATTTTTGGGAGTTTTTTTGTTTTTAGGAAACAATAAAGAATTGGCCAAAATTGGGCTAACTTCAACATGTTGGTAAATTTGTAAATGCGAATATTTTTATTCCTAACTTTTTCTGCACTGAAGTACTGCTTTGAACCAAAGATAATTTATAACTTATATTAGTCAGTTATTTTTTATGGACCTGTGAATAGTTAAAAGTGCAAAAAATAAAGAGGTAACTATATTTTATTGTTATTTTTATGTGCTAATAGATATCAATAGCCATCAAAAGGAGTGTTTTGTATCCCCTTTGAAACACATTTTAATTTTTCTTCCTAGAATGTTTGGTTTTCGAACAATTCAATTTTCTCTATAGGCCGCGCGCAAAAAATTTCAAATAAACGAAAATTCGTGCGCATTAAAAATACAAATTTTTCAATTTTTTTCGATATCGATTTTTATCGAAAACCATGGCATAGGTATACAAGAAAATTACAAGAGGAAGTTTTTTTTTAGGCAATAGCTTTCCTTTTTATGATGAGCAATTTTTTTATATGTATCTTCAACGGTTAACGAGTTATCAGTAAAATAAGGCGTTTTTCACGGAAGGGGTGGGTTTTTGGGAGTGTTGCGTGATACCCCCAGAACTGGTTTTTATGGTTTTGTGATGTACACTCCCTCCACTAACAGTTACTGAAGGAAAATCTCAGATAACATTTTTTGTTATGGAAATCTTTATAATATTAGGTATTGGACTAAAACATTTACGGGTATAACGTACCTATTTCTATAGTTTTTACGTTTCCATGACGATAAAAAATAACATTTTAAATACCTAAGTTTGCATATTTTTTTAACATGTTTTTCTGTTACCGTAGATATTGGGACTCCAATGAAAGGCCTCGGCTTCACCTCGGCCATTAAAAAAATCACCCACACCTAAAAGTTAATTTTTGCATCTAGTAATGTACCTAAATAACTATTTTTACCATTAACGCGATTCGTTTCTTTTTTGTACGTCACTGCAATGGTTCCTCTTTGGAGAAACAAAAATAAACAAAAAATAGATGGCCTTGGTGTTTGATTTTGCCACCCGCCGCCAATTAATATACTTACCTAAGTACATAAAATATGCAGGTGTACATTGTTTAAACGATAACTAATAATTCTCTCTTTCGCAAAATAACTAGAAACAAAAAACTGCTCAGGCTATTTAAGAAAAATGGACGCCCTAAAAGTTAAGTTCGAATCATTTTGGAGTAGGTATATCATTTTTGAATCAAGTGAGGGATCTATGTACCTAGGCATCGCTACAAATTATTTGTGTAACCAAGTTCGAACAGAGCAACAAACATACCCTTGCGCAAAAGTTTTAAAGCAGCTAAAACTTATTTATTGTAATCATGCATGCATATTAATTCATAAGCTTGCACTTTTGTATAATTAGAAAATTGAGGACAACTATACAACTAAAAACTTTAATTTAGGACGTAATCATACTCATATACCTACCTAAGCTTGAAATTTTGTAAATCAGAAAATAAATAATACATACCTCTGCACCACGCTGATGACCATCCTGCATCTATGGAATTTCACTAATTTCACAGTCTCACATAGGTAAAATACTTAATCAACAAAACTAATCAGAAACACTTTTTGATAAACTATTACACCGGCACCACAAGAACAGAAAATCTAAAAACATTTAAAACAATCGCGCATCGCCTTGACCGTATTGCATTCTGGGTCTTTAGATCTGGATGACTAGATGATAGATCTACATTAAATTTTAAACAATGCCAGTCGGGACACTGGACGTTTTCCAAAATAATGAAATAAGTACTTTGTTGCAGTTTAGACTTGAAAATAGTGTTTATCGTGTTATAATAATTATACTGCTATAAAGCAGAAGTGTAGGAGTGCGGTTAGGTATATTTTTCTTTCGTTTTATGTAATGGTTTTAAACATTGTGACCTAATTACAGTGTGTCTGCCGTGTTTCGTATCTGTGGTAAGTTTCATATAGATTCATATAAATTTTTGCATACATTTATTATTATCCAAAAGTTACCTATAAAAATTTGGAAACCATATAAATAAAGGTAACTTTTTTGGGGTTGAAATAGGGTTAGGGTTCTTATGGCGTATTCTCATATTTATTGCAAAGATTGCATACCTAGATACCTAGCACAAAACACAAAAAGTGAAGCGGATAGACCTAAAACGAAACTTCTTATAGATAGGTACCAAATAGGTTCCTTACATTTAGAGTGACAGAAAACAACAATCAGTTTTTGTATCGTAAAAAAAATATTTTATTTATTTATTTTTTTTTTGTAGCAGAAAGCGACTTATTCTCCCCCTCATATATCTGGCATGAAACCACTAACTACTAACTTCATAAAGTAATAAACAATAAACCTTTGCCATTCAGGTCCGTGCATGAAACCCTGAAAGAAAGAATACTTATTTTCTATTCCGCACCACAGATGTCGCGCTGTGTATAATAAAATGTAGGTATGGTGTCTCCAATAACATAGGTGTGTATTTATCATAGATTAAAGAGTTATAGGTATGTATTTATCATTTCACCAGTCAAACAAATTTAAACAATAGGTATCTAACCATTTTACTAATTTTAACATGTTAGTTAAACTAAACTTCTGAATTATATTTATTCTTGGAGTAATTATAACATTGCCCCAGTGTCTTAGTGATTGTATGAAACCAACCACAATTTCATTCTATTGGAAGATTAGATACCTAGTCTTTATAGGCCAAGCATTTATTATTCAGGAATGTAAAATTATTTGTATAAATTCCCATGTGATAATCATTTATAATGTTGCTATCGATTAACCTATATGTTGCATAAATTTCATCGTTCATTACGTATCCCTAGCTAACATCTTTCTATGACCCAGTCACAGTAGAGAAAACTATGGCCTAGTTAGTAGGTACTCAGCATCGATTTACCTATATGTTGCATAAATTTCATCGTTTATTACGTATCCCTAGCTAACATCTTTATATGACCCAGTCACAGTAGAGAAAACTGTGGCCTAGTTAGTAGGTACTGAGCATATTTTCTCTTGCCAAAAAAGTAGGCATGCTGGACTGCTAAATAGTAACACAACCAGGAATACGGCACCCCAGAAACTTCGAATAAGTTCAAATGTTCCCATAATGTTTATTTGCTGTTGATAACATATTACCTATATTTAGTTTATGATTATTACGTTATATATTTATCAGTATTATAAACTACTGTAATAATAAGAACGAAAACTCTTATTTTTCTATAGTTATTCACATTAGAACTCGCTCCAACACGGTGGGATAGGATTACTAGCTCACTATAGCTTCTACAGTGTTGGGACGATTTCTATGCCACTTCCCAGAAAGACCTCTGGAAACCTTCCATATTTGCTAATAATACAAATAATAAAGATTACAATATTCTAAATAGCCAAGATACTGTGTGAATATGGGGCTTCATTCTAATAATGCAGTTAGCCAAGCTAACTCAGCTAACTCAAAATCTAGTATTTTCTACCAGTCAGAATATAACTAAAGAAAATAGTGCAAAACTGCTTAGTGTCACTATTGACGACGGACTAAATTGGCCTTCTCATGTCGCACAACTAAGTCAGAAACCATTGAGATCGGTATTTGTTTTATGTAATCTAAGAGAACGTTATCAACGAGAACTCTGAGAATGAATTATTTTACGCTATCGCATTCACATATTAAGTAGTTATGGTATATATTGCTGTGGGCTAGATTTTTTTTTTCTGCTGTGGGCTAACTCTTACGCAGATAAAATTTTCCGGCTAGGTACAAAAGTGAGCTGTCAGAATAGTGACTGGTGCTGGCTTCAGAGACCACTGCAAGCCTATTTTTAAAAATTTCAATATAATGCCTCTCCCATCTTTATAGGTATATTTATGTCACGTTAGTAGACATTTATAAAAATAATATTCAGTTTACAACAAATACTGAAGTTCATACGTATGATACTAGAAATAGAGACGATCCTCGAACCACCACGCTTTCGACTTTCGAAGACAATAAGAAATTCTTTGGATTATAAATTGTTCAACTATCAATTTAAAATCCTTCGCTAATCCTAATAAATTTAAGGGGATAATCAAAAAGCATTTGCTTATGCATTGTTTTTATTCAGTTGAGGAATATATGCAAACCCCCTTTGAAATGATATCCCCTATTGATTAATTACATATTTATATATAATTATATACTGACAATTGCTTACAGTCACCACATTTTATAAATTGAATTGTTTCAGTTGAGTTGAGTTTTTACAAATTGTTTGTAAATTGGTCTTGTACCTATTTGCTTGGTTTTTGTCCCTGTGTGTTTCGCAGAATGTATTTAATAACTCAATAGCGAGTTATATTATATTGCATGCATTTATAAAATTAAATTAATTGTTATAAAAAAATTGCTTCGCATTTACTAGTAGACACCTTGCAGATTTAAAATGTCTACTATTGAATTCTCATTAACCAGGATGTTGTATGTCTGCCTCTGGACCTCGATTAACCGGAATGTATGCCGGTAACTAAGTGGTAGTTAATCGACAACATAGAAATCAGCTTCATACTTCTTTGTTATGCCCAGTGACATAGCCTGCAGGTTTAGAATGTCTATCGCTGAGCCTCCATTAACTGGGATGTATGCCAATTGCGTTTTGTGACTACATGTCTACAAGGCATTACAAGGAGGAGGATGGGTTAAGAATTATCATTCTTTTCTCTCTATCACTTTTCTGTGACACTAATTTGAATAAAAATATTTGAATTTTGGAAATTTCATTCATATTTAATGTGAAAAGTTATGTTACAGAGGGAGGGAGAGGTCAAGCTAAATGTCTACATGGTGTTACATGGAGGGGAGAGGGTAAACAAATGCGAAAAAGAACGTTAAGTGGTTTATGTATGACCCCTAAGTGGCAAGTAATTAATAGAAATATGTGTTTGTTTGGTACAAATACAACCGTAAAAGATATTTTCAGTTATTTAATAGAGTTTGCGAGGAAACAGGTCCAGACACATCGCAGTAGATAACGACATAGAGTCAGTCGAGCAGGTTGTTTATCTAGGGGTCGAACTAAGTGCAGATGGAATGGAAGATACAGAGATACTTAGAAGAATAGGCCTTGCCAATAAAGCCTATTTCGCACTATTTCACGTATTAAGATAAAAAAATGTTCATCGTAATAATAAACTTAGAATCTATAAAACAATTATAAGACCCATTGTATGTTACGGAAGTGAAGCATGAATAATGACCGAGAAGATAGAAAATAAGCTGAACATTTTTGAGAGAAAGATACTGAGGAGAATACTAGGACCAATTAAAGACAATAACGATATAGGGAGATTTCGGAACTGTACCAAATTTTCAGAGAAGCCCCCCTCATCAGACTTCAAAGACTGCAATGAGCTAGACATGTAAGTAAGTAAGTAAGTAAGTACTTTATTGATGCTTTCATGCCTTTTGGCACTTACACAGGTCACATGGAGAAATCGTCATTGTAATACATAATATGAATATCATAAACATTAAAGTGGAACTTTAAAATAAAAACTTACAAATTAATTAAAATTAAAATATTACAAATAAAACTTAAAGTAATAGTAATTAAAATCTAAGACAGATCAGAAATATCACAGTCTAGAAATTCAGTGAAATTATAAAAGGCTTTGGAGATTAAAAATTTTTTGATCCTCTGCTTAAAATGCTGTAAAGGCAAGTCTTTAATTTTTTGTGGCAATTTATTAAAAAATTTTATGGCCCAGTAGTTTGGCCCATTTTGGCACCTCTTCAAACGGCAATACTTAACAATTAGATTAGATTTATTTCTCGTGCAATGATTATGTACAGAATCATATGTATCATATAGGACTGAGTTTCTTTTAATGTATAATAAGTTTTCTAAAATATATATAGAAGGAAAAGTTAAAATTTCATGATTTATGAATGAGTTCTTGCAGTCATCTCTATACTTGAGAGCATCCAGAATCCTTATTGCTTTTCTTTGCAGATTGAAAACTCTGTGACAATCTGCAGCATGTCCCCAAGCGAGAACAGCATATGAAATATTCGAATGACAGAGTGCAAAGTAAGCAGTTCTTAGTGTGTCAGTTGAGACACAGTTTGCTAGATTGCGTAAAATAAATATGTTGCTACTTAGTTTTTTTGAGAGATAATTCATATGCTCTTCCCATTTTAGTTTTGGGTCAAGATGAATGCCTAAAAATTTCACACTATTCTGCGGGATAACAGCAGTCTCAACATCTCTCAAAGTAAATATCATGTTCTGAGTTTTCGATTTGTTCAGAAATAGCTCGTTAGAGTTAATGTGAGCAGGATGGAAGACAAGAGGCTACCGAAGAGAACTCTCGACTCTAGGATGTATGGGAAAAGATCAGTGGGAAGACCCCGAGAGCGGTGGGAATATGAAATCTCCGAAGAAGCACGTGATCCCCTAGGGATAAGAGTATGGAGGAGAGCGGCAGGAGACAGAGTGGAATGGAGGCAAAAAGTAAAAGAGGCTAAGGCCCGATTTTGGCTGTAGCACCATAGAAAGATGAAGAATAAAGTTTGCACCACTAAAAAAATTTCTAATATCATGTTCTTTATCAGCCATATTCTGACAGATTAAACCAAACTTTTAGACACCTCAAAACATACAAGAGAAACAACAATAAGGCAAAGCATTAATAATATTTCTAGCTGTGGCAAATATGCCAGGTAATTGCACACTATATAGCTTCTGTATAGTATATGTGATCTTAATTCGGATAGCATAGAAACGAAAACTCGGAGTAAAGTCGACATCTCCTTTATGAGACATAGGCGGCTTTAAATACTAAATAATTATTTTTTAATTGTTAAAGAAAGGGATTTCTATACTATCTTTAATACCTTTATTCGATAGAAATGGTCAATAAAAAAATATGTTTCACATGTGACAAGTCACAAATGATATATTAAGGCTACGTCTATTGTCTAGTGACCTACCTCTCGTTCTATCTTCTAGCGGCAAAGTTATGTAATCTTAGGCGGGAGTTGCATAGATGATACGCCCGAAAGAGCGTAAAGCAGCAACTGTCTTGTTTATTAAATGTTAGGCCATAATACCACGAACTTTGCAGTATCCTGATGTTAGGCAGGTAGAAAATTTCTAAAATTCTATAAAGAAAAGACTCGGCAAAAGTTTAAAGGGGGAACTCGTTTCCTGGCATCGGTCATTGGTCTCAGTAGCGGAAATAGGTCGACGTTAAATAAACAAATTTCAAAAAAGCTTTGTGTATGAACTTTAAATAAACAATATTTCATTCGTCACTATCCGAGTTTTCAGAACTTGAATCGGTATTTACATTAATAATAATTGGATAAATAGGTGGTAATATATAATTCATTTCCCTATTTTATCACGTGAGATACACTCTTCCTCCATATATCGCTTTTGCTTATTTCGTCTACTATTATCTTTATATTCTTTAAGACAGACTCACTTACTTTTGGTGATTGATTATATTGACGTAGTCTTGTTTTTACATCAGCCCACACCATTTCAATGGGGCTGAAAACGCAATAATATGGAAGCAAACGTAAAATAGTATGATCGTGTGCTTCAAATATTTTTTCAACGGCATATTTCTTTTTAAAATTTTGCTTTCCAATCAGTTCCAATAAAGTCTTTTTTGTGTTTTTTCTGGTATTTCCAAGCCTTTACCTTTCATAAATTTAATGATATCGCCTTTTCTTGTGTTGTTGTTCATAATTTTTTGTGTTGCCTGTTGGTATGACGCATTGTCCATAACAATTACAGAATTTGGTGGGATATTTGGTAACAGCTGTTCCTTTGCCCACTTCTCAAATAATAATAATAATCATATCCTCGTGGTAGTCAGCAGAGGATTGCTTGATATTTTTTTCAGGCAACAACGCGTTTGGAATAAAACCATTTTTACTTTTAGCATGTAGAATTATAATTATTTTTCCCCTAGAACATGGAGCACTTAAATTACACTTTTTGGTGTTATCTACCCAACCGTATTGAACTATATCATGGGTGTCAGACCATGTTTCGTCAAGATAAATTATGTCTCTATTTGCATCTCGGTATTCTTTTATTTTACACAGGTACTCGTGTCGATGATCAACTATGCGTCGTGATTCCATAACTACCATTCGTTTGTTCAATTTTTTGTGCGTAAAATCGCAATCGAGCAAAACGTTTCGCAAAGTATCTAACGATTTATACTTATAATCTGGATAGTCGTGTAACTTATCCCTAATCATTTTTAATGTGGGCACCTTCTGTTCGTTGTAAACGCCATACACAAATCAACGAATAACATCTTTGGACGCGTTACTAGCTTTTTTAAGTTTTTGTCCAACTCTTTTCCATTCAATAGAATGATCAACTACATCCCCGTCTCGAATAACCCTATAAATTGTAGTACGGCTAAATTTGGTTAATTCACAAATCCTCTTCACAATTTGATTATATGAAGAATCAATATTTTCTCCTTTTAAACACAAGTAAGTATTCAAAATAACCCTTTGAGTTTGAACGTGTAAATCTTTATTTTCAAATTCCACTTGTATAGGCTCTGTATCAAAATCGTCCGTTTCGTTGTCGCTACTATCGAAAGGCTTTCAAAATGCCATTTTAAACAATTAATTGCAAAAAATTGAACACAGTAATAAAACTAATAATTTGTTCAAAAATTCACTAGAATTAAGTAATTTATAACGCTGCTTGGCTGTACTAGTAGTTAATACATATTTTTTGTTTTATATATTATGGCATGCAAAACTCTGAACCAGGTTGGTGTTGACAAATCAAATTCGCTAAGCATCTAATCCCATCTATATTTCTACGTGACAGGTGGATCAAGTCCACGTGGACTGTAGACGAGGAGTGGTGAATATAAATCTGTAAAATTCTGTGCTCTCTCATTCAATGTGAAGCTATATATTGACAATACCCCGTAAGATCCTCTAGTTCCGTGCTGTTCCAATTTAGTTCGTAAATACTATACCATAATATGTATCACAAATGCAAGAGCAGTGGACTAATGTCATTTTAAATTGTATGCAAGCTGATATAGGCTGCATAATAATACATCGATAAAATACAACTATAAGAATTGGCATGTCAATCTACTTGTATATCTATATAATTGTATATTATTATATGAGCGATTATGATAGCCATTATTCACGAAGATGATGTTTGAGCCCAAGAGCCGTAGGCAAGTGGCGCAAATCTTCTGAGTGAATAATGGTCATAATCGCAAATGTACTACTATGCTTTTTCTACACCTATTAAACAAATGAATTGGACTGAAATTTGATAGCATTAATCGGTACCTACTCGTAAGAAGTAGAAAACGTAAACAAATAATTAATATGGCGATACACTTGGTTGTCACTGTCAATGAATTGATTGTCAGCTGCAGCAAGAGTTGATCTCAGTCGATTTAAAATATCATTGGATCAGTGAAACAATGATTTTTATTATAGGTACGATTTTTCACAAAAAAAATGCTAATAATTGACACGTAATTAAATAGGTGTAGAAAAACACCATAAATACTACACATATATTAGACAACCCCCAAAGCAAATAACATCCATTACTCACTGGCATTGTTGGTGTTGGAGTTAGGAATCGAACCCGGTCAAAATAAGAGTCGGATATAGTAGTGGTCACTGTTAGGAAAGTAAAAATCAATAAAACTTGAAAACCTTTTAATAAATCCCTATTGAAATTCGACCTCAGAAGATTCCATTATAAAAATATATATATACAACACTGCTGGACATTACTTGCCTAAATTATGTTCAAGCCTTGTATGCAAAAGTAATTAAATTATAACTATGACGTATTCCTGGTTAACCGTTGACAATTTTTATAGCATTACAATATTCAAGATAAATAAGTATTTATAGGCATGCAAATTTTTAAATAGAATTTCATTACTAAAACAAAAAAATCAACAAGAAATGGGCTTTCCATTTATTTCAGTTATTTACTAATAGTATTATGTAACAAATGTGTAAATAGATTCTTTCTTGAATGAGTAGGAAGTTATACTACGAGTGGAGTGACTTCAAAAAAGGTTCTCTTTACACATGAGCTGTGTGATATTTTTTCTGCAACAGTGAAATTATTTCATAATGTTGGAAACGATGCTAAATGCTGTAGCAACAGTAGGTACAATAGGTAATGCAGGATGAATAAACAACCGGTGTACTTAGCACCTATTTCTGAGGAGTGCAAATATTGCGGCACTAAACTTAGTCCCAGAAATATCTGGATCAGTGTACGCTTATTATTGACAATTCTTCCGGAAAATGTCTGAATGACTCATAGCTACTTTATTGCAAGTTTCTACAGGGTAGCTATTCTGTAATTTCAGTGTCGTAAGAGGAGAGAGCTCATATCACGATGCCTTCCCAGGGAAACAAAAACACTATTCTGTAACTACATTGACCACGCGATGATGTGATGTGATCCTTTCAACGTTGCCAACAGTTGCTCCCACATTTCAACCTTTTTCTGAAATCGGTCAAGAATGTCTACTTTCCCGGCGAAATTTCAGATCCCAAAATACCCTATTCTAGTACTTAATCAGAAAAAAGTCCAGGAAAGTTTTTTTTTAGTCTATTGCTAAGCAACCATCAAAGAACAGTACAGGAATGTTTTTTCCATCCTAGGCCGGGAAAATAGGTAACTTTCCTGTACCGATTTAATATTATGCATTTGTAAAAATTCCCTAATTTATAATAATATTGATTGCAATTTCAGAAAAAATAGTATGTGTACCTCGTAGTAAAAGCATATTCCCAGACTTCGATGCTTGCTGGCCTCAGCTAACGCCTTGGAGAACAATTTACACCATCTTCTGGGAATGTATTGCTGTTACTACTAGATACACAATATACTATTCCTGGACTGTTTTCTGATGGTTGCTTAGCAATGGATTAAAATACTAGAATAGGGTATATATTTTCTGAAATTGTGCTGAGAAAGTAGACAATCGCTTGACCGATTTCAGAAATAATATATTTTGATTAAATGAGTGGAAAAACAACTACAACTTCTGTGGAATATTTACAAATCAGTTCACAAAAAAATGCCAAAAATGTGGGGAAAACTAACAACCACTTTAAATGCTGTCCCTGGAAAGTAATAAAAATAATTAGGAGCAATGGTGAAAAGTTAATTTAATTTGTAATATAATTAGATTGTATATAATCCAACTTGTATAATATCCCTAAGCATGTTCATTATTTACCTAATTGTAAAAGTCCTATGTATCTGTGAAGCCGAAGGGATTGCCCATGCATTGAAGTTGTTAAGGATCTTTCCAGCAAGCTGAAGGTCTCTTAATATCTCATTGATAATGGAGTATATCAACAATATTCATCGCCCTTTAATCCCTATAGTTTAAGAAACATAAAACTCATTATATGATCTAATACAATAACTTCCAATAAACAAATATCATGCCATCGATATTCAAATAACATGACAGTTTGCCCAAAAGTGAGGTTATACTTTCATCCCCTCACGCGTGAACGGTCCCGTTTCCTCACAATTTACCAAGAGAAGCATGATGTGACTGCTCCCATAGTTACAGAATGCGCTGTTTAGGTTTTCAAGAGAACTTCGCCCACTTTCTCATGAAAACATGTGCTCACATTACATCACGCCAATACAGAATAGCTACCCAGATGTCCTGCAAATTACCAGTTTGAATCTGTTGTGAATTAGAAAAATGTCTAACCCAGCTACCTATTCATGGAGTCATTTTTTATTACAAAGGTCCATGGTTACCATCCAGATACCCAGCAATGTATGTGGAACTAATAACTTAAGGGAAAGAATGCTGCATGGGAGCTGTCCTGGTGTGGCATCCATTTAAACTGGGAAACGATCCAAGAGGCTTCGTCCGGTCTTAGTGTCTCCGATGCAATCTAAACTGCCACTTCAGAACCAATGCTCACTCAGATAAAACAGAGATAGGAGAGCACGTTAGATATTATGGTTGCGATATATCAGGCATTGCACATTACTGCTGAAATTCGAAGTCAAGTACGTTTAAAAGAATATATTATTTCAAAGTTATTACATAAAACCTTCAATTCAATTTTTCATCATAATATTAACATTGAAAAATACACTAACTAGACTTTACTTAAGTATAAAAGTTTCATTTATTACTCCCACAAACTGAAACAAAGTCAATTAAAAGTACAATCAAATGAGAGCAACAAATCATGTAAACAAAGTTGCATATGCACGAAGCGCAATACCAATTTAAGCGTTCCATACCTGTATACGAAATTAACATTAATGCTTTGTGACGACAGAATTTTTACTGTGATAACATGCAATGCTTGCTAGTTTGAAAGTATTGAGCCATACGTACATGGGCTGAATAAAATTCAACTTTACACACGGACAGAGGTGTGAAAGTTACTACTTTAGACACTGTTGCAGAAAAAATCAATTACATACTTATCTTTATAAATAATATAAAATTCATCTATTCTACTACAACAAAACAAGAAATATAATCAACAAACAATGACCAATTTTTACAAAATGACTAAAAGAATCACATTTTTGTTGTTACTAAATGGCTCTTTACTCATTTAACTATCTATATAATATTTCATATTAGACGCCTAAATCAAATATTACTTCTAACTAAAACGTACATCATATACATATATCACAAAATTATTATAGTAATATTAACACTACGTTTATCACTTTCATCTTTCCATTTATTCCCAGGGAATATTTCTATCTAGTTTATTAATATGCACTGAAGACATGATAAAATTGAACAGATTGGGTCATTACTTGATGAAAGTCCATAATAATAATTGGGAAGAAAACTATATTAACTTGATTTCCACTTTTATTTTGTCAACATGACAATTGTTTCCCCGCACAGTGGCTGCTTCGAATGTTAAGCAAACATTCAGTTTGCTCGCTTTCTGGATTCTAGTTTATTTCTATAATTATGCTAATCACTCATAATTTCTGCTTTTTCATCATCTTAAGATTGCCATATATAAAGGAAAGAGGTATCATAGGGAGATATCTATCACTTTTGGCTATAACCTTTTTAACACCAAACAAGAAGACCTCTTAATTTTCTTTCGATATGTCAGTTTTTTATAACATTTATAACCTGTAGTCATATATCACTTAACTAATTAATCCACTCGGTTTAGTATCAGAATTCCATTAATAATGTTTAAAAAAATTCCATTTTACAGTGACCACAATAAACCAATCACAAAGCCTTCATTAATCATAATAAGTAATATGCTCTATAGAGATACCCAAATTAACACAGGCAGCTCTAAACAAGTTAGGACGACTAGTTTACAAGTTGTCCTAACACTACCATAACTAGAGTTGTTGTCATTTCTCGCTGCACCGATGTTTTAAAGATTGCGATAACATTGTAGCAATCAAAATGGTAAGCATAATTTTTGGAATTTAAAACTATAAAGCTGTGATTAATTTGCTGGAATGTAAGAAACATTATCGCCATTTAATTCCAATTTTTTTTTAGTAAATATATCTATCCAAACTAGTCTTACACCAACTAAAATGAAAATTGCTAAATTGTCCAAAATAATATACAAAATTATCATTATCAGAATATTTCATTGTTTGTAAAATTTTAACTTCTTGCCTGATGGACGATATGGTTCCCGTAGGTGTTGTGATACAGAATCAGTGGTTTTAAATTTAATACAAAAATTCAGTTGCAAAGTGATACAAATAATAATTTTGTTATAATGTCGTTAGACTTGCAGAAGGTTTGACAGTGGGTACGTTTAGGGAATGCAATTGCTGAGAATAATCAGTCAACCTGATTACTTTATGATTAAAGTAAACTGCTGTGAGTTATGTGTGAGGTTATGTCTTATCACAGAAAGCCTTTATAATTATTTATTAATAAATAATCATTTAATATTAATACTTTTTTATTCTTTATTTTTGAAAAAGAAGCACCATCGATTATTGCGGGAGGACACAAATACCAAAGAATGAAAGAAAGTGAGGTTAAGTTTCACCTCTGTCTAAACTCAGCATGAATTCTTTCCGCTGACCAATACATGTTACAATTACCGTCAACGCATTTTCAGTTTTATGGTTTAAGGAACCGTTGAAAAGTTGCATTCCCTAAACGCATTAATTATTCTTGTGAAAAAATGTTATCCAGTTGGACGTGTATGAATATTATATACTGATCAGAACGCTTCTATGTTTTGGAAAAGAATATAATGATATAATAAATAACATGAAATATAATTTGAGGCAAATACCTATCACTTTGGTTACACGTTAATAAAATACTTATCATTTTCGGCAAATAATCATTTATATAAAAAAAATCCAAATTCAGTTCCGTCAATCATATTTAATAATGATAAAATTAAGTATTCACATTTAACATTTTTAGGTCTTACGGAAAAATAATCTCCAGTCCATAACTTTTAGTTTTTTACAATGCGAACTTTTATATTTTGAAAATATTTAAAAATTGTAAATTAATGGTTCTCGTAAGTATTCACACTTATAATATTTAACTTCTATTTGAGACACTGCTAATATTTATTTTATCAGAACTTTAAAACCCCTACAAATTAAATAATAGAATGCATGTACAATTTATCGTAGAACCTACAATTAATTTATATAATCCAATTAGTCTACTTGATATTGACTCAATATAGACACTGTAAAGATTTGTGCTTTTATTGATTCTGTAGTAAGTGTAAGATGTCAATTATAAGATTCATTCAAAATAACGAATCCCATTAGCACGATATTTGACAAGCTAGAAATATAATAATTCCCTTTAGAGGAAATTCTGGAGAAATTTCAGTAATTTACAAAGGAACCATTCTGTATTTCAACTTACCAAACAGAATTTAGAATATAAAAGATTTGAAACAAACTAAAAATGAATATAAAAGAGACAATATAATAATGTTTTTTTTACGGTTTTTACGGTATTTCACTAATAGATTATTCATTATTTATATTTTTTGTCTTCAAGTATCATTTGTCATAAATTTGTATGAGTTCTTGGGATTCCTAAAAAAAAATGTTTTCTTAACCGCTTGTCAAGTTCCCGAGGTAACTTCTTGAAAATTCAGGAAGATTCTGTGTTAGGTAAGAGGCTCTATAGTTTATAGTGGAGTCCCACTTCTTGGGGATAATTTTATAATTAAAATTACTTCCCAGTAAGCACGGTTTGAACCTGCTTCTCTAGGCATGTCAGTCTTCAAGCTAAACGTCCTAACTAACTGAAGTACCGTTTACCCCTATTAATGTTATTGTTTTATTTATCAATGTGTTATCTTCATTCTTTTGCTCATGTCTTACATCAGCAATAATTTTCTAATGTTTTTGTCGTCGAGCCATCTGGGCAACATTTCTAACCTCCAACTTCTGGGCTTCCCTTGTCCTAATATCAGTGTCTAGAGTTACTAGAGTGATAATACCTCAGTGTCTGTATACACATATAAATTACAAGCTATACAGGGTGATTCACGTAGGCCATTCATTAGAAGATTTTCAACTTGCAGTTGGATTAGAAACTTGAAATTTAGTATGCAGCCATAATCGATCATGCCCGTTCTATCTAAAATATTTTCAGTCCTCCAACTATACAGGGTGTGCCAAAAATTGGTACCAACTTTCTTATTTTAAATAGAAACCTATATTTTTCTTTACATTGTTCGATTTGTCTTCTAATTCTGAGTTTAGAGAACCTAAGTTACGTTAACTTATCTATTACAATTTTTGACATATGTCCAATTTTTTGAAAAAAATTGCCGCTGTAGTAGTTTACGAACAAATTTGTATCTCGCAAACCTTTCAAAATTATAAAACCAAATTTGTGAAGCAGTTAGCTGGAAGTCCAGGCTAACTTTTGATGTCCCATCGGTGGTCCCATTTTGTACCATATGGGCGCAGTCGATTTTCAAATGTCGCAATCAAAAATTGTCAAAAACTCAATTTTTTCAAATGGCACCTACTATTTTTTTTCACACCATTCGAAAGAAAATTAAATTTTAGGGTGAGTTACTTAAGCACTCCCTATACCTAACTTCACCCCATATCGAGTTATTCAATAAAAATCAAGAAATACCTTATCTTGCCGAGAGATTCCTTACTTCATCAAGTATGCCATGGAAACAAAAGACAGTTGTAATAATTTTTAAAGAAAAATATGGATTCTTATTTAATTACACACAACACCAACAAATTATTATTAACGAACAAGAACAATGTTGACGAAATTCTGTCAGTGAACCGTTCATTGAGCATTTGTATTGAAATAATTATTTTGCTAATCTGTTTATTTGTTGTTATTTTGTTGTTATTATTTATTATTGCAATACGATTTTTGAATAAAAATTAAAATGAAATGATTGTTTCCAAAGCCTACTACCCTTGAGAAAAAAAACAATATTTTTTTCAAAAAATGCCAATAACTCAAAAACGACTGTAGATAGACATACACAATGTTAAGAAAAGTGGCCCTAAAATTCAATTTTGCATTGATTTCTGGCGTCAGAAATGGTAGGCGCAAAGATGTGCTACGCAATCTGTTGAACGTAGAATAATAGAATATTTGAACAAAAATATGGTGGTCACATTGAACATTTACGTCAGAATTTCGTCAACATTGTTCTTGTTCGTTAATAATAATTTGTTGGTGTTGTGTGTAATTAAATAAGAATCCATATTTTTCTTTAAAAATTATTACAACTGTCTTTTGTTTCCATGGCATACTTGATGAAGTAAGGAATCTCTCGGCAAGATAAGGTATTTCTTGATTTTTATTGAATAACTCGATATGGGGTGAAGTTAGGTATAGGGAGTGCTTAAGTAACTCACCCTAAAATTTAATTTTCTTTCGAATGGTGTGAAAAAAAAAAAATAGTAGGTGCCATTTGAAAAAATTGAGTTTTTGACAATTTTTGATTGCGACATTTGAAAATCGACTGCGCCCATATGGTACAAAATGGGACCACCGATGGGACATCAAAAGTTAGCGTGGACTTCCAGCTAACTGCTTCACAAATTTGGTTTTATAATTTTGAAAGGTTTGCGAGATACAAATTTGTTCGTAAACTACTACAGCGGCAATTTTTTTCAAAAAATTGGACATATGTCAAAAACTGTAATAGATAAGTTAACATAACTTAGGTTCTCTGAACTCAGAATTAGAAGACCAATCGAACCATGTAAAGAAAAATATAGGTTTCCATTTAAAATAAGAAAGTTGGTACCAATTATTGGCACACCCTGTACAGTTGGAGGACTGAAAATATTTTAGATAGAACGGGCATGATCGATTATGGCTGCATACCAAATTTTAAGTTTCTAATCCAACTGCAAGTTGAAAAACTTCTAATGAATGGTCTACGTGAATCACCCTGTATACACCAATATTTAATGACCAATTTGCATTTACTAGTTAGCATATTCACTGTAAAGATTTGCATATGTCAATATCAACAGTAAACGAATATCGGCCTCCTTCGTAAAACCCGCTTCTGTGTACGGCACTTCTTGTATTATTTTCTATCTTACGATTAGCTGCTACCAAGAAGGGTCTTTGAAATATAATACAATGTAAAATTAATCTATATCTCCTAAGGATACCTTATATTAAATAACAATTTTTTTAAAATACAATATACAAATTCCCTTACATTTTTTTAATACAAGTCCTTTTATAACAACAAAAACTACAATCCATTTTATAAAGTCACTATTTTATCAAACATACACTTCTCTTTTTGGAGAATTATTGCCTGCATTTTGAGACACTACTGATATTTTCCTAACTCTGGTGCCATCGGCATTGGTGCTGCCTAGAGACAATAAAGAGTTCGGTGCTGACACGCTAGGTGCCAAAGAAGGCACATCTGAGTTTTGCGATATAAAACTAGGTCTTCTTTCCAGTTTGGGTGTTATTTCTACATTAATTGTCGTTAAGTCTGGTATCATCTCCATAGTGATTGGTGATAATGACATTGGTGTCCGCATCTCCACAGTAGTATCACTTTGTGAAAGATCCGGGGGAATTTCTAGTGATCTTTTGGATGTTACGGAAGCTGTTGTGTTAGACATGTTGGAAACGACTGAGTCCTTGGATGCATGAGAGATTTCTGAGGCTGCGGATCCATTGCTACTTCTGCTAGATAGGATTTGTTCGTCCTCTGGGTGTACCTCCGTTAAGGTTAGGGGTTGTGTGGGGCTTATTGGTTTATGTGGTTCAAATGCCTGCAAGAAGTAAACACAGAAGTTAATCAGCTGTAGCCCAAATAAAGAGGGAGGCTATTCAGACAGTACCAACAACAAGGTTTACTGTATAAAATTCTTGAATATCACTCGTAGAGAAAAAAATTCTTATGTAACTGTGTCAGTGATCGAATTCTGAACAAATTCAAACTGTCCGCCTGTCTATCTGTCTGTCCGACTGTCTGTCTGTCTGTCTGTCCATCACGATTCTTCTAAGCACGAAAACTTAAGAATGAAAAGTCTGATTGTATTAAAATTTGAACAGTAAGTTACTATTAGCTAAGGAAAGAACACTATTAAACAAAATTGATCAATAAATAAAATAGTTGTTAATTAATAAAATGAAACAAAAAATGTGTGTAGTTAATCATTATAATTATGATTAACAAAAAGCTGTTTTTTGCAAATTAGGTGATGTTATTTAACTAAAAATAAGTGTAAGTTGTACATAAATAAATACTGCAGGATTGTTGAAGACTATTTTTGGCTAAAATTTGATTATTAGGGAGATATCTCCTCATTTGGCGCTTTATCCCCTCCCCAGTAGCCTTACGTGGTGTACCCTCTCAAGAAGTTTATTTTAAAACAAAATCTTGATCATGGTCTTTAAAATATAATTGTTTTTATATGATTACCCCAAGATACTTAATTTTTGCACTCATTCGATTCGATCTATACCCACATGTATTGTTAGTTGTCTAAATCTGTACCTGTTCGAACAAGCATCTGCTTAATGTTTTTAGAATGAATCTCTAATAGTACAGCAGTATCTGTAAACATTTGTTATTACTCTTCACAAATACTAAAACGAAGCGTACAACTCAAAATGTCTATCCATCTGTCCGCCTATCTGTCACTTGGGGAGCATCATTATGTAAGGTATTTGAGGGTAGGTGGGTCTCTGTTAATATCTTATAAAATCTTATAATGGGGTTGGGTGGGTATTTGAAAAGGATTTTACGTAAGATTTTTTTTAATATAATTTTTTGATTGCTTATGACTTTTATTCGCCTAAACTACTATTAATATCTATAGAATGAAATAGATACCTATTTTATATATAGAATATAATAGATAAATTACAATATATATACATATACATCTTTTTACCCCTAAAATAGAGAATGGGGGGGGGGGGGGCGAAGGAATATTTGAAGAAGTATATCTTACAGTTTCTTACATGGGGTTGGGTGGGGGGCAGAAAAACCTCAAAATTCATCTTACGTAATTTATGGATGTTCCCTTGTCTTGTAAGTCATTGCTTCTCTATGTGTGGAATACATGTTCAATATGTGCTCCTGTTCTAAGTGTAAAAAAGAAGGTTTAGAAGCTGCTGTAATATGTGAAATTTGTGATAGTGGATTCTGCGGCTCCTGTGCTAATATCTCAGCAACAGAAGCAAGAGTTATTACACTGAAAAATAGAGTTTTGCTATTTCTATGCAGTGAGTGCAAACCAATAATTAATGAAAAAATTAGCTTGGCAAAGCAAATTATCCTATACAAAAAATTAATTGAAGATAAAGAAACCATGATAAGTGATAAACAAAAAATTATAGATATCCTCGAGAACAAAAACAAAATTGAAAGAAATAAAAACACAATTAACTCGAAATGCATAAATAAGGAAATTCCCAGCGGTTCTAAAACAGAACCAGAAAGAAACAATACCAAAATTTATCAAGATGTGCAAAGGAAAATAATGAAAAGTGTTATTGATTTGGCTAGTCCAATAAACAAAAACCCTCCTACCATCTCAGAAGAACAAAGCAAATCAGAACAAGAAAAAAGTCAGACATCAGCATCAATATTAAACAATAAAAGCACTAATCTACAGTCAGACAAACATCCTGATAACACAGACTCTCAAGGCTATATAAGCGAAAGTGAAAAGTGGCAAACAATACACAGAAGAAGAAAATCTTTTAAAAGAAATGTAGGCCAATCAGATATTAATAATGAAAAATTTACTGGCGTTAAACCCAAGGTCTGGTTATATCTATATAAAATAACGGAAGATGTCATGGAAGATGACATAAAACATTATTTAAAAACTAAGACAGCAAACAACAGTGATGATTTTATAGTTAAAGATTTAAAAGAGCCTGGTAGTACATTTAAAACTTTCATGGTCGCAGCAGACTTTCAGTATAAAGAAACATTTTATGAGCCCTCGTTTTGGCCTAAAGGAGTATATTTCAGAAGATTTGATTTTAATAAGCATTTCGAAAAATATAAAACAAGACACATCATTAACAACGAAAGTGACGTTAGACCAAATTCTTTTTTAGAAGTGAGATCTTAGAAGCCAATGCAAACCAAGAAATAAGGAATGAGAGTGAAACAGTTTCAAGAAATCCCATAACCAAATATATTAGTATTTGTCATTTAAATATCAGAAGCATCCGTAACAAGGTACAAGATGTTGACTTGTTACTTCATTCTTTGGACTTTCCAGAAATTGTTTGCCTAACTGAGACTTCATGTAATTATTCTGAAATCAACTTAATAAAATTGCACTTTTATACTTTAACTGACTACCACTGTAGAAGTAAATCGAGTCTTGGTGGTGTTGCTATTTTTGTTAAAAATAATATAAAATTCAAAATTATGACCTGTGACATTAAGAAAATAGATTTTCTATTTGAGTATGCTTTTATTGAAATTTTTATAGATAATATTTCAGCTTTGGTAGGGTGTTTTTATAGATCACCCTCTCATGATTGCGATTATTTTATTTCCAACATAGATGACCTCTTGTATAAGTTACTTAAGCCTAATTCACCCACTTTTATTTGTGGAGATTATAACTTAAACTTTGATGAAAATATCGTATGTAACAAAGTTGATAAATTATCAATTGTTTTTTCATCATATGATCTTAAAAAATGCATTAACGAGTATACACGTATTGATACAAATAGAAAAAGCAAAACTGTAATAGACAATATATTTTCTAACATTGATATTGAAATCTTAAATCCAAAAGTTATTCATTGTGACCTATCGGACCATTTTCTTCAAATTGTATATTTTCCATATGTATTTAATAAAACCCAGGCAAGTTCTTATATGCTCAAAAGATTTATTAACTCAGATGAAAAAATGAATTATTTTAAATATTTGCTGTCTTTAGAGACTTGGTCATTTCTTTACTCCCCTGATGTTAACAGTGATGACAAATTTACAAAATTCCATTTAAAATTCATTGAAATATTTGACATTGCCTTTCCCTTAGAAATGTACAGAGTTAAAGAAAACCTAAAGCCCAAAAAACCCTGGTTAACCCAGGACTTGATAAATGAAGGTATATTCGTAAGAGATGTCTACAAGTCTTATAAATTTACTGGCGATGAAGAGGTCCACATAAGATACAATATCTTGAAAAAGAATCATCAAAATAAAATAAATGTAGCTAAGAGACTTTATAATGAATCACTCATAATTAATTCAGAAAATAAGTCTAAAACAGCCTGGCAAATAATAAAAAATCAAAATCAAAATTTTAAATCCAAAGATTTGCCACACACATTTATAGACATCAATGGAGATTCATTGTCAGATATGCAATCAGTTGCTCAGGCATTTAATGACTTCTTTATAAACTCCATTAAACAACTTACCCAGAGTATGTCAGTTGAAAGAAACGCAGAAGTAAATGTTAATAATAACTCAATTTTTTTGTCACCAGTTACAGTAGATGAAATGAGTGCAATAATTAAATCCGTGTCTTTAAAAAATTCCTCAGGGGAGGACGGTATACCTTGCTCTATATTAAAAGGTATTATAGACTACATAAAAATACCACTTACTCATCTAGTAAATTTGTCTTTCCAAGAAGGTACTTTTCCCTCTTCACTAAAAAAAGCATCGGTTGTTCCCATACATAAGAGGTCTGATAAGTCGATTTTATCTAATTATAGAGGCATAGTACTATTGTCAGTATTCTCTAAAATTTATGAAAAGTCGTACTACATTCGACTTAATATATTTTTGAGTAAAGAAAAAATTTTGGTGAATAACCAGTTTGGGTTTAGAAGTGGTTGTTCTACACAAGATGCTATTTTATCATTATATAACTTTATACTTAGTAGCTTTGAAAAGAAAGATAAATGTGCATGTGTATTCTTTGACTTGACACGTGCCTTTGAAACTGTAGATCACAGCCTTCTTATTGACAAATTGCAAAATTATGGAATAAGAGGACCCGCCCTAGACTGGATTAAGACGTATTTACTAGATAGACATCAAAAAGTATCATTAAATGTTAATAACAGGGTTTACAATTCTGGTCTTAACTGTGTTCCCACTGGGGTTCCCCAGGGGAGTGTACTGGGACCGCTATTGTTTATTCTTTTTATTAACGATATCCATATTCACATGAAAGGAACATTTTTATCTATTTTTGCCGATGACACAGCCACTGCTGATTCAAGCAAAGACTTACATACTCTGGCATATAAAGTAAATAATACAGTATCTTTAATGCGAAAATATTGCACTTGTAATGGTCTTGACCTAAATGTTCAGAAAACCAATTTCTTAACATTCTCCACTAAGCCGCTTGACTCTAGCTTGCTAATAAAAATGACAAATAAATCTATTGCACAACATGATACTGTTAAATACCTTGGGCTACAGATTGATTCTTATCTGTCATGGGGTAACCAAATAGATTTACTATTAAAAAAATTGTCCACTCATTGTTTCGTACTATGGCAAATGAGGCAGCATGTAAGTATGCACATTTTGAAATTATATTACTATGCATATGTGCAATCTTGTCTCGATTACTGTATTATTTGCTGGGGAAGTTGTTCTAGAGTAGGGGAACTTCTTGTAATGCAGAAGAAAATAATTCGCACAATGACTTTTAAATCTTCACGTGATTCCTGCAAAACTTTATTTTCAGAACTAGATATACTGACCGTTCCATCATTATACATTCTTAGATGTGTATTATATGTGAAATCTCATATCGACACGTATATACCAAGAGATGGACACTCAACTCATTATTTAAGGGAAAATTTTAACATCACTGTTCCACAGCATAGACTAACTACTGTAGCCAAGGGACCGAACATTATGTCCATTAAGTTATATAATAAACTTCCACTCGAAGTAAAAAAATTAAACAATATTAACAGTTTTAAACGTGTAGTACGATCTATCCTCACTCATAAAAGTTTTTATTCAGTCAGTGAGTATATGGGCTGCAATGACTTAAGTTTACATGACGTTTCTTAATTATATATGTCTTTTATTTGTATTTCTATTTTTAATTGTCTTTGTCTTTACTTTTTAATATGTAATTTTTTTTAAGGATTTAAAATTGACAGATAGATATTATTGTTAATATTATATTTTTAAGATCTTTTTGACTATATTTCTATACTTTGTAAAGTCCATGAAAATAAAATTATTATTATTATTATTATTATTATTATTATTATTATTATAAGTGCAATAACTTAAGAAGGAAAAGTCCGGTTGTATCGAAACTTGGACAGTTAGTGTTAGACAGTGGAAGAACCTTATTGTTTTTTGACAATATCGATTAGTAAATAAAAAAAAATATCAATCATTTCAATTTTTTGAAATTGTCCTAATGTGGACTTTTATAACTGAACAAAAATTTTGTAAAATATTATTTCCTATCATTTCACTAAAATACATTTCAAACGCGCGCTGTAAGTCTAAATATAAACACGCGATAAATGGTAGACAGCCCTTTAATTCAAAGGGGTTACACATTTGAAAAAACTCAAACAACCCATCGACATTGCTAATGCCGGAGCTGGGGATCGACCCAGTACACGATAGAGTCTGACCAAGTGCACTTACCACTAGCACACTTTATCCAGCTGAGCTTCCGTGCTGGTACTGCAAGTGTAATTCGATTTTTCTCCATATTTAGGTTTCCATCTATGAATTACATTGTATAGCAGTATGTTTGCTACGCAAACCAGACTGGAAACTAGTTAGGCCCGGTACTTTCACTTTAGTATAAATATACTTTATCCGACGAATAGCAATTCGACGGATAAGATAACCAGAGCTTACTATCTATGGGATAACATGTATCCGTAATTTCATTCAAATTACACCCTCGATTAACAATTCGATGGATAAGATTTTAGATACTTCCCAGAGTAAGTGTTGCCAACTTAAGATGCGGTAAAGCAAGAGAAATATATGCAGAAGATACATATATACTTCATATTTGTTTTTATTTGTCATTGTCATTATATAAGAACAATAGCTTTTGTGCGATTTTGTGTCTTCATATTTTTAAATGGTGTATATAAAATAAAGTGAAAGAGAAATACTAAAAATAGCAATTATTTTAATTGAATCTAAAAAACTGTGTTCCATGTGTTATATTTTTGGACAAATTGAGGAAATAAACAGCAGTTATTACATTTTTTTATTATTCTTCCCGCTGTGACTTTCGCCCGAGTCTTGTTAAATACAAAACAAAATCAACTAATCAACATTTCAAAACTTAGGTTAGAGAATAGAATAACACTGCCAATTAGAGCGCAAGCGCGTTGGCATGGCTTCATTTATCCAGTAGATAAAGGCGTTATTCGTCGGTTTGGGTTCCGAATAGTTTATCCTAGGAATAAGCATATTTATCTGACAGATATCACTATTTGTAGGTGAAAATACAGATTTTTTGCTTATCTCCTAGATAAGACTTATTCTGCAGAATAAATGTCGCTATCTATAGATGAAAGTGCAATGCAGGTTTTCACGGCCGTTGTCCAATGAAGTAGTTTCTTCCGGGTTTTGCCGCGGTCGTCGAACTTGACTTGACGTTTCGCTGATCATGCTGTCAGCTTCTTCAGAAGGATTCCAAAGACTGAAGTTGTTGAGTTCTGCTCCTCGTTATATACCTAGGCGCTGCTACGCTTGGTTGCACATTCGTCATGCTCCGTTGATCGTGACCGATTACATTACTGGTACTTGGCAAAGCTAGTCTCCATGTATTGCTTAGTCGATACCCATCTTCTCTGTTGAAGTTGTTCTTATTTTTCATAATTTCCAGTGATTCCCTAATAATTCTTGGGTAATAACGTGCACTTCTGTCCAATATTCTAACGTTCTCGTATTCGATCTTATGGTTCTCATTATGATGAACATGTTCTGCTACAGCCGACTTATCTGTGTATCCGAGCCAAGTATATCTCTGATGTTCCTTGATTCTGCACTGGATACTGCGCCCTGTTTGTCCGATGTAACTTTTTCCGCATATACAGTCCAACTGGTAAACACCTTTCGTCAACAGTTTAGGGATGGGGTCCTTGTTTGAGGGAAGCAACTGTTGTATTTTCTTCACTGTTCGAAAACGTACACCTATTTTCTTTTTTGATAAAATTCTTCTTAGCCTATCCGTGACTCCGGCGACGAATGGTAAGCACGCATATGTTGTAGGTTGTTCCTTTTCTTCAGTTATTGTTCTTATCTGTCTGTTAATAATTCGTTGCATATCTCTTTGCTTGTAACCATTCTTTTCTAGTGCTTGTTGGACGTTTTTAAGTTCCTCGGGTTTGTTCTTTTCGTCACATATTGTTGCAGCTCTGTGGAACAAAGAGGTCGCTGATAAGAACTTTGTTCCACAGAGCTGCAACAATATGTGACGAAAAGAACAAACCCGAGGAACTTAAAAACGTCCAACAAGCACTAGAAAAAGAATGGTTACAAGCAAAGAGATATGCAACGAATTATTAACAGACAGATAAGAACAATAACTGAAGAAAAGGAACAACCTACAACATATGCGTGCTTACCATTCGTCGCCGGAGTCACGGATAGGCTAAGAAGAATTTTATCAAAAAAGAAAATAGGTGTACGTTTTCGAACAGTGAAGAAAATACAACAGTTGCTTCCCTCAAACAAGGACCCCATCCCTAAACTGTTGACGAAAGGTGTTTACCAGTTGGACTGTATATGCGGAAAAAGTTACATCGGACAAACAGGGCGCAGTATCCAGTGCAGAATCAAGGAACATCAGAGATATACTAGGCTCGGATACACAGATAAGTCGGCTGTAGCAGAACATGTTCATCATAATGAGAACCATAAGATCGAATACGAGAACGTTAGAATATTGGACAGAAGTGCACGTTATTACCCAAGAATTATTAGGGAATCACTGGAAATTATGAAAAATAAGAACAACTTCAACAGAGAAGATGGGTATCGACTAAGCAATACATGGAGACTAGCTTTGCCAAGTACCAGTAATGTAATCGGTCACGATCAACGGAGCATGACGAATGTGCAACCAAGCGTAGCAGCGCCTAGGTATATAACGAGGAGCAGAACTCAACAACTTCAGTCTTTGGAATCCTTCTGAAGAAGCTGACAGCATGATCAGCGAAACGTCAAGTCAAGTTCGACGACCGCGGCAAAACCCGGAAGAAACTACTTCATATAGATGAAAGTACCGGCCCTTAATATGATATTTCATTTCTTTCCAAGAAAGATACCAATTGTTCAAAACTATTTTTTCAATAATGACTCATTTCTAATGGCCGTAACTGAAATTAATTCTACTTGCCTGAATAAATGTGGGATTTCTATGAGATTGGTGTTCGAACGTCCGAGCCAAAAGTGGACTGCTATGTCTCGACAGACCAAGAGAGGTCAACTGTGATACCGTCATAGGCACACTAACAGGAGTGGTCAATACTGGACCTAGCCCTGGTGACAGGACGGCTTGTGCTAGGGCTGCTGTGCCAGGTTGATTAGCGTGCAAGGTGTTGTTTACTGAGCCAGTGCCATCTAGTTCTTGGATTGGTGAGAGGACAACCTGTACAACAGGAGAAATAAGTGCAAATGTACAAAGTAAAAGATTTCTTAGAAAATACGATATTGTCAAACAAATATTGAAATGGATCTTTTGATCTTTGTGATTCAATATCACACGATTTTTCTATCCATTTTGAGGTTAGGTCGTCTGTTGATCTTCAGAGAATATAAATTAAACTTATGTAAAGGATTATTAATTATATTTTGACCCCCCTTAATCCCTTTTGTTTTTAGCATTCTTAAAAAAATTTAAATACAAGAGTTGTAGGATTGTATCTATATTTTTTGTAAATACAATAAAAAAACAATATAGTCCATTGAAATGTTACATTGACTTTGCATTTTGGGTAGGACAAAATTTTCTTCTTGTGATGTGTCAGTATGAGTATAAAACTCGGTTTTCTGTGTTGAAGGCCCCTCCCATTTGGCCGCCATCTTGAAAAGGGGGATGTAAACAGTTTTTTCGCCATATCTTGAGAACTCCGAGTCTCACTAACACTTTCTTTGTAGATAATTTAATTCTCTACAATCTTGGTTTAGATACTTTTTACCCTAAAATTGAAAATTAAAAAGTTATAATTAAAAATAGACTAAAATTTTCAAGAAAATATATAATTTAAGGGTTAACTTTTTTCTATTGATTATATTGAAACAACACATCACATGTTTTTTGTAGATCATTTGTTTTCGAACAATTTTCTCTACTCATTTTTTAAATTAATTTTAATTGGATAGGTGTTAGGATGCTGCAAAGGGATCAAGCCAAGTTCTCCATTCAAAACGCGCGAAAGGGTACACGTAAATATACCCGTTTGAAACTACTTTGACTATACAATTTTTGGGTCGCTGATTACGAAAATCGGGGTCTCGCAATCCTAAAAATTGGGGAACAACACTAAAAACGCCAGAAACACCCCTCTCAGAGGGTTTGTCGTAATAATTTCAATAACAATCAAAAAGGGTCCTATGAAATCCCCTTCTTTTAATATCAATTTGCAATGGTGATTGATTTATACAAATATAGCCGAATTATATGATTAGGAATGATCAGAGGGTTAAAACCACCCCTATTTGATAAATAGGTAAAAAAAAATTGTTTCTAGAATTCAAAATTCAAATTTGGTTGACTGGGCACTTCCGGACAAAAGCAAATTATTCTCAAGCATTAATGGGGTAAAACTACCCCTCCTACCCCTCTATTTAAGGGGTGACAATATTTTATTCATGCCTAAGAAAGCCCATTTATCCAAATTTGAAGCTTGAAGTATATAAATATTATTTATCAATTTACCAAATGATGTGGTTACTCTTATCGTACCCAAAATGTAAGGTTCGGCCTAAATTTTGTAACATTTCAATGGACTAATATCCTACATAGATCATGTGATACAATAAGGGTGATTTTCTAAATCAGATCAGGGAAAAATCTAAAATAAACATTTTAAAACATCACCTTCATTTTTGTATCATGTGACCTATACAGGCTATTGTTTTTTAGGACGATGTCTTAATTTTTATGTTACTACATTACCTGCACAACAGGCACGTCTCCAGGTGCGTAGGAAGTATAATTGGCTGGTATTTGATGGGACATCAAAGTGAGCCCAGGAGACATTTGATTCTGTACGTTGGCTACGCTGGCTGCCAAGCGATTTTCTCTATCCACCACTTCTTTTGTGACATCAGGTGTCGGAATTCTAGGTCGATTTTTTACTTGCATAGCAGCAGCGCCACTGAATTTTGAATCTAAAAGAAAAAGTTGTATGCATTAGTTGAAAATAAAAAAATGTAGTGTGGGCGCCTCAAATTGCACAAGATCCTTGAAAATGGTTCAACAATAATAACATTCAATGCAGTTACTTAAAAAAATATTTTCTGGTTGCATATAGAAAAAATTCTAAAAGAAAGGAATCACTATACTTCCACATCCAGATTTTCCATCCAAGTCTCTTAAAAGGAAAACATCATGATGTTTTATCATTTTCCCCAGTTTACACACATACTATTTTGTCAACTCCTTTAATAAATCAAATCAAATCCTATATTACCTTTTTTGCCATATACATGAGTTATGTATGAGGTCCGTCACATATAGGTGTTAAACCACCATACGTACTTGAGCAAAACTAACATACATAAATTGTATAAAAAAAATTTGGTAAACATTGACTACTTGACTCGACTAGATTAACGACTAGATAAAACTTTAAGACATAGACAGACATAAAGGGTAACAAAAAATATTTTAATTTTGCAACAATTTTTTCTTTATGAATTATTTGATGGAATGCCACTATTTTTTTTCTGTGATATGCTCATATCCTAAATTACAACATATATATTTTGGAATAGGATTGGGGATTACTTCATATTGTAAAAAAAAATAAATTTTGAAAAAAAAAATAGATTTTGTCAAATATGAATTAGCCAAATCTAGGAGATAAAATATATTTATTTATTTATTTATTTATTTAACAATAGACTGCCCAACAGAGCATTCCAATTACAGGGCAGGAGATGATAAGTACATACAGATATATTAATAAATATTAAAAGAATATAAACAGAAATATGGTAACGTGTTTTAATTTATACAGTTAATCTCTTTATCTCAGCTACATTGCAGTGGAATATATCAAACTGGTCTTGAAGACTATTATAGTTCTCACACATTTTGTACAATGGCGAAAATTTCTGTACGTTAGTTCGGGGGGTCGGCAGATAGAATAAATAGTTTTGTCTGGAACCTGGTCCAGGTGTTCGAAAATTTAGTAAACTTAAGATAGCACTACAATCTGTTATATTATGTATTACTTTAAAAAGAAATATTTGTTGTGAAATAGTTCGGCAAGTCTCCAAACTCGAAAGCGAAAATCTGTTTAAACGTGCAGTCTGGGGAAAACCAATAGCAGGATAGACACCGTCCTCCTTGTAACTTAAAGTCTTTAAGAAACGTCTCTGAATTCTCTGTATATTTTGTATATGCATGTTGTAATGAGGAGATCAAATAATTGACGAGTATTCTAATTTTGATCGAACAGAAGACTGATATAGTAGTTTCAGCGTGTTACTGTCGTTAAAATCATGAGAACATCGTGTTATAAATCCCAGTGTTCTAAAACTTTCATTGGTTATGGTGATTATATGACAATTAAAGTTTAGTTTACTATCAAATGTTACACCGATCGCGGAAGGTTGATGGACGTGTAAGCACTGAATCTTTCAAACAATAATTAAATTCGACCAGCTGATGGTAAAAGTTAGAACATTGCACTTCCTTGACTTGAACTGTAGTTTTTTCAAATTACACCATTCATTTACTTCCGCTTGTAGAACGACACAATCAGTACATCATTTACTTTATTGTACAACTTCATATCGTCTGCGTATACGAGACAATTGACACCCAGTTCTACTATGATGTCATTAATGAAAATATTGAAAAATAAAGGACCTAACACTAAACCCTGGGGTACGCCTGAAGTGGATACAAATTCTACAGACCGCTGACCACAGTATTCAATGTGGTGGTGTCTGTTTTCAAGATATGATTTGAAGAATGATAGCAGATTTTTTGAGAAACCAAATTGTTGAAATTTTGAATATAAAATACTGTGGGCAAGTCTGTCAAATGCTTTAGTGAAGTCTGTGTAAATTACGTCAACTTGTGAGTTTGCGTCGATAGCATCAGTTATATATTGGGTAATACAAAAAAGATTGGTTGAGGTAGATCTTCCCTTGAAGAAACCGTGTTGGTCTTCAGTGCGATTCTTTGCATAAGAAAATGTTGGTTCATACAGCAAAGTTTCGAAAGCTTTGGAGAAATTGTTGATAATCGTTATGGGTCTGTAATTCTCAATATTATTTTTTTCACCTTTTTTATATACAGGAATTATCTTAGAACATTTGAGTGAATAGGGGAATATGTTCGATTTAATGGCCAGGTTGAATAAGAAAGTGAGAGGAATTGCAAACACGCTAGCACAATCATGTAATAGAAAGACGGGAATTTTGTCAGGGCCCATCGTACATTTAGACTCGATTTTTTTTAGTGAATTTAAAATTTCTTGCTCTGTAAACTGTTCAATTGTTAAAGAATCAGTATTTGCGTCATGATTGTCCTCAATTGGAACACCTGAAGTGATATAAAAACTACAAAAGTAATCAGCAAAACCATCTACCAATTCAACATAATGTCTATCTTTATAGTACATATCTGCCGGTAAATTATTACTAGTTTTCTTATTGACAAATTGCCAAAACTTGTTGAGGTCCAGGGCGTTATCTCGATTATAAAAAAAATTGATACTCAATAAATGAAAAAAAAAAAATTAAAATCTCGACGTTTCGGCATTCTAAACCTATTTCAACGAAAAAAAATTTGAAATATTTTTTACGATTAGGTACTATACTTCCAATCTCGCTACGTGGATGTAGAAGTAATTATAAAAGTAATTCTTTGGAAATTATTTGATACAAATTCTACTTTTTTGAAGGAATTGACGTGGTAAACACAAAATAGTAGTTAAGACTTTTCTAGAATCATGCATTCGCTTTAAAAGTGATAAATGAGTACAGTAAGTGATAAAATTTATTTCAGCTAAAGCCTTAGCAGAATACCTAGTTATAAAACACAAGGAAAAGCTTTTGAACAGATGAAGCCAATAATTGGCGATTTAAAATAACAATCTGTACGCATGCTTCTTAAAGAAATATACAATTATTTACAATACAATTCATTGCTATTGCATACACGAATTGTAGTTTTTGCATATTTTAACAATACCTAACTCAAAATAATTCATGTATGCAGTTTATTTTAGAAAAATTGTCAAGTGACACAGTCTTTAGGAAAATTATTCCAGACTTATGTTAAAATTGAAAATCACACGAGCTCTCCTTTCTCGCGTTAAAAAAATAAACACATGGCTATCAGTAGTTTTCCAAAGCACCAGTTACCAGTTCAATATTCAATATCGACGAGAATGACGACCTTGTGCAATTAAAATGTAAACACAAACACCGTTATTAAATCGCGTTCAACTTAAAACTAGTTGACTTAATTAGTTTGAACAATAAATCAGATTTTTCAATTGCTCAAGGATCCATATGTAAGTATAGGTAATTAGTCTGGGATGATATTAAATTGTCATGTTACCAGAATTAACCTTAACATTGGTATAGATTAAAGTCATTGCAAGGTTTTCACAGCATTATAACGACAGGCCTTGATATTACTTATATACAATGTGAACCTAAAAAAACGCACAAAATTTATATCTTTGGTATGTGTCATTTGTCAAAAAGATCCTCGAACGATTTTAATTTTGTAAATGCTACATTTTGCCACTATACCAAAATTATGACGTCATTAGTTTTTGAGTTATGACGTCATCATTTTTTTTTGTGTACTGTTTTTGGTGGTATATTCTTTTAGCTTTCTGGTGATATGAAAAAAAATTATATTACCTAAGCCATTCTTTTGGAAAAAAAATATTTTTATTGATTGATACCTTACATAAATAATTGTGAGAAAAAAGTCATCCCCATTGCTCAAATTGCGACCCTCCAACCATTTGGCATTGACCAAGACGGGTGTAGACACTTTGCACGCTGTTCTGAATCATCTCATGGGCAACTCGTCTCATCTCCAAGCCAATTCTGTCTTTCAATTCTTCTATGGTATCCGGTCTGCTAAAATACACCCTTGACTTTAAGTAACCCCAAAGAAAAAAGTCTAAGGGGGTTAAATCCGGTGAACGCGGGGGCCACTCAATCGGACCTCGATGACCTATCCACCTTCCAGTAAAAGTGTCATCTAAAAACTGACGCACTGCTATCCCAAAATGAGGTGGGGTCCCGACTTGCTGGAACCAGACGTTTCAGCAGGAATATCTTCATCTTCATTGTTCGGAAACATAACTGTTAAGGCTGGCACTAACTCAACTCGCAAAAACAGTAAATATCTTGCGGCCGTAAGATTTTCTTAAAAAAAAAGGTCCCAATAAATAATCACCAATCATACCTGCCCACACGTTTACGTTGCCTCGTCGCTGTGTATGGGCTTCTTGAATCCAATGAGGATTTTCACGTGACCAATGCCGACAGTTATGCCGATGTATAGTTGTCCTCATATTTCCAATGCACACAAAAAATGCGGTAACTGCAAATCGGGCAGGCGGCATCTTTACCGATTCAATGATACCGCCGCGCGGACTCCTTTGACGGCAATTTTTTACGTGCATTGAAAATATGAAGACGACTATACAGTCCCCTTTAAAGAAAATGTAGCTTCATCAGAAAAACAATGTTCTTTAAAAACTTGGGTTTTCATCGCACAAGGTCATCAACTGTTCACAAAACTGTAAGCGCCGATCTGGATCATCCTCATTCAATACGTGGATTAATTGCACTTTGTATGGATGATATTTTTCATTTTTCAATAGACGTACAACAGAAGTTTGACTCACATTATGATTTAAAGCCAGCTGCCTTGTCGAAAGATTGTGGTTTTCCTCACGTTCTAGAAGAATATGATTTCGCTGCTTGTGCTAGGACGACCAGATCGATGGAGGTCAGCTACACTGCCAGATTCATCATATCTAGCCACCAATCTACTTTCAGTGGATCTAGAAATTTGCTTTGCATTCACTAGTTTTACACTGTCTCAGAACTGTCACAAAACTGAGGTTCCACACGTCCCAGGAATAAAAATGTTATCGATACTTTACACAAAAAGACCTGTATCTCTCTGTTGTTAAGGGGATTGATTTTTTATTATTTTCTTTGTTTTGTTTGTATGTCAAATGTTTTCATGCTAGTTAAAACAAAAATGTAGGCAACAAGATTTATCAGTCCATAAGAAAGTGGAACATTACTCGTGAATTTGCGAAAGGTAAGCTATTTTTACATAAAATGTCATTTTCCAATAGAAGGGCTCAGGTAATATCATTTTTTTTTTTATATCACCAGAAAGCTAAAGAAATATACCACCAAAAACAGTAAACAAAAATGTCTGGATTTTTTTGAAAAATGACACATACCAAAGATATGAATTTTGTGCGTTTCTTAGGTTCACATTGTATGTATGTTTTTATAGGTAGCAACACACCGACCTGTGGTGTGAAAAACACAACTATTTATTTAAATCTAATTAAAATCATGCAGTCTCTGAAAATATCAGTTTATGGTGCGCTGCATAATGGAGTAGGGCCAAGGATTGTTTATCGAGGTGAAAAATAATATTAAAATGACTATCAATGAAGCTTCACAGTAATATTGTGCAGTTGATTGAAGGCCAAGTTAAAAAATCCACGTAGTTTTGACCACTTTAGAATTCAGCCCAGGTGCATTAGATGTTCACCTACTAACAAACTCGCTAAAGATAATAGCTCTTCATCTGGCGTAACCCTCTAAGGGTTTTTCGCGTCACAATGTATTCTCCATGTAGTGTTGTAGACATAGCATCAACAGACAGATAGACAAACGGATGGGCAGACGGACGGACCAACAGGCGGATGGAATAGAAATATTATATTTTTAGTAATCTACATAGCTTAAAACTTAAGAATCCGAAGAAAACTCGTAGAATGATTTTTTTAATTACAAAACTTCCCTCTATATTTAGTACTTTTTTTTAATTGTATATATTTTTCAAGTGAAAGTATATCAGGTTTTCTTCCAGTCAAAAATGACTACACTCCAAATATTACTGTCGTTTCTTTTCTATTATTTTTTTGACCATCTTGTGCATTTTTCAATAAACGTTTGTCAGGTTTCCTCCTCAGTTATAGTGTCAACTGCACTTGGGTTATTTTTCACCATCTTGAATTTAATGAATTATTTTTTAAGGTGACTATAAGAGGTCATTTATAACGAAATCTTTAGTGCGTGTAAACACTATTTCGCCTGCGCAAAATATTATATCTACTAGTCTCTAAAGTATCTAAGCCTTACACACTTAAGATGTTAATTGTTACTTACTTGGTTTAAAATTCCTGCTTCTCCCAGATTTCCTTCCTACCAACCTGTCGTATATCGACATTTTCTGTGGTGGCAATCCAGGAAGTTGTCCATTCTCTGGATTAGCGTAAACCGAGTTCCCGCGGTGTCTAGTGAATAGCCCTCCCGAAGAATACGCCGTGGAAGCTGACCTTATCGAGCCCATTCCGGTCCTAGAAATTTGTCGGGAAAACCAATTCGAGCTTTTCCTTCTTTCGACGATAGGGGTATCAACGCTTTCCTGAAATGTGTTTTATAAATTTTAAAATAGAGCTAACATACCTATATTTTGATATCCTGATTATCATTTATCATTTTACTGCAGTTTTTTCTAATTCATTGGGAATTAACCAGTATGTTACTGGGAAATAACCTCTCCGCCTGTGACTTTTACATCAAAGGATCCGTTAGAAGTTGCTTTTTTTAAACAAATAACGCAAATAAGTATAAAAACTTGAAATTAAATATTTCCCCAACGTTTCGGAAATCTAATCTGTTTCCCCTTTTAAGGCTTTTTTTGAAAAATCTTTTTTGCTGTGTATGATCAATATACTGCTCTAAGAATGCTTGTTATATTCAGTATCCATAGATACTTACTATTTACATAGAACTGTTGATATAGTTAACAGTTTTTTTTTAAATTTTTGTACAATGTTAAGTTTGTGAAGTTCTTTTTTTAACATTGGCAGTCAGGTTGAACAGACATCTGCAGAATAATTCGACACGCATCTATCCTCATTCAATAATATTATCGCTGACTCTTTAATTTATCTTTTTTTGCTATCCGCCTATTTTGTTAAAATGTTTGCCGAGTCCCAGTTTATTCTATGTCCGTTCTCCCAAGCGTGTTCGCATATCTTGGGCCTCCGAATTTCATTTTTTCTGATGTAATTTTTGTGTTCACCCAATCTTACACTAAACGGTCTGGATGACTTACCCACGTAATATTTGTTGCACTCACACGGAATACTATACTGTCTTAACGTTAAGAGGGGTGTTATAAAATGTTTGTATGATAGGGCCAAAATCATTTCTTCTAATGATGAAATACTAAACAATGAGACGCGGTTTATAAGAGAAATTCTTATAAATAACCAATACCCTGAGGGTTTTGTCGATAAAACGGACAGAATAAATTGAGACTCGGTAAAAATTTTAACAAAAGAGGCGGATAGCAAAAATTCACAAATCTTGCATCTTTCGCAAGTATCTTAAGCGTATTGAAAATGCTAGATGCAACTATACTGCTCTTGGAGTCCAAGGATGGATGGCTACGATGATAGGTATTTTCAGCATTTGCATTAGGTACCATTAGCGATTAGTGATAAAATAAAAAAGATAATTTTTATCAAATTTAATAATACCACTTGGGTTCATTGTAATTGGACCCATATTCGTTGATACATTTTTTTTTTAGATTAACCCAGCTATCATCTGTCAAATTTTGTCATAAAGCTTGTAGAACACCCTATATAGTGCTTTTCTACTGTACTTTTTTATATCATACTAAGTGACATACGATGTGGCAGTGTCGACATGTATCATAACAGACCATTAAGTTTAGGAGTGTTTATGTTTATATTTTAGTTTCGAGATACTGCTTGTATTGTTATTGAAACGTGATATCCCTAATAACATGGCGTTGAGTGAACGGTACGGTTACAAGGCCGGCGCAGCGGCCTCGACAGAATCTGTCGCTCTCTCTACTTTTTCGTAAGATGGGTCCTATATCATGCGCCCAGTAGTATTTTCAATGCTAAAAAAGAAAAATTAAAGAATCAGCGATAATATTGTTGAATGAGGATAGATGCGTGTCGAATTGTTCCGTAGATGTCTGTACAATCTGGCTGCCAATGTTAAAAGAACTTCACAAACTTAGCATTGTATAAAATTTAAAAACTGTTAACTATATCAACAGTTCTATGTAAATAGTATCTTTAGATAAAGTCGGGTCAAGTTTAAAAAGACCGTTGTACGACTTAATATTGCACATACGTTTTCACTATCTCTTGCACACAAACTTAAAGCCATAGCCTAAAGACATTGTCAATGTATGTCTACCACGATTCTTTCCCACTTCTTTTGAGACGGAAATATGAAATGCACACTGAGGAGTGAGAAACATAGTCATAAGCTCAGCGATTCTCAAACTGTGTGATTTGACGACGAATATTATTTATTTCCGTGAACTAACTCCACTCTAAATATGAAAAACGTCTTTATATGAAATATTTAAGTTATTTTTAGTGGTAAATAGTGAATATTCATTCGTTAAACGAACAATATCAAACTACCAAGTCTTACTTTTCTATTACGTACATAGTACACGTCTTAGAGCAGAACAAAGTAGCTAGCCTAGCTCAATCGGTAAGATGCTCGATGCAATAAATATAAATGGTGTTGGTGCGGGATCGATCCCCAGCACTTCTACTTTTTTTTTTAATTTCATTAAGCTCTATTAAAACTTAATAATTTTCGTTCTATAATTTTTATTTAATAAACTGAGCCTCGAGTTTTGTTAAAACTTTATTTTCCCCAAAAATGTGTCTTTTTTTATTTTGTCAACTAGAATTTTTATTTATTACCGCTAAAAGAAAAATAATTTATTTTCGTTATTCTCATAGAGATTTCAGATTTTTTTTTTGTTATATGAAATATTTTATTTTTACTGACATCGTTTCCCCTACTAATACTACGATCCTATCCTTTCCTGGCAAGAAATGCCCAAACCTTCCCGTGTCTCTTGCTGGACTGTAGCAATATTAGTCTTTGATTTCTTTTTCTGATCACTCATTGTTATTGACTGTATTGGGCAATTCATTTTTTGTTATCAGTTTCATTTGTGCCCGAACCTATATACCTACAGTGTCCGCCGTAAAGTTGGCTACATATCGGAAAAATTTGTATTATTGAGATTTCTAAAAAATACTATATTGGGGGTTCGTTTCTTTTTTTACATGCAAATACCTTTATTCAACTAAAATACATACAGTTTTTGTCGAAACTAATCAAATATTTGTGAAATAGACACAAGAGTTTATGATTTTTCATATAGTAATTAATGGTAGGGGTTAAATTTGCGCTTTTTTATTTTCTTCATATCTGCCTCAAAATCGATATATTATTATATAAGTATATATATTAGTCGCGTCATTTTGGCATTTTAGTACCTTTTATTTTTTAGCGGAAATGTTTGGTTTAAATTTTGGACCAATAATTGGCCAATATTAATGGCCAATTTAATTTAATTAATTGAAAAATTTGTTATCATACACAATATGCCATAGAATTAGACGGAAATGGTTACTCTGGGGTTTTTGAAGTCGCTGATCACCAATCTGAAGTCCGATTTGGGGAATTCAAAATGGAGAACCGGAAATCGGGCCATTTTCCATAAGAAATGACAATGGATATCTTGGCCTTGAAAATCTGTGCTAGGAGGTTTTCGAGGTTGCCGATTACGAATCTGAGGTCTGATTTGGTAAATTCAAAATGGCGGACCGGAAGTAGAGTTCATTTATCAAGAAAAACTCGTATCTTTTTCGCTTTTCGACTGAAAATGAGTACTCGGGGGATTCTGAGGTCTCTGATAACGAATCGAAGGCCTAATTTACGAAATACAAAATGTCGGACCGGAATAACGCTATTTCTCCTGAAAACTCGTATTATTTTCTTTTTTGGGCTGAACGTGGGGGGGACTCGGAGATTCTCGTTATCGCTGATAACGAATCTGATGTCCAGTTAGGGAGAATTCAAAATGGTGGACCGGAAGTAGTATATCTTTCAGGAAATACTTTTTTATTTTCCATACTTTCAGCCCGAAAAAGTAAAAAATACGAGGTTTTCCGAAGAGATTGACTGTTCCTCCCGTATCCGCCATTTTGAATTTCGTAAATTGGACCTCTGATCCGTAATCAGCGACCTTAAAAACCCCTAAGTACTCATTTTCAGCCCAAGAACGAAAAAATATGAATTTTTCCTGATAAATTGACTCTACTGTCCGCCATTTTGAATTTACCAAATCAGGCCTCGCATTCGTAATCAGGGACCCCGAAAACTCCCGAGTACAGATTTTCAAGGCCAAGATATCCAATCTCATTCTTCTTATGGAAGATGGCCACTATTTCCGGTCCGCCATTTTGAATTTCCCAAATTGGACTTCAGATTGGTGATCAGCGACCCCAGAAATCCCCGAGTAACCATTTTCGTTTAATTATATGGCATATTGTGTATGATAACAAATTTTTCAATTAATTTAATTAAATTGGCCAATTATCGGAAAAGAAATGAAACCAAACATTTCCGCCAAAAAATAAAAGGTACTGTTTTTTTAAACGCCTTTCTGAACTCTTTGCAACAAGAATTAAGTCAATTGACCCTGTACCTTTTTTTTGAGGTTTTCAGATTTTTCATGCTAAAATGACGCGACTATATGGAGTCTTTGTTGTATTTTATATGCACTTTTTCTTCATAAAATTTTTCGAAATCTTAACAATTTGACCCATTTTTCGGTACCACCGTCAACTATTTTTTACAGTCCTGCCAAACCGGTGATCACATGACATGTGTCAAAATGTAATTTTTTGTTGTTGAACATGCATAAACAAACCCCCAATAGAGTTTTTTAGAAATGTAAAAAATACAATTTTTTCCCATATGTAGCCAACTTTATGGACACTGTATAATCAGAATTCCACTAAAATTATGAAGTTACTAAATTAATAATCTTAACATTTTATGATAATATCTTTTATATATTTTTACAATTATTTAGCGATATCATTGCTGAGAACTGTTTGAGAACTACTGGTATTTCTTATACTTTAAATAAAATCTTAGTTCAGACGTTTTAGCGGCCATGACACACGTCAGTTTAAATTGTACCCGACTCTATTGAATACAACAAACATTCTTAGAGCAGTATATTTATCATACACAGCAAAAAAGATTTTTCAAAAAAAGCCTTGAAATAGGAAACAGATTAGATTTCCGAAACGTCGGCGAAATATTTAATTTCAAGTTTTTATACTTATTTGTGTTATTTGTTTAAAAAAAGCAACCTCTAACTGATCCTTTGACGTAAAAGTCACAGGCGTAGAGGTTATTTCCCAGTAACATACTGGTTAATTGTTATATTTTGTAGATTACCGAGCACAGGTTAAAAAGAAAAAAAATACATGTAGCAGTAAGTCCCAAAGAATGAGAAGAAATTAAGATAATGCCACAAATAAATTTAGACAATATTTTACTACAGTAACTTGAAATTTAATTTAGGAAGATTGTCATATGAATTAAATTCTATTTTTTTTTTGTAATTCAACACCAAAGAAACGTTTCTGTATTAAGAAATCAATCGAGCTGTCTGTTACTTTGTGACATTCCATTACAACAAATTACAAACACAAATTACTTAGTTCAACATCACTATATTTTTTCTGTGACTGCAGTTTCTTAGTTTCTAGTCTACATTTTGAAGCACCTAACTTAGTAAAAGAGAAAATATAACAATAAACTCTTAATAATTAAAAATTGACTAGACATCCCGCGCAATATTATTTATACTAACCAATTATGATTACAATAATGCACGATTTCACATGATCGTATGCGATAACTCGGTAGTTAATTCGGCAATAAAACATGCACACCGACACTCAAAGAACTGTAGGTACTTACGTAATCGGCATACATATCGTCGTGCAGCATGGATTTCTTCGGTGTCACCAGGTTAGCGTACATCGCGTCCGCCGTTTTCACTTTGTATGAGTCTGCGGATCCCTTCGGCTCCTCCCTACGATAATGCTCGGACGCCACTGTATAGGGTAGTTCCTTCGGGACGACATCGTCCCAATACTGGTCCTTCAGCAACTCGGGGTGTTCTTCGTGCATCTCGTCGACAATCATGTAACCTGCCTGCGTAGGGAAAAAAACAATGAAAATGGTATAGACCATTAAAGTGATATGATGCAATAATATCGGCACATTGACTTTTAATAATGAATAGCAGCGGCAGTATAGTATATATGATCTTAATTGGGACAGCATAAAAACGAAAACTCCGAGTAAAATCGGCATCTCCTTTATGGGACCTAGGCGGCGGCGGTAGAAATGTAAAAATGCTTTTATTACTAAATAATTATTTTATAATTGTTAAAGAAAGGGATTTCTATAATACCTTTATTCAATAGAAGTGGTTAACAAAAAATATGTTTATCACATTTGATAAGTCGCATAAATGATATATTAAGGCTACGTGTATTGTCTAGTGACCTACCTCTAGTTCTATCTTCTATCGGCAAAGTTAGATAATCTTAGGCGGGAGTTGCATAGATGGTATATAATCCTTCCGAAGGGGCCTAACCCAGCGACTGTCTTGTTTATTAAATGCTAGGCCATGATACTATGACCTTTGAAGTATCGTGATGTTAGACACATAGAAAATTTCTACTATTCTATAAAGGAAAGACTCGGAAAAATTTTAAAGGGGGGGGACTCGTTTCCTGGCGTCGGTAATTGGTCTCAGTAGAGGAAATGGGTCGACGTTAAATAAACAAATTCCAAAAAAGCTTTGTCGATGATATTTCATTCGTCACTATCCGAGTTTTCAGAACTTGAATCGGTAGTTATATTAATAATAATTGGATTAATAAGTGGTAATATAGAATATGCATTTTCCTTTTTTTATCACATGAGATACACACTTCATCCATATATCGCTTTTGCCTATTTCCTCTACTATTATCTTTATATCCTTTAAGATAGACTCACTCAATTGTGGGGATTGATTATATTGACGTAGTCTTGTTTATACATCAGCCCACACCATTTCAATGGGGTTGAAAACGCAATAATATGGAGACAGACGTAAAATAGTATGATCGTGTGCTTCAAACATTTTTTCAACGGCATATTCCTGTTTAAAATTTTGCTTTCCAATCAGTTCTAATAGTCTTTTTTGTATTTTCTTCTGGTATTTCCAAGCCTTTACCTTTCATAAATTTAATGATATCGCGTTTCCTTGTGTTGGTGTTCGGAATTTTTGTGTGTTGCCTCGAATGGTATAACGAATTGTCCATAACAATTACAAAATTGTTGGGATATTTGGTAACAGCTGTTCCTTTGCCCACTTCTTAAATAATTCGGCTGTCATATCCTCGTGGTAGTCGGCAGAGGATTGCTTGATATTTTTACAATTTTTACAACGCATTTGGAATAAGCGTGTAGAATTATAATTCCTTTTCCCCTAGAACATGGAGCACTTAAATTACACTTTTTGGTCTTATCTACCCAACCGTATTGAACTACATCATAGGTGTCAAATCATGTTTCGTCAAGATAAATTATGTCTCTATTTGCATCTCGGTATTCTTTTATTTTACTCAGGTACTCGTGTCGATGATCAACGATGCGTGCTGATTCCATAACTACCTTTCGTTTGTGCCTAAAATTGCAATCGAGTAAAACGTTTCGCAAAGTATCTAATGATTTATAGTTATAATCAGGATAATCTCGTAACTTATCCTTAACCATTTCTAATGTGGGTATCTTCTGTTCATTGTAAAAGTCATACACAAATCGACGAATGACATATTTGGACGCGTTATAAAGTTTTTATAGTGTTTGTCCAACTCTTTTCCGTTTAATAGAATGACCAACTACATCCCCGGCTCTAATAACCCTATAAATTGTAGTACGACTAAATTTGGTTAATTCAAAAATCCTCTTCACAATTTGATTATATGAATAATCAATATTTTAGCTTTTTAAACACGAGTAAATATTCAAAATAACCCTTTGAGTTTGAAGGTGTAAGTCTTTATTTTCAAATTCCGCTTGTAAATAGGCTCTGTATCAAAATCGTCCGTTTCGTTGTCACTACCAGGAAGAAAAATATTGACATTTACAAATTTACCAGCATGTTGAAGTTAGCCAAATTTTTGACAATTTTTTATTGTTTCCTAAAAATAAAAAAAAGACCCAATCATCTTGAAAATTTAGGTCAATTTTTTTTTTTTTTTAGTTTATGTATCATGTAAAACTATTGTATCTAATCATTTAATAGTTAAAAAAAATAGTATTAATAAAATATCATCAAGATATTGAATATGCAGCCTTTTTAGGTTTTTTTGGCTAACTTTAACATGCTGCTAAATTTGTAAATGTGAATATTTTTATTCCTAACTTTTTTGCATTGAAAAACTACCTTGAACTAAAAGATAATGCATTTATCACTTATATTATAGTCATTTTTTACGGGCCTGTGAATAGTTAGATGCACAAAAATCAAGAGATAACTATATTGTTATTTTTATGTACTATTAAACATCAGTAGCCTTCAAAAGTATTTTATATCCATTTAAAACCCAATTAGATTTTTCTTCCTAGCTTGTTTGGTTTTCGAGCAATTCAATTTATCCTATAGGCCGCGCGCAAAAAATTTCAAATAAATGAAAATTCGCGCGCATTAAAAATACAAATTTTTGCAATTTTTGTAATATTTTCAACGGTTAACGAGTTATCAGTAAAAAAAGGCTTTTTTCACCAAAGGAGTGGTTTTTTTGGGGGGTTGCGCGGCACCCCCGGAACTGATTCTTGTGGTTTTGTGATGTTTAATCCTCGCACTAACAGTTACGGAAGGAAAATCTCAGATAACATTTTTTGCGAGCCTCTGGTGTATTTTTTACTTTATCAACTGGACTATTATTGTTCTGACATTTGAATAACATTACTTATATAACAAATAGATTTCGACAATCATTTATATAGAGTGTTATAAATATTCAACCATTCCTTTTTTAAAAATTTTCTTATTCTAGAATGCCGCGCATTGAACGCGTCTTACAGTTCAGTGCTCTGAGAGCCTTAAAAGCGCTCTTACGACTTTTAAGAAGACCTGGAGTGTATCCAGTTTTGTGGCTTTCGAGACTTTAATCAGGAATATAAAAGCTACCCAATGCCCAAGTTTAAAATATAAATCCACTGAAATCCATTTTCCACATAATGCTTATATTTTCTGCACCAGGTAGCATAATGTGCTGCTTTTGCCCAATCAATGTCACTTATTAAAAAAAATAAGAAAATAGACGAAATTTAATTCTGTTACATTCTCGATAGTTCTCCATAAAATGACGCAATTGGGTGTGAAATATTAATAAGTCAAAGGAACGCGCAGTACATTCCGTGACATTAAGGCTAATTAGTATGATTTAAAGGTATGCTTCCCTGTATTGGTGCCAAGGTAAAAACAGTATGAAGAGTGTTCAAACTAGATAAATGAGAACGTTGACATTACAGTGCAATTTTATTGGGAGAGCGTTTGCCGTATATTTATCAGTGACTTACAGAATGTTAAACAGGATTTCCGTTCACTTCATTCGTGAACAGAAAAACTGAGACTGAATTTTTTAAGGGATTTTATCTAATAGTTACTTGATATATTTGCGGTGTTGCAGAAACAAAATTACATTAGACGCGATTACACTAGGTTTCTAACCATAGCGAATTAATTTGAACGGGCATGCTTTATCACATTTCTGCAAGTCAGAGGTGTATATTTAGCCATTACTTCTTCCCTTGCATCTAATTGTTCACAGTCGTGCTAGACAAATTTAGAGGGTAGACGTTCCAATAAGTCCCAACATGTTGCAACCGCCATGAATAGACGGGACTGAATTTGTCTAGCTGATTGATCAGCAGATGAGAATAAAAATGCCATAAAAAATGTTGTCAAAAAAAAATATAAATAAATACTACCAAGTATAACAATTATTTAGTAACAACGTGACGACGAGTAACGAGTCAATACAATATTAATTTTAATTTAATTTAATATTCCACGATAACACACCACCTGATAAAATGCACTAAGCTACGACATAAGTAAAAAGATTATTTTCTCCGGCCCATTAACACTGTTTCGAAAAATCGTCCTTCCGCGCTTGATTCATCATGGTTTCACACACACTACAGAAACAGAATGAGTTTTGTGACTAGCAGCATTGCCAACTGAAGTTTTAACAAAATATCCGAAATTGCACACCTTTCGACCACAAAAACGATGCGATATGCATAGTTTTGTAATAATATTATGATTTCATACCTTCTGGGGTATCACCAGTAGTACATATCTGAGTTTTGAACTTCCAAAGCCTATTGTTGCGTTTTGTTTATGAAAAATTTTGTTTCTTGAACAGCGTTTTTCAGGTAAAAAAGGTGAATATCTGGTTCTAGAGACCCGATCGGGACAAACAAGCGAAAACCTTTGCAATTAAAGTTCCAACAAATCTGCGTTGGTTTTGGGTCATTTGAGTATGTACATAACGTACAAAATGGAATAAACTGGCTAAAATGCATTTTTCTTCATTTTAACGCCCAGGGTCGTCAAGAGTTCCGATCGGCTTCAAACGTTCAGAAAATATCCTTTTATTGAAAACAATACATCCTAAAATTTTGGTGTCCAAATATTGAACCTTGTGGACACAATTATCTGAAATTTTAATTACCCGCTATTTTGTGCCATTATGTCTTTCAAAATGTAGTTCTGGGCGCCAGCTTTCCGATGACATTAAAACAATTTCTTTTAAAGTCAATTTGGCCACTTTTTTGCTATTTATTTATAAACGAAATGACAACAAATAGATTTTCTCGGATACTTTGAAAACATGTTTGAAGCATTTTTATCAGAAAAGAAAGAGAATTGCGAGAACTTTCATTAAAAGAAAAAAGTAAATTTTCGTCCATCTGAACTAGAGACATTTAACTTTTAGCATTTTGGCCAATTGTTAATTAACAAATGCCTATTTTTGTCTAATATTTGAACTGTATAAATTTGAAACATATTTACTTCATATGAAATGCCCAAAAAACATTTTTAACTTATAAAAACTAATTCTCAAGCATTTACATATTTTGTTATATTTATATATCAAGATTACCTCTCGTTTTGTTGCACCGTACTCAATTGTTTCCGGCTTATTAAGTTGATAGCTAAAATACGTAAGTATGTATTTAAGGGAATTTGATATTCTGCTAATTTCACTTTATAAAATTAAAACCTTATTTTTCTTGACTAATGTCAAATATTTGTTCTGTTCAGAGACAATTATATGTTTCTCTGTGTCTGTATTTACTGCTATTTATCTTTTTACAAGATGCTAAAAGTTAAATATCTCGAGTTCAGATGGACGAACATTCACTTTTTTTTAAACTAAAGTTGTCGCAATTCTCTTTTTTTTTGATAAAAATTTTTTAAAAACGTTTTAAAAATGGCCAAAAAAGTCTACTTGTTGTCATTTTTTTTTATATAAATAAATGCCAAAAAAGTGGCCAAAATGACTTTAAAACAAATTCGGTTTATAGTCCAGTCGCTAAAGTAAAAAATACATCAGAAGCTCGCAAAAAATGTTATCTGAGATTTTCCTTCAGTAACTGTTAGTGGGAGGATTAAACATCACAAAATCACAAAAATCAGTTTTGGGGGTGCCGCACAACCCCCCTGAAAAAACACCGCTTCGTTGAAAAAAGCCTTATCTATAACCGACAACTCGTTAACCGTTGAAGATGTAAAAAAATTGCTCATCATAAAAAAGCTTGACTAATTGCCAAAAAAAAGTCTTGTAATGTTCTTGTATATGCCATGGTTTTCGAGAAAATCGATATTGACAAAAATTGCAAAATTAGTATTTTTAATGCGCGCGAATTCTTGTTCATTTGAAATTTTTTGCGCGCGGGACAATAGAAAAAATTGAATTGCTCGAAAACCAAACAAGCTAGGAAGATAAATCAAAATGGGTTTTAAAGGGAATATAAAATACTCTCTTGTGTTGCCATTTTTGATGGCTATTGATATTTATTAGTATATAAAAATAACAATATAATATAGTTATCTCTTGATTTTTTGTACATCTAACTATTCACAGGCTCATAGAAAATAACTGACTTTAATATAAGCTATAAATGCATTATCTTTTAGTTCAAGGTAGTATTTCAACGCAGAAAAACTTAGGAATAAAAACATTCACATTTACAAATTTACCAGCATGTTGAAATTAGCCAATAAAAATCCAAAAAGGCTGCATATTCAAATTTTTATGATATTTTGTATGCAATTTTTTTAAATATTAAATGATTAGAAACAATAGTTATATGATATATAAACTTTTTGAGCTAAATTTTCAAGATGTTTGGGTTTTTTTTTAATTTTTAGGAAACAATAAAAAGTTGGCCAAAATTTGCTAACTTCAACATGCTGGTAAATTTGTAAATGTGAATAGTTTTATTCTTAACTTTTTCTGCATTAAAGTACTACCTTGAACTGAAAGATAATGGCATTTATAACTTAGTTAAAGTCAGGTATTTTTTATGGGCCTGTGAATAGTTAAAAGCGCAAAAAATCAAGAGGTAACTATATTATATTGTTATTTTTATATACTAATAGATATCAGTAGCCATCAAAAATGGAAACACAAGATAGTATTTTATATCCCCTTTAAAACTTATTTTGATTTTTCTTCCTAGTTTGTTTGGTTTTCGAGCAATTCAACTTTTTCTATAGGCCACACGCAAAAGAATTCAAATAAACAAAAATTCGTACGCATTAAAAATACAAATGTTGCAATTTTTTCGATATCGATTTTCTCGAAAATCATGGCATATACAAGAAAATTACAAGAGGGCTTTTGTTAGGAAATTAGTCCAGCTTTCTTTTTTATGATGAGAAATGTTTTTATATCCTTAACGATTTATCAGTAAAATAAGGCTTCTTTCACCGAAGGGGTGGTTCCTTGGGGGGATGCGCGGCACCCCCAAAACTAATTCTTGTGGTTTTGTGATGTATAATCCCTCCACTAACAGTTACTGAAGGAAAACCTGAGATAACATTTTTTGTTATAGAAATCTTTATAATTATTGGACTATTAATGAAAGAAAAAAGGATCAATTTTGGACTTAATGGCACAAAATGGCGGGCAACTCGAATTTCAGATAACAAATTCATTTGTGTCCACAAGGTTCAAAATTAGGGCACCAAAATTTCAGGATGTTTTGTTTTCAAAAGGCATATTTTTTGAAAACGCTGTTTAGCTAGTGTATTCCACTTTGTACATTATGTACGTACTCAAATGTCCCAAAATCAACGCAGATATGTTGGAATTTTAACTACGAAGGTTTTTTGTTTTTAGTTTGTTCCGATCGAAGTTCTAGAACCGGAGATATTCACCTTTTACCTAAAAAAACACTGTTCAAAAAACAAAATTGTTCATTAAAAAAAAACACAATAGGCTGTGGAAGTTCAGAACTCAGATATATACTCCTGGTGATATCCCAGAATGTATGAAATCATAATATTACTAAACTATACACATTAATGCCCTTTTTTTACTCCATTAACTAATTGAAATTAAACGCATTTCGTATAAATAACATACTTATTGGAAGCGCTGATCGAGTTACTCTATTAATGTAAACGTGGCTTGTATAGAGTAAACATGATTTTCGTTATTCGACTGTTTACATCACTAACGTAAACCAGGCTTAACTAATAATTATATTGTTTAATGAACGGAAGTAATAATGGAAGTCGGATTTATGCTAATTTTCGAACAGATACCAACTGACGACATGGAGTAATATTACATTTACACTACGCCGTATATTATGATAGATTGTTCCTGAAAGTTGCTATTAAGTGCTTATAAGGATTGGTAAAAACACTTATTAATATTATTAAGTACGTGATGCTGTTTTTAAATAACACACGGCTATATGTAAAGGCATATGGTTATACATTAGTAATTAAATTAATAAGGCGTATCAGATCGTACAATTATAACTAATTAGAATATTAATGTTGTGAATGTATGCGTGTATCTGTACTAAACACGAGTTTAATAGTTTTCTAGAATAGGGGTAAAACAATTGAAAGGCGTATAATACTTGCAGAGGCGGATTTACAGTTTTGGTGCCCAGGGGCAATGGATGATCTTCCGCCCCAAACCTAAGTTAAATATTTAATAGGTATACAATATATAAGATTGATTCTTTCAAATCGGATTTGAAAGTATTCATTTTGCCTCTAAATTATCCGCTAAAATTTCCCGCCCCTCAACTTTTGGCGCCTTAGGTTGGGTTAGTTTTAGGGAGTGATTGTTGGTATTTTCCTCATACCTTTTTTATTTTTTACAAAGGACTCAGCAGTTTTTGATAGTCAAAATGGGTTTCAGTCGATTATTCTGAAACATGGGGAAACTGTTCTCTTGGACCCCTGATTAAAATTCTCTTTGACCACCAGTCCGACCGTATGCGATTTTTTTTATCTAGAGGCGATTGAAACTGTGAACATCTGCGAAGGTCTGCTTAAATGATCCATATAAATTCTGAAAATATTCAGGCCCATTTTTTGGAGAAAAATAAGCATCTTTTGTCTCTGTTTTTTCAAAATGCTTCCTTCTCCCGGAAAAAATAACAAACCAAAAAAAATTTTTTTCTCTCAAAATTCAGAGGCATTATAAAACGGCGAAGAGTAGCCGTGTCACAAACGTAACAGTGAACTATAATATTCCTCCTATTCATGAGTATATCCCGGATATAATATAAACATTATTTGAACATCAGAAGAGCAAAACTGAAGGAAATCCATTCCTTAATATAGACAACATATTTAAGGAACAAACTAATGTTGTCTTTAACTACACTGCGGAAGCTGCATTACAAAAGAGATCTAAACTGCGAAAAAAACAGAATGAATAGAATTTTATTAATTAGTTTAGGGTGAAAGAAGCGTTTTAGAGGAAAACGCCAAGAGTCAAAAGTTGCTTATTTTTTTCAAAGAACAGGCCTGTCGGTTTTCAGAATTTCTTAGACAAAAATAATTTCGAGCAAGAATATTTTAATAAGAATAATCCGTTCCTTTGTTTCTTATTCTTTTCCGGGAGAAGGAAGTACTTTGAAAAAAAAACACCAAGAGACAAAAGATGCTTATTTTTCTCCAAAAAATGAGCCTGACTATTTTCAGAATTTTTATGGAACATTTAAGCAGACCTTCGCAGATGTCCACAGTTTCAGTCGCCTCTAGATAAAAAAATCGAATTCGGTCGGACTGGTGGTTAAAGAGAATTTTAATCAGGGGTCCAAGAGAACAGTTTCCCCATGTTTCAGAACAATCGACTGAAACCCATTTTTACTATAAAAAAACTGCGGGGTCCTTTCTAAAAATGATTGTAAAAAACTAATTTTCAGGTCATTAGAAATGAAAAAGGCATTCTTATTGCATTTCGATAAACCAAACGGTTCTCGAGTAACTTGTGTTAAAAAAACAACGTGCATTTACAACATTTTATTAATAAATTCGTGTACACATAAAGTATGCTTTGAAAAATTATTAAACATAGAAAATAGCTAATTAGTCATTACAAAAGTATTTCGAAATGTCCTCCATTTTCTGTTACGAACAAACTAAGTTTTTTTTAAGGAATGTTGAACACCCTGTAAAATTTCTTCAGCATTCTGTACCATTGTAAACTCTTGACCGATTTTTTTCTCTCAACTGTTCAATCGTGTTAATTTGAGTATTATAAACTAGTGATTTTACTCCACCCAGTAAAATCAAGGAGAGTTAAGTCAGGAGACCGAGCAGGCCACTTAATCGGTGCACCTGCACTCCGGCCAATCCATCTATTAAGACAGTGGTTGTGTAACTATGTTCTAGGAGTTCTGGTATAATGCAGTATTACACCGTCATTCATAAAAAACATATTTCTTCTTTTAATGTAATGAAATATTACCTATTTTCATGCAAGGCGTTTTCCAAAAAATCACAATACTTATCGAAATTTAAGTTTACTGAAAATATATGATATTCAACAAAGTGATTCCCTATAGTTGCTGCCGATACATTTATTTTGAAAGTATCATGAAAACGGGTTTGTATTGTTGCATTAAGATTTTCCTCAGCCCAGAAATGCATTTTCCGAGAATTAAACATGCCTTGTCGTGTGTCTGTAAAAAGTGTTTTAGAGGTGTTTTAAAACCTCATGAGCCGTGACCTTCATATGCGCAGAGACATAATCCGCCCTGTTGACTCAGTTACACTTCTTAAAAATATTGTATTTATTGTTCACAATTTATCCCGAGCTCTTGTTTATGTATACAGCAAGGCAGCCTCCAGTGTCTTCAAAAACATACTTATAACTCAGATTAAACTTTGCCTTTTGCACATTTCGCGGCTCATGAGATTCTGAAACACCTCTACTTTTGGAGTATTTTCCGTTCGTTCAAGCAATCGTTCACAAAACTCAACTCTTATTGGCATATCCTCAGGTAATAACTCTTGAGTTTTTCGGTAATGGAACAGGTGCAATTATTGTTCATGCAGTACTCTTAAAGTGCTTTGGTGAGATATATACATTTTTAAGCCTAATCTTCTTGTACTTATCGTATGTCATTCTAAATCCAATATGGCGGACGCTCAATCAAAATTTTGACCAGTTCTAATCAAGCTAGAGCTTTGAAATTCGGCACACGTGTATAAGTCCGGTGACAGTGCAATATAGTATATCTATTATCGTTCTAAATCCAATATGGCGGACGTCCCAAGATGGCGGATCACCTTTTTCTTCACAACCCCCTTAATATAATAATAATAATAATAATAATAATAATAAACGACTTTATTGAAACAAAGAAATATACAATGTTTCATGGGCGAAGCTTAGCATAGGCTATTCTGCCACTTGACCCCATTAACACTAATAGATAAAAAAACAATATACATGCATAATATAAAGAAACTACTTTAAAAAAAAAAAAATAAAAATGAATACATATTCGCATACAAATACAAGCAAAAGAAGAAAAAAAAATTGTTATACAGCATAGAATGTAAGTAAATAACAACTTAGGAAATTAATGAAATTAATGAAAATGTCTAACAACAATTTAAAAGAAGAGCCAAAACGCAAGTTCAGAATAAAGTAAAATTTGTATATTTTTGCTCGTCAAAAAGTAATATTTTTAGATGTATTTTAAAAGATGTTGCTGATAGAGATTTTAATCTGGAGGGGAGAGCATTATACAGCTTTGCAGAACAGTAGGTAAAAGAGTTTTGAAATGCGGCGGTAGAGTGCCTCTGAATATGAAGCAGATGGCCAAAGCGAATAGTCCTATTATGCACTGTGGATCTAGCACAGAGCCTACTGGAGAGATAAGGTGGTACCGAAGTAGATATAATACGGTGAATGAATACTAAAAAATGCAATCTCCTCCGAAATTGCATATTCAGCCAGTTTAAACCAGAAAAAGTATGAGATATGTGATCGTATCTTCTTAGGCTGAATATGAAACGGCAGCAGGAGTTTTGCACTCTCTGTATTCTTCTTTTTTCTACATTATCTATGAAACTACTATATACTACATCACAGTAGTTAAAATGTGATAAAACCAGTGATTCACATAGGATTTTTTTCAAGTTACGGCCAATAGAAAACCTACTACTGTATAGTAATTTTAAAGAGCCATATGCCTTGGTCAGGAGAGTATTTACATGGCCGGAAAACTTCAAATGGTGATCTAAGTTCAATCCCAGATTTCTTACTACGGTCACTGGATATAAAGCCTCATTCTCTATGTTTAAACTGAAGTTTTCACAAGCAGAAACTAAGTCTTTCTTAGGTCCGAATAATATTAACTTACATTTACTGGGGTTTAGTTTTAGGTTATGCTCATGAGATATCCGATTAATTGTCCGTAAGTTACTGTTAAGACTATTTTGAGCTAGTAAATAATCTTTGATATGAAAACTATTGTATACCTGAGTGTCATCTGCATATGCTTGAACATTGCAGTTTACCACAGAATGTAATATGTCAGAAGTATAGATACTAAACAACAAAGGACCTAAGACCGAGCCTTGAGGTACGCCAGATAGAACTTTTAGAGAGGGGGAAGTAGAATCGTTAAAAAACACTTTTTGGGATCTATTATTTAAGTACGAACTAAAGAAAGCAGTACTCTTGTGATCAAGACCATAATATCTAAGTTTTGCACACATAAGTTCATGACTAATCGTATCAAAGGCTTTGGAAAAGTCCAGCAGCACCACAGCAGTTACCTTTTTCTTATCAGTTTTTATTACGATATCATCGACAACTCGAGTAAGGGCCGTTGAGGTACTATGTCCCCTTCTAAAGCCTGACTGATTTTCATGTAAAATATTATTTTCGTTTACAAATTCAAATAGCTGCTTGTGAACAATTTTTTCTAATACCTTAGATATAATGGGTAAGATACTTATAGGTCTCAAGTCAGTCAAGGAATTTACGTCATTGGTTTTTGGTAAAGGAATAATTAAAGCTTCCTTCCAGAAGTCAGGAAAATATCCCTGTTCAAGACAACAATTTACGATATGCGTAATATAGGGTTCAATATGTGGACAACAGTAGTTTAGCATTGCCAATGATATTCCATCTAATCCACAAGCATTTGTTTTAAGCTTTCTTATAGTATCACTGATCTCTTCTATAGAACATAATTTAAAATTGAAAGATGCTTCACCATGTGAGTTATTATTATAATGGTCAATGAGCACATTGTTGGCTTGGCCTTATATGGGTATCAAATGAAAGGGCTTCACGAGTGAAATACGAGAAATAATGTGACGTCATTCTAAATGCAATATGGCGGACGGTTAATCAAAATTTCGAACAGTTCTAATCAAGCTTGAGCTTTTATATTTGGCACACGTGTATAAGTCTGGTGACAAGACAATGCATTTTTATGATAGGCATGACATGATTCTACACCCAGGATATACAGTGTGGTCGATTAAGTGTGCAACAAATGAATTTTTTTTTATAATTGCACAACCAAAGTTTAAATACCGCCAAGAGTTATTGCGTGCCGATAACGATAAATATTTCAGGTGCACTTAGAATGGCTTCAAGTTAAATGGTATACAGGGTAGGGCAAAAAATATGAATATCGTTCAAAAGTGCGCTTATGTCGAAAAAAAAATTATATGAAAAACATTTTTTTAAGAAAAAGCTTTTATTTAAAGAAACTGTACTAAAAAGTACTGTACTTGACGGAGAACAGTCAAATTTGGTAGGTAACTGCCGACACTGACACCGAAGAAATGGTTAGACTTTCACTGGAAAATATATAAGGTCGTCCAAAGGGAATAGATAATGGAAAAAAACATTTTTCGCTAAAATTTAAAATTTCCACGTTTCGTGACATTCTAAACCTATTTAAAAAAAATAATAATTTTAAATAGAAACAAATTTTGAAATTTTAAAAATTTTGAAAATTTTTTATAAAATGGATGATTGAAAAACAAATTTTTAACTCAGATTTAAAATTTCCACATTTCATGACATTCTAAACATATTTCAAAAAAAAATTGTATTGAAAATTAAAAAATATATATATTTTTTTACCACTGCAATAGAACAGATGAAGGAAAAAAATGCTTTCTTCAATTTTAAAATGTCCACGTTTCATTAAAATTTTACCCAACCTATACAGTAGATGATGGAAAAAAGTTATCAAGTTTTTTCTGTATTAATAGGGCTAACTACATGGCGATTATAATTCTCATGTCATCTCTTAATCAGTAATTTATTAGAGTGACCGTCTTGTTTGACTAAAGAAGGAAGTTCTGTGTAAATAACTTTACGGTTTTTTTTTATAATAATTTTATGAAATTTGAAAAAAATTAAAAGTTATGAGGAACATACTGACAGTTACCCTCTAAAACTACATCTTAAACAGAACAGAGGGTTTGACTTATACCATATAAACTAGTGTCCAGATGGCCTATGACTAAGTTTAAAATATGAATTTGATACATTGGGTTGATTCTACGGTTGGTTCCTTGTGAAACATTCTTCAATAATTTAAATATACAGGAAAATTATGCTTTTTAATGTTTCAAAAAGTTTTATTAAAACTCTACACGTGTTTCGGCTTATTAGGCCTTTATCAAGAGTACAAGATAATACTAAATTTAAAATGTGTTCCTTACTTATTTATACCTAATGGAAGGTATAAATTATTCAAAGCTTTTAATCTATTTATTACATGCAACTAGTTATATGATTCCTATCCTATGTAAATATACTACAAATAAGTTCTTAATGTTAAATTATTTTTTCTAGAATATTATGACCCATGAATAATGTTTGATCATTAGTTACATTTTTATGCTTTTTGACAGCTTTCATGATCTCAAATTGTTCTAGTAAATCTAACTTCTTTCCTTTATTTTCTGTATGGAGTAATTCGACTTCATTAAAATTAACAAAATGATTATTTTCTATGCAGTGTGTTGACATACCGGTGCTATGTATACCATTCGTTATTGATTTTTTGTGTTCAGCGAGACGATTTTTTAATTTACGACCAGTTTGACCGATATATATAGCATCGCAGTCATTACATTTTAATTGATATACACCCGTTTTTTCTAATAAATCTCTTTTGTCTTTATTATTAACTAACATTTTCCCTAGATTATTTTTATTAACAGAAATAGTTTTACATCCTAGTTTTTTCAGTTTATGACTAATTTTATCACTAATCTTAGGCCTATAATTAATACATTTATATATGTCAGTTCTTTGTGGAGTATCAGCATAAAATTCTTTAAGTAACTTTTTCTTTTGTTTATGTTTTATTAATTTATCTATGAGGTTTTCACTATAACCGTTGTTTCTAGCTATTTCTTTAATGGTGTTCACTTCTTTCATAAAATTATTCTTATTTAAAGGGAAGGTTAGCAGACGGTGGATAAATGAATGGAAAGATGCCATTTTTATTTGTGATGATTGCTTAGAGTTCTTGTGAATGACTGTGTCTGTGCAAGTTGGTTTACGGTAAATGTCAAACTCTAAGCTGTTGTTTCTATTTTTTAAGTTAACGTCCAAGAAGTTTAAACCTTCCTCGTTTTCTATTTCTAGAGTGAATTGAATTTTATCGTGAAATGAATTCAGAAGATTTAAGAATTTATTAAGTTGTCTTTCTGTACCTTGCCAAATACAAAACACGTCATCCACATATCTAGTCCAGAAAAATACATTATTTATTAGGTTATTTTCGCAGTTAAACAACTTATTTTCAAAGTCTGACATAAATATTTCAGCTAATAACGGTGATATGGGGGAACCCATAGGTAATCCATCTGTTAATTTATAAATTTCATTATTAAATTGAAAGTAATTTTGACTCGTACAGGTTTTTATTATGATGTTTAATTGATTTTTTAATTCTAAGTCAATATCAGATTGATTGATAAGTATTTCTATTATTTTAAATAATGGTTGTAATGGTATGGATGTAAAGAGGCTTTTAACATCAAAGGATACTAATTTTGCGTTGTTCGGAATTTTGAGATTTTTGGTTTTTTCTATGAATTGGAAGGAATTTTTAATGGCATATTTTGATTCAAATTTTGTCAGAGTGGGTAATAAGTTGTTTAATTCTTTACACAATTTATAAGATGGAGCATTTACATAAGATACTACAGGTCTGATGGGAATATCTTCTTTATGAATTTTAGGAAGTCCATAGAATAAGGGAGGTAGGGGGTTCATTGTTCTAAATTTATGTGTTTTCAGGGGGAATGATTAGTGTGCAATTTTTTAATGTATTTAGTATATCTGCTTGAAATTTATTAGTAGGGTCGTGGTTTAATTTAATTATTTTATTTGAGCTTAAAATTAAAGATATTTTTGTATTATATTCCTCTCTAGTTAAAATTGTTATAGTATTTCCTTTGTCGGCTTTACAAAGTATTAAATTATTATCAAGAATTTTATTTTTAATGCTATTAATAATTGATGATTCAAATTTATTACTTTTATTAGTGTCTACCTTATTGAATAAACTTGATATACCCATTTTCTCTTCAATTGGAATATTACTTAAAGAATTCAATGCTAATTCTGTGTTTATTGCTAGTAATTCGACCTCCTGTTTATTATGTAAATTCGGGGAATATTTTAATCCTTTTTCTAATAAACTAATTTCATTCCTACTGAATTCTATTTCTGTTAGATTTACTAGTCTAGGGTAAAATTTAAAAGTTGAAGTAGAATTATTGCTCGTTGTTTTATTATAACAACTGGAAGAGTCTGACTTACTCTTTATTAAATTCTGGAGTTTCTTATATTGCTTGAGATATTTGGACTAATTCTTGAATTTCTTCTCTAATTATACGGTCCATATGTTGGAAAAGAAAGTAGTTTTTCTTACTTTTTATTGGGTATTTTGCCACTGAAAAATATTTAAAAATTTTAATGAAAAAACCTCTGCGCCAAACGGATCAGACAGAGGTTGGTTCTTGAGTACTTGACTGTTTCAAAAATTCAGACAAAGTAGTTTTCTTTATAGAGGAGCTCCGTATGTATTAGTTTTAAATGAAGTCCAATATTTTCTCTTCTTATGTACCATTGTTTTCGTTCTAATACTAGCCAAATTTTCAAGGTTTTTTCTACGGCCTGTTTTGCTTCTATTGAACCATGGTTGCAGTATATTTTCATATGCTTCGGTGTAACACTATTTTTTAAACACTCACTTATGAACCAGATATGATTCGAACACTTTTTTAACTTTAGTAAACATCTTCTATAAAACACCGCTAATTTTGCTTTGCTGGCAGTAAGGAACACATTTTAAATTTAGTATTATCTTGTACTCCTAATAAGCTGAAACACGTGTAGAGTTTTAATAAAACTTTTTGAAACATTAAAAAGCATGAATTTGATATTTTAAGTCGGAAAATATTGCAGAAAAACTGAAATTTATTATTCTTCTTTTAAGGGGTGTATCTCCCTTATTATTCATTTTCAAAAATAGATTTATATAAAAGACTACCATTATTTTTGGATGTGTTATCAGCCGCAGAAATATCGGGAGACAATTTTGGATCACCGTGTATAACATAGATCATGTTTGAGTCAAGTATACGCAGCATAATAGAAATGTAACTAGTAATTACTGGTTTTTGTGGTTTAAGGCATTGATTTCAATGCATTCCAAGATTCGTTCAAGTCAGAATTCAAGTTTGGTTTTTTCAGTTAATAAACATAATTTGGCGCTTTTTGTATTACGTTAAAAGCATTAGTTACGTTTATAAACTTCGTTATATAAGCTTGTAAAAACTAGAAATATATTGTGTTCGATCAGTAGCTGTCAGTCTATAAAGCAAAACCAGCTGAGATCTGATCGATCGGTATGATATTAAATAATATCCTAACATAGCAAATGTAACAGTAGTAGTAGACGATGGAAAAGAATTAGAGGTCAGTAGTCTCATATATTGTGTTACCTTGATATGCCTGTCAATGAGCCAGTTCAGTTCTATGTCGTCGTCGTCCTCGCCAAAGGGATTGATCAGAACTTCTGCAACTTTCAGCCAGCCGATGTAGAAGCAAAACTGAAAAGAGTAACAACGTGTGAATCATTACAAATACTGATTGCAATTTTGAAATGCAAATTATCAATTCAAGGTAAAGAACAAATATTCGAATTTCCATAAATCTCGCGTTGTAATCATAATAATTATCGAAACTCGCCAATCCAAATATTGTCTTCCTTGTTAAACAAATATTTCAACAATTACGACAATTTATAATCAAATAACCGGTAATTATTACTTTAAATATTTTACAATCTTTTCAAGAAACCTTCAGCTAATTAAAGTTGCCCATGCAACACAAAGCTTCTGTTAAATCTTTAATTATTTACAACAGGAAACGTTTACTGTACCTGCAGCGAAGTGAAGAACGGAAAATACATGTCTGGCTCTTCCCACTTGCTGTGCATAGATTTATCTGCGTAAGGTACGAATTGTCTTCCTAGTAGAGCTGCTATGAAGTAAGCGTATAATGCCAAGGACACCACCTAAAAGATAATGCATACCGTCAATATATTTTAATAGATTAATTTGGAATTACAGACTATTTGAAATTTTTAAAAAGATACAAATTCATTAGAATACATCAAAATTGGCTCAAGGAAGTTTATTTACGTATTTTTAGAACCCATCTAGTGACATTTGAAATTGCAGGTCCTTGACGAAATTAACTGAATTAATTTTTAATGCATGTGTAAATGTTAACTAGGTATGGTAGTCTCTTAAAAAGAACACCCACTATCTTTTCCTTTGACGCAAGAGGCACAGGCGTAGAGGTGAATATCCAGTATTATACTGGTAGTCCAGTGCAGTATGAATTCGCTTGCATTTAATTTCCCGGTGGCCGCAGGAAATATTTTTGGTGTTACCTACTTAATTCAGCTCGATGAAAATAGTAGTGAGAATGTTTAAGGCCTCCCAATTCATTTAAACAATTATAAAATAAAATTTTGACGGTAGTGTTTTGACCTTTCATCGCTTTATGTAGCAAGAACCGTTATACACAGGGTGTACCAGCCCTATTTAGACAAACATTATCTGGAAAACGGTGAGACATAGAAAGAAATGTTAAATGGGAAAGTTATTGTATATATTTATATTGAATTCTATACAGTATCTTTAGCTTGAGATTAGAAATGTATAAATATGCAATAAAAACATTTAAATGGAATGGAATGGTTGATTTGTTAGTGACTGTTCTGATATAAATATATAATTGTGTTTTATAGTATCTCTTATTGTAGTTGTACAAATATTTTAAAATGACTGATCAAGGTTGTTCAAAGGACCAATCTGATAATTTGCCGAAAGTGGATATGTTTATGGTGGCATCTTTTATACAAAAAAGTGAAAGGCAGACAAGTATCTATTTTTTTAGCTTTTAGAAATAATTTATAAATATAAAACAGTTATGACTTGATCCCGAATAAACAGAAATAACTACAAAATGCTTAGTCGCAACTAATAGTACAGGCAATGAAGGCAAAATGTTATAAAAACCTCGCAAAAATTAATAAAAAGATCATCTCTGGGAATGATGCATTCTTTGCACTTCCATGTTCCGGGAAAATTCAAAAGAATTTGGAAAAACTTTTTGATTTCCGGTTTTTTGTTCTAACGGCTAAAATAATGAAAATACAGAAAAAAGTTTTCAACAAAATTTGTACTTCGTCTCTTTCTCTACAAAATAGGTCTTTAGCAATTTTTGTCTTACTTAAGCCATTTAGGAGATAAATCCAGTTTTCCACTTATAGTTTTGAGCCGCTCCGAAATGCGCGGAAAATGAGAAATTCTCTGGGAGTTTCGTACGACCGGACATATCGATCGATAATTGTTACTATTCAGAGCCGCTAAAAAAAGTGAAAGCAACGTAAAATGTAGAGAATCAGCTTTAATGTGGAACTAATCACAAAATTCATACAAATTTTTATCATAGAGAAAAAAGTGTTAGAAGATCGCTTAGTAAACTTTATACAGTTGATTTATTCACATCTTTGAGTTTTATGCATCCTGCCTATTTCTCCCGTAACAATGGGTGCCTTTTCACTGAATGGATTCGATTCCACGCATCTATATTTCGTGAAAATTTCATTGAAGAATGTTAAGAAACAAATACGTTGTATATGTTTTACTGTGTAATTGTGCATTTTCTGAACGTGTATGATTAATGTAGACAAATTCAACAAGTACTGCGCGCATTTAAAAAACTCTAAGGTCATTCGAAAGAATGTGTTTTATCGTACATCCAAAAATTAAGACTGTGCTATTATTATTAATTAAGATACACCGAATTGAACTCCAAAATTTGGAGGAGATTGATCGATGAGAAATATATCCTCTACTTTGATCGCAAGACATATTTTTCCAACAAAACTAATTGCAATAAAATGGTAATTGGATTAATATATCATTATATAAGAATGTATAAACAAAATAAATTATCATTCTAACGACTCCAGGCCAAGATATGAATAAATCTGTGGATCAACTGTACAAAGTTCACTAAGCCATCTTCTGACATTTTCTCTCCTTGATAAATTTTTTTTATGAATTTTGTGATTAGTTCCACATTAAAGCTGAGACTTTTCTCTACATTTTATGTTATTTTCATTTTTTTAGGGGCTCTGAATAGTAAGAATTATCGATCGATGAGCCCGGTCGTACGAAACTCCTGGAGAATTATCATTTTTCGCGCATTTCGAAGCGGCTTAAAACTATAAGTGGAAAACTTGATTTATCTTCTAAACGGCTTAAGTAAGACAAAAATTTGTAAAGACCTTTTTTGTAGAGGAAAAGACGAGCTACAACTTCTTTCTCTGTTTTCATTATTTTGGCCGCTAGAGCAAAGAAACCGAAAATCTAAAAGTTTTTCCAAAAATCTTTGAATTTTCCCGGAACTTGAAAATGCAAAGATTGTATTATCTCATTCTCCAGGTTATTACCTACTTAAATCCCAGAGATGATTCTTTTATCAATTTTTGTTACCCTAAATTGTTAATTTGCCTGTACTAATAGTTTATTTGCACAATCTATTAATCTATTAATTGGCGAGAATCTCGATAATATTAATATTTTAATGTATCTCAAATTATTTCAACAATTATATTTTATTTGAACTTGTTATAAATAAAGTAATATATTAATTTTTTAGAATAAGTCTGACGGGTGTGACAAAAAATTTACTAGTTTTACTGGCATATTTGAGCCACCCTAGGAATCAATCATGAGGATTACATCGTTTGTTTCCGATTTAGGAAGCTCGACAGCCCGTGGATATTTGCGTTAAACCGGTAAAAAATCAAGGTTGTCTTTGCCCACCTAATTTCAAGCTTTAATTTATTTCTCAATCATCTGATTATTGAATATAATACGGTTTTTAATTAATTAAGCAATGCCGTGTTTATCATTGTTACTGTTCATCGTTATCGATTTGCACAGAATGTGCATTTTTATCTGAAACCAGAAATAAGAAATCGCCATGACACTGAGAGAATTTAAATCTTCTTTCGTCCTGTTGCAGAAGTTTATAAAAATTTATTTGATAATTATGGCACAGAGTAGAGGTCCACAAAGCGTTTTTTTCCCTAAAAAATTATGAAAAAGTCTAACAAATCCCACTAACGGAATAACTGTATTTTTTAAATTTTGAATGTTTGTACTCTAAGGTTTAAACAATATTTTCGTCCTTTTGGCAGGATTTATGTAACTTTTAGACCCGCAAACCTAGCTGCATTTATTACTTTTAAACAAAAAACCTGATTTAGCTGATTCAAGGGTATTTTTTTTATATGAGCTTAATCAAGCAGCATTCTCTTTTTGATATATGTCGTAAAAGACAACAAAACACATAAAATATATATATAAAAAAAACCGCTGCCTAAGAATCACTACTTCCACATCCATTTTTCCGATCCAAGTCTTTTAAACGAAAGCATCTTAATCTTAGTTCGGGCAATTTTGCTATTTCAAATGGAACACCCTATATATTTTTTCACAGTTGGAAAGCCCATTGTTTCTCCTTTCCGAAAATTTCATATTTGTTATGGAAATTATACAGAGTGATGGTTTTATAAAGTTTTAAAATGAGTGGGTACTGCATTTTATCGAAATGCTACGAAAAAAATAATGATTCATAAATTAGACTATGGAAGTATTATAGTTGTCTTCGTTCGTTTAATGCACATAAAACCTCAAAGCTGTGCCGCTTATACTTGACAACAGCAGTGTTTTGTGTTTATAAGTGGGTGTGGTAAAATAATATCGTGAACATGTGTAGGCATTGGGAAGGTTCTTTACCTAGCACTAGCAGAGAATGACAGGAAAGTATGGGGATTATTAACAGTTCGCAAATTACAGAGAAAGTTTCTAGATAAAATGTATGTGAACATACCCAAAAAGTTGTTTTAAATATTTATAAAAATATAAAAGAAAGTGCAGGAGAAACCGGAAAAAACCGCCTACTTAACAGAAATTCCAGAACAAACTATTTATAAATTAATTAAGGAAGAACCACATAATCGAAAAGCTAAATCGGACAAAGGAACATCACGAGCGTTAGATTCGTCTGTGGTGAAGTTGTTAAGAGATTTAATTTAGTCAGTATAAGGAAAATGAGATACCAACAGTACAATCAGTACATATGGAACTGAGAACAACAGGTGTAGTGTCATTTAGTAAACAAACACTTAGGCAATGGCGATTAAAGATAGGATTTAACTTTAAAGTGATTCATAAAAGAGCAAATATTATGGAAAGCTACAGAATTGTACTGTGGCATAATGAATGAAAATTTGCAAGTTCTCTAGAATCGAAATTATTTATCTGATACTTATTTATTTGTTTTCTAGAATTGAATTATTTATTTAATTGTTTATTTGTTTTCTAGAATTGAATTTATTTATTTAATATTTGTTTATGTGTTTTCTAGAATCGAATTTATTTATTTAATCTGGGTCAATTAGATCAAGTTAGGATTATTGATATAAATAGCAATGACCTTAACTCTGAACCCACAATTTTTGGTAAGGAATTGATCATATCTCCTCGTGGTCCTTTTGCTTGGCAACAATAATAATTCAATAGATTGAATTATTGTTGCCGAAACTGAGCAATAAGAGAATATTTGATAATTCTAATTTAGACTCAAAATTCATCATTGCTCAATAGACTTAAATTTCTATCATTGTGCACAAAAATTTTAAGTACGGCTCTGTGAGACATCAATTATCTTAACAAGCCAAAATGGTCCGTTTTTTACAGCTTTTTTTAACCTGCACTAAACGAATGAAGGCAACTATAAAAGACATCACTTGACTTGAAAACGTACATATGAAATTCTATATGACAAAGCGTATTGGATATCCAAAGTCAGTTTGGGACTCATTAAAAAAGTCCGACAAAGGAATGCTTCATAACGATGGACATAGCCGTCGACCCGCAATTTTTAATTATTGAATTTTAGGATTACTTTATAATTATTGAAAATATTGTTTTACTACTTTATATTAATTCATAGGCATGATGTAAATGATTTATTTATAATATATTATTTATTTATAGTCAATAATGTTAGTTTAATGAACAACTCCGTAAACGATTCAATAAAAGTAAATAAATATCATTTAACCTACGGCTATGCGACCGGCATAAATCAAATCAGTCAGGGCCTGTAATGGTGAACCAGGTAAATAATCGACGGTCGTTTTAGGAAAGCGCATAGCATATCTGGTGAACTGTATTCTTATACGGATATCGTTTACAATATTCAAGCACGGCCTCGCCTCTAATTCTATCACTTCAGGCTTTGAAATTACTTATCCTGGTAGCAACGCTTTAGACTGAATTTCCAAATTAATATTAGAAATACTATAACAGGATATTTATTAAACAAATAAGAAATAAGCAAAACAATACACATTAGTTTCAAAAGATGTTCAAAATCTGCCCATCAACTTAGATACATTTATTTATTTGCTTTACAAAGTTGTCATAGCTTCTAGTTTTTTAACTATTCGGGGGTAATGTTATTAAAGACATTTCGAATATTTTCTTTAAGTTGTTCTATATTTCACATACCCTCCTATGAAAAAATCTGGAACTATGAGTTCTGGGCATCGAGGTGGCCATGCTGTAGGACCTCCCCTCCCTATCTACCGATTTCCAAAGGTGGCATTCAGGGAATCTCTAGTTATCATAGCATAATGAGACGTAGCACCATCTTATTGGAAATAGACGGTCCTCAACAAATTATCCTGTTCAAGTTGGGGATAACAGATATTTTTTAACATGTCCAAATATTATGGGGCATTGGATTGTTAAAAAAAGGACCGTAAATTTTTTGTTTTGAAACCAAACTGTAACTTTTTGAGAGTATCTAACATACTGAAATTTCTGGGATTTTTTGATGCCCAAACTCTACAATTATGCTTATTCACCTTGCCATTTAAGTGAAATGCATTATTAATATGATACATACGTGTACCAAATTCAAGTCATTTCAATTTTATTTTGTCAACCCTATGAATGATAGAGTGGAAATGGTAGTTGAAGTGGAAAATGACAAAAAAATGAGGCCTTAGCTTCTAGTATATACACCAAATTAGAGGTTTCTGGATTCTTGTTAGCTTTTTTTACTTATTTATGTATCGTTTTCTAATTCTAATAAATCTAATTGATCATTAGGCAATATGTCTTATAGGACGTTCTCTACATCATCCTCGACATCATCGACCTCGCTGTTTTCTTCAGATTGTGAAGTTTCAGGTTTCGGTTCCAGCAGCATACTAATTACTTCAAAAACAAGTTGCAGTCTATGTTGACTGTTTATGCGTTTTTGTAAACTAATACTTGAAATGATAATATCTGATGTATGGATCCATCAGATCTGTTGAAAATGTCTTTCATATTATTTTGCCTACTAGTTTTCCTAGCCTGAAATTGTCGGTCATGTTTGGTACAATTTATTTCTAGCTTAAGATCCTTCTTCTCCAAAATACCCTACTGGCAATACAGTATTTTAAATGATCTGTTTACTGTGTGCTACAACTTTGCACAGTTGCAGGCATTGGGTACCAGGAATATTTCGTCATGTCATAGTCTGGCTGTTGCGTAGCAATATTCTTCCAATTTTGGTGCATCGATTTGGTAGTTACAGGACAGGAAAATTAAAATTATTTTAAATTTTTTAATGAGGTCTTCATCAACATCGGTAATTTCAGAAATTTTTTTAGTGTCATTAAATGCTCGACGAGCAGTATTACCATCGTTTGTACTACCAAACCCGGCGTTTGATTTGTCCACATGTAAATGAAATTTTTCTAAAAATCATTCTTGTATATTTTTTTCCTTTTGCCAACAATTTCTTTATTTTTCTGGCCTCGGACTTGCCATTCACATATATGATATCGATAGGAGATGTGGAGGATACACTCAAAAAATCGAATCCAACAATGTAATGGACTTATTCCAAACTGCAAAGTATTTGGTTTTGGATGAAATGCGTTTGTCGTTTTGAAATCCTCAATTAGCAAAAAATCACAGGGTGTGGCACCACATATCGGACAAGCTTGACTTGACTTTGTTCCGGTCAGAGTATTCAATATGTTACCGTCAATTAAGGTCATGAAAAGATTAAATTTTATATTAATTGCTCTGTCATTCGGAATATGAACTCTTACTAGTTTGCTTCACTTATTTACCTCTATTTTACCCCCAAGCCTTCAACGGAATAAACTCAAAATATAACCTAGTTCCAGAATCAAATTAATTGTAGCTTGAATACTACATCATCAGCCCTTTTACTACGCCCCTGCATCAAAATACTGAAATAAATTCGACCGATTGGTTCGGTTTACTTGTGGCACGTTTATCACCGCTTGCAATCGTTTCAAACAGTTGTGCTCAAGGTGAACCCGTAATTGTTCTGTGGTTAAACCGGTCTCTGTCTTACCCATGCATCTGTATCACCAAACTCTTTGTTATCGGTGCATGTGACATATGAGGAAGTCGCGACAGTCCGAATACCAGATTCTGAAAAATCGAATTGCCGGTGGCATGTATAAAAATGGGCTGGCGAGGTTAATTTAATTGAAAGCTCTTCCTATTTCAACATATTATCATACAGGATAGTTTACGATTACACATAAGTGTTTTGTTTTCAAAGATTGTTTTACTGCTAGAATACTTGTCAAATTACGATTAAATATTGATCGGCGCATTTCTAGAACTGTTAATAATAAAAATTCATTGTAAACCTGTTTTGCGTTTGGTAAATGAAAATAAATCCTGTCAAATGCTGTTTCACGAATTGGGGCTGTGTCCCATAGAAAAAAATCGAGTGGATTTAGGTCCATGGGCCATCAAACGTCGCCATTATTACCCATTACCTTTCCAGGAACAATTTCTTTTAAATAACCATTAACGGTTTATGAGGTTACTGGTGGACATTAATTAATACACAAGCCTAAACATGTAATTTATGAAATAAACAAACCGTTAGAGCAACAAGCCTTCTCTTAGTGACTCAGGCTGGCTACAGACAATGGAGTTAACGTGCGTTAGGTCCATCCATTGTAGTAACTCGTTGATTTGTTCAATTAAGTAGTATCGAATACACAAGAAATCCAATATGGCATCCATATAAAAACAAAAGTTGTAGTTAATATTTCAAAAACAGAAACAATATTGTTTCTCGTACCCTGACCTTTACAAAGTGCCCTATACAACGTGCAAGTTAAAATGACAATTTCAAGTCTCAAAGAGTCATTGAAATGCCCAAAAATCTTTTAATTTAATTTCAGCGATTTTCTGTCATTTATAATAACGGAGATTGCAACACATGCAGCTTCAATTTTGAGACACGCTGTATATTTTAGTAATATTCATTCGATAATAATATGGTAGAAATATGATTTTTAACTAGACACATTATATTATAGACATTAACGCCTATCAAAATAATGAATACGTTTACACTAATGCATGAGCATGTAACATCGTCTAGCTAGCCGCTCACTGCTTTTCATGAAAATATAAAAGTGTACTAATCGAGTAACTGAAAAGCTACGATAAAGTGAAAAATCAGTAAAGTCGCCAAAATATTCAGAGGAAGCGCAGTGAGCTAGAGTACACTTAAGTGAGGCAACATGGCTAACCGCAATATATATTTCCTGGTTTGAGTCTCAACCATAGATGCTGTATTACTAAATAACCTAACCGTTGTAATTCGATTTTTATTTGTATCCAGGTTAAGTGATTTAGTGAAAAATTAGAAAAGTTAAATTATATAACATTAATCTCTAAGTTTTTAAATATATCTCCATGAACCTCCAGACATTTTATCTCGTTTACGATGAAAACATGTTGCTCTCCCAAGCTCATCTTCTTTTATCTGAATTGCAGCATTCAAAATAGAAAGAATTAGTGCATTGCGACTATCGACTTTTTTAGAAAATAATTATATGCAATATACTCTTCGTTTTCGTATTTGCGGAATAACATCGCCGTGAATAATTGGAAAAATAGGACTGATAAACTATGAACAGATACCCAAAACTAGATACCGTGAAAGTCCATCAAAGGGCATATATGTATACAAATAAAGCCGCATTGAACAAATGTTTGGCACGCAAAAGTGGCGCAGTCGATAGAATTACGTTTAACAAACCAATGTGTCTTAAAAAAATATTTTCGTGTATTTCGTAAAAGAATGAAATCTCATTAAAATGTTTCATAACCAAATTATTTCGTTACAAAGTAGGCTACGACCACCAACAGTACGTTGTTTCAAGGAAGTATTGAATACAACATTAATAAAATACTAAAACTCGTTACTTTGAATTTTTCAAAAAAATTGAATCTTCGGCCATAGCTGTTTTATCTAATACACTGTTATTTCTCAGTAGCATCGGATTCCTCGGAAAGAAACCTACGTGAAAATGGCATTTCAGATATAAATTTCTCAAAAACTAATAACAAAATCGAGCGTAGGGCAGTAACCTGAATGAATGATTTTTGAAGCAGTGAAAAAAATTAGTAACATAAATCTTTCCTCATTGTTTGACAACTTTGACTAATTGTCAAATAGTTTCTTAGACATAGCACCAACAGACAGATCGACCAAATTACTAAATTAAAAAACGCAAATTTTCATAATCTACATAATCTAAAACGGGAAAATCGAAAGAAATCTAAACAATTCCTAACATTCCTAATATAAAGAGAACTTAAAATCGCGTGAATTCCTAAGAGATAACGAAATATTTTATAAAGATGGTATGTATGCTCAGACACGTTGAAAGAAAATAGAATATCCGAAACATAAACAATATTTTTTTGTAAATCTGTCACGTACCAAATTACCATTCACATCTTTGAAACACCGTGTGTACTAATAATAAAGTTGGGAAACTAACCTTAACTTCAAAGAAAACAGGATAATTTAATGTTTTTTAAATCAGTTATACATTTGTTGAATGTCAAGAATTATGCTTTTTATAAGTATTGTTTTACAGTGCTGCCTGGCCGTCCCACCCGATTGAAACGAATTCTTTCATGGGAACAACCGCATAGTGATCATTCCATTTGAATTGTAGATTTTTAAATAACCAACTTATTCGTCATACGCAACCACGTCTGACTAGTGTGTTATTAATGTTATTATTAAGTATAGAAGATGCATGATAATTTTATTAAGCATTAAAATAATGTGATTTATTCCAGTAATTAAGCCATTACACGCTTTATTCGACATGCTGCATGTATTTTTACCTATCTAGCGAGGTCTTGCATAAGTAATACTTACATCATCGAACCATTAACCTTTTCGTGCAAAAATAACTTAATTTATTAAGGGTCAATATATGAGCGATGGTGGAATCTAGAACAATTGCGATCCATCAAAACTAGACAAAATTAAAATTTCGTCAAAATTGCATTAAAATTGGTAGCTAGATGGTATTTTCGTAACTGATACAGAATCTGACGTCAAGAGTTAAAATTAACTCCCATAACTACGGATATTTTCTTTTATTACGCCGAAGCTACATGAGAGGCCACTATCAATTTTATAGTTTCTGAGAAAATATAATAGAATCCGAAATATCAAATATTAATTTTAGGTTAACTACTTTCACATCCACGGATTGGAAGTATAGTAATCGTAAAAAAATGTTCAAAAAATTTTCTTCTTCAAATAAAACAATTTTTCTGTCTGTCGGTCGGTCTGTCTGTAACTTTTTTGTCCGCACGTTTTCTCCGGAACGGTTTAAAATATTGACTTGAAATTTTGTATACGCATACATTATACCGAGATCTGGAACTGGATTGTTTCTTGAACATATCCGGTGAAGAGTTGGGGGGTAAATAGAGGGAAATAAGTAAAGCAAGTTGGTAAGAGTACAGAAACTTGGAATTTCGTGTATGTATTCGAAGCCAAGGCTTCAAAATTTTTTATAACATTTTTTTATCCCCACCAGGTTGAAGGATTGGGGGTTAAATTGGAGTAAATAGGGGAAAATAACTAATGCAAGCTGGTAAGAGTACAGAAACTTGAAATTCAGTGTATGTACTAGAAGCCAAGACCTCGGATTTTTTAATAATGTTTCGAACCCCCCCCCCCCACCACTTCTACTCCATTATTAAAGGGGTTGATAAAATAAAATTGAGATATTCACCTGAGATTTGGTAAACGTATATATTATAACGACATCTGGAAGTAGATTATATTTGTAGATGATTACGTTGAGGGTTTGCGGGTTAAATAGGGGTAAATAGGGAAAAATAAGTACAGCAAACTGGTAAGATCATAGAAACTTGAAATTTGATGTATGCACTAGAAGCCAAGCCTTAAAATTTGTTATAATATTTTCCAATCCCCCATCACTCCCACTCCCTGGTTAAAAGAGTTGATAAAATTAAATTGAGATTTTCACTTGAAATTTGGTACACGTATGTATTATCATGACATCTGAAACCAGATTATATTTTGACATGATTCCGTTGAAGGAGTTGGGGGTAAGTAGAAGTAAATATGGAAAAATAAGTAAAGTAAGCTGTAAGAATACAGAAATTTGATATTTGGTGTATATACTAGAAACCAAGGCCTCAGATTTCTTTCTAATATTTTGAGCCATATATAGTCAAATGATGATGATTAAAATGACTCGGATGAAAAATCTGGATGTGGAAGTAGTGATTCCTTGGGCGGCGGTTTTTTTATTTATGTTGTCAACCCCATATTGTAGTAAATTAAGAAAGCGACACATTTTTTGCAAATCACCCAACTTGACAATATTTAGCAATGCTTTTTCTATTGTCACGGCTAGGACATACTCAAGGTAAAATTTCATCAAGTAGAAAAATAATAAAAACACGAAACTCACGGCATTTTATCGATTTCCAAATTGCGTAAATAATAATATATTGTTATTGTTCATTGTAATACTCAATTTTTTATTTGTAATATCTAATCAAGTACAAATCGTACGTCTTCTCAATGTCAAGGTCGCATGGGATACGCCTAATAACCGTGTAATTAAAATGCAGCGTTTACGTAAGAATTTTTCACGAATCATTAGTGCATAAGCACGGAACTTTTGAACATAGTAGTGTAAGATGTACCACTTAAGAGTGTTGATTTAAGTGTATAGGCACTTATAGAAAAACATGATATTTAACTTATGTAACTACACAAGTCAATACAAAAACGTTTACCCATCATAACGGTGATCCAAATGCCTTGTGGAATTCCTTATAGCAGAACATCACATGAGCAACAACGGAATACAAAACGAGATAAGTAGAAATGTGAAATAACCTTTTCGATAACTGCTGAAACTCTAACTGCAGTAAGCTAGGGCTTTGAGGCTCAGGGTGTATCAACACTACCTTGAAATCAGGAGTGTATAACAGCGATGAGAATTATTGTCCCAAGAGGTTTGTAAAGAACTTGTGTGACATGCTGACCAAAATAATTAGATTAGATTAAATTAGGAAGTAGAAGCTGACTGATTGGCCTTGACCACCGCGGTCCCCATGGATCTATTGTGGTGCTCCTGATTGTTTTCCTTAGAGCTCCTTATCCAGCTTTGTTCTTTGCATCAGAATCCACAGCCTCGATAAGGGCCCCTTAGTGTAGCTATCAGCTCTTGGTGTTTCCTCACCAAGTAGTTGGAATCTCAGTCTAGCAAGGCCTTCGCAAGGGCACAATACGTGGACTGAGGTTTCCTCTGCCTCTTGGCAGAATCTGCATGTTGCGTCCTCTGCCAGACCCATTAGACTCAAATGTCTATTAAGTCGGCAGTGGCCGGTTAGAAGACCCACTATTATTCTAACGGCCTTTCTATTTTGGCATAATCCTCCGTAAATTTGGCCGATCGTTCTTTAATGAACTCTTTGGCCTGTCTCTGTCATGTAACATTTTTCCACCATTCCAGAGATTTGGTTTGCACCCCTTTGCTAATGGATGCTCGTATGCATGGCTTGGCCACACCACAAAAGAGTTAGGGCCCTATTAGGGCGCTACCCGCGCCTTCTCTGGCCAGTTCACCAGCCTTTTCATTTTCCTTGTGTCCTGGTACCCGCGCCCCGGTCACTTTAATCTGACTTCCTAGGTCTATAAGGGCATTTATGCAGTCCCATACAAGTCTCGATTCGACTTACATGGAACACATTGCTTTTAACGCAGCCTGGCTCTCGGAAAAAATGGCAATAGACTGATTTACAGTTCATTGCCTTATAATTTCCTTTGCGCATCACTGTATTGCGGCCACTTCAGCCTGAAATACTGTGGCGTATCTTCCTAGACATTGAGATTTTCGTTTTTGACATTCCATAAATCCCAGCTACAACTCCTTTCTGTCTTAGAGACTTCTGTATACCAGACTGATCGTGCCGGTATTGGAGGACCGTTTGTCCAGTCTTCCCTGTGTGGTATCTTTATTTTGAAATTCTTATTAAAGGTATACTTTGGGACTGTAATGTCCGTGGGCATTCCTACAATGGGATCCGCCTTCAGCTCTAAGTATAACTTTTGATGCTGTGTTCCGTGCTGCTGCATTATTGATGTAGGGCCTTGCATTAGCCCATGCAGCACTGAACGAGCTTCTCCTTGGATAGATATGTATGGTGGTGGCAAGTCCAAAAGGACTTTCAGTGCAGCAGTTGGAGCAGTTTTTATGGCTCCCGTGGCGCACAGGCAAGCACTTAACGGCCTTACAGCTCCCAACTGCACTGGCTCAGTCCTACTAATCCGTAGGTTATCGGGGGTCTTAGTACCCTAGTATATAACCATAGAGTCATTTTGGGAATTAATCCCCAATTTTCTCCACACATCTACCGAGGGCTATTGTTGCTTTCTGTGTGACTTTCTCGATGTGGGAATTCCATGTCAGTTTTTGGTAAAAAATGACTAATAGGTATTTTCCTCATTGACAAATGGAATTTCCACACCGTTGAGCACTAGGGGCTTTATGTACAGAATGATCTAAGACATGTCCAATTAAGGACTTCACCAGCAAAAGGACACTAAGAAATTTTCATTGAGGCATGAACAAGACTACGAGCGCGAACTTCCAATACTGAAATCAGAAGTGGAGGCAGTCATACAAAAACTAAAAACTGGGAAAACAAGTGGGGTCAACAATATCATAACCGAGTCTTTTAAGTTACAAGATATGCCCAAAAATGATAACGGAATGTGATCCGATAAATGGAGAACATCAATCTTCGTACCTCTAGTTACGAAGATAGTACTACCACAGATCTACAGAATGTCACTTTTCATATAAGCAAATTTTGCCCGCGTCATGGAATTTTACCGGAAGTGACGTCAAAATGGGAGGATGCGCGCAAATAAGAAGAGGCAGCCTATTTTTCTTTAAACTGGAAAGCTTGTATTTTAACTTAAAAAAAAAATCTCATGGTATACCTCAAAATCTACATTTTGACGTAAGTTTGATTCATGTATTCGATGACTCAAAAAAATCGTGACCGGAAGTGACGTCACAGTTCCATGACGCGGACAAAATTTGCAAAAATGAAAAGTGGCTCCCTGTATGTCTGTGGTAGTTCTTACTCACTCTCATAAAGGTTTTCATGTACCTTGTTCATAGGAAATCTATACAGCCAGCTCTCCACCTCCAGTATATATTTATAGTAGGAACTCAAAATGAATGAATCTGACGTAAACAAAATTTTTGGAATATACAATGTGCCCACGGCAAAACAATATTATAGGTATATATAACAATTTTTTTTACTATGAACACAATTCTCTGTATTCTGCTCTTGCTTGACCCAAAACCCATTTCACAGAATTTCAAAAAATGTGTAGAGGGCGCTGGTGACAGTTTAAAAATAAAATTCGCTTGAAGTAAACTGTCATTTTTGTACAAGATATTGAAGAATTTTAGAAGAAAAACTTGCTCAAAATTAAAAAATATGAAGTACCTAATTTGATAACTATACAGGGTAATTGAGGTAGGCCTTGCGTTAGTTTTTCAACTTGCAGTTGGATTAGAAAATTGAAATTTCGTAAGCAGCCATAATCAATCTTGCCCGGTCTACCTAAAATATTTTCGGTCCTCCATCTATACAGGGTGTGCCAGAAGTTTAAGTTTTGAACAAGTTTTTCTTATAAAATTTTTGAATGTCTTGAACAGAAATGGCAGTTTACCTGAAGTAAATTTTTTTTATAGGCTGATATCAGCGCCCTCTATACATTTTTTAAATTGTCCGTACTGAAAATAGGTTTCGGGTCAAGCAAGAAATTGTAGGTACTCATATTAAAAAAAAATGTTTATAATATCGCTTTGCCGTGGACATATACTATAATATTGAAAATATCAAGTGTTTTCGGTAAATCGACTCGATGTTGATGTTCCTGTTTAAAATATCGAAACATATTCAAAACATTCAGGGCCATGAGTAAAATTATAATTTTTGAGACCTCGCCAATATCATATTGAATATGTTTATCTAAGCGCAATTTGTTTATTTATCGAGTTATGTCATTTTTAATGAAATATTTATCGAAAAATCCGCCACATTGTATCATCCATTTTGTATTATTACTTCTTGACATCATAATTTATTTCAGCGGTATAAAAAACACCCAAAGAGTCAATCCGAGTGATATTTGTTTAAAATTTATCGAGTTACGTCATTTTTATTAAAATTTTTATCGAGAAGTCGGCCATATTGGATCAGCGATTTTGAATAACCTTTTTTTGATATCATAATCTATTTCAGCTGCCTCGAAAGCCCCTAATATGTCAATTTGAATTAAATTGCCTTAAAATTTCTCGATTTATAATAATTTTCTTAAAAAAAACCTTTTTTTTAACAGCCACGCAAAGAAATTTTTTTTCTGGCGATCTGTTTAACTCCATCACATCAGGATTTTGCCATAACCTCAAAAAACCCATAATTTAAGCGATTTCGACATCTCTTCACATAAATCTCTGTAACTTTTACTAGACAAAAATGGCCCCCTCTTTTTGGACTAGATCGATTGCAAATAAAATTGCCAATCCGATTATGTGGGGTACGATATTCTCCCGGCGTCTTTTACGTGAGATATCGGCCGCCAAAGTGAAAGGTACGAGGATTTTGCTTCTCGAGCGATACGGCCCAGCTTTGAGGGCCATTTCTGCCAAACGAAAGTTTGAAAAAAATTCAGGGGTGCCTAGAAAGACGTAAGAAATCGTTTGGTGCAAATCTGAGGTCGATGCGTGTCTTGGTTTTCGAGATATGGCCGCTCGAAGTCACCGGAAGGTGAAAATCGAATTTTTTACCGCTTCCCGAGGCTATATCTCGAAGACGAAACGAGATACAGAGCTGCGGTTTACTCTATTCGATTTCTATCGCCTTGCTACATACCTCTCAATTTTTTAGATGCTTTACCTTAGAAATTTCGCAAAAAAACGAAAGTGCTGGCAAAAATCTGCCTTCATAGGCATGTAGGAAGGCGAGAGAAATCGAATGGCGTAAACCGTAGCTCTATATCTCGTTTCGTTTTCGAGATTCTGCTCTGATGTTTCGCACTGAGTAGACGTACATAAGTGTGCTCCGGCATTTAAAGTAAATTGTTCATTATTTCGTATACAAACACAACAAACATAAATTAATAACAAAATGCCGCAAGAAACTGAACGAGAAACTAGAGGTGCAAAATCTAAGCAAGTGAAAGGTCCCGAAGTAACAGATGCATTTGCAGCTGCAATTGTCCAAGCACTAAATTCGAAAGAATTCATCGAGAAGATTACATCTGTAGTTATGAACGCTGTAAGTACAAAACTAGATAAGTTCATGGAAGAGCAGACGTCTATAATAAATAAATTAATGGAAGAAAATTCCAAACTAACATTAGAAAATAGTAAACTTAGCACGCGTATTGACATTACAGAGCAGTACTCACTTAGAAATAATATTCGAGTATATGGCGTACCTGAAAATAATGCAATCTCCCCAAGTAACAAAATAATAGAAATATTTAATAACCATCTAGGCTTGAATTTTACTCAAGATTGCATTGAAAATTGCTATAGAGTGGGAAAAGAAAGTAAAACTGATAAACCTCGAGCAATTCTAGTAAAATTTTCAACTTATCAGAAGAAAAAGATGGTATATCATAATAAAGCAAAATTAAGAGCAACTGGTATTTGCGTAAAAGAAGATTTAACCGCCGCAAGACTCAAAACATACATATATGCATGTGAAAAATTCTATTATCGGAATGTTTGGTCCAATGATGGAGTGATTTATGCGAAAGTCAAAGATAAAATTGTAAAGTTGAGGGACACAAATGAAATTGAAAATTTACTAAATGCATAGCGCATAATAATTAATTTCCTGAGTATGTTTGTTCTCTTTATTATATACTTATTAAATACGAACCTGTTAGATGTTTATGTTAATATATGCCGCTCACACTTTGTATGATAATCTTATCTCGTTTTTTAAAGCGAGTTCTTTAATTGTAACTTTTTGTAGGAATAGGATAAATTAAACGGTTTTACTTTAATATTTGTTTTTATTTAACTTTTTGGTTACTATTTTAACTGTGTTAATAAATGGTAGAATCTTTATTTGAGACGGCACATGTAAATATTCGGTCATTATTACCAAAGTTTAACTCTATAAAAAGCTTCATTTTGGATAATAAATAGGATTTATTTGCTCTGAGTGAAACCTGGTTAAACTCTACTATTTCAAATTTATCTGTGAATATTAACAATTATACCTTAATTCGCAAAGATAGGCAAACTAGGGGCGGTGGCGTAGCATTTTATCTCAGTAACTCCTATAAATTCGACCTAATCAATACTGGCGATAATATTGAGCAACTGTGGATACGCGTTTCTATAAATAATAATTCTCTAATCTTTAGCGTCTGCTATAGACCACCTCACATGAATTTTAAATATTTTACAGACCAATTGGAAGAAGCAATTTCAATTTCTATGCAGTATGGAGATAAAATATTTTGTTTCGGAGACATAAATATTAATTTATTAAATATAGACTTATGTGCAACTCAGTATTTTACATCAATGTTTGAGTCACTCGAATTCTATCAAGTAGTTAATGAAGCCACTCATATAACGTCTAATAATCCTTCACTACTTGACATTTTGTTATGCAATGATCTGAAATCTGTCTCATCTCTAAAAGTGGGAGGCTTGGATATATCTGATCATGAACTGGTTCAATGTAAAATAATAATAAATATCTCCAAATTTAAGCCAACTTATATAACTTACAGAGATTTTAAATACTTCGATGAGCATGCATTTTATACTGACTTACAAGCGCTCCCACTACAAGATATGTTCTACATGAATAATATCGATAGTAAAGTAAATCACTTATCAACACATTTACTAAATGTTTTTAATAAACACGTCCCTTTGAGAACAGTCCGTATAAGTAGAAATAAGGCACCTTGGTTGACAGATAATCTAAAGCTACTGATGAAACAAAGAGATAAGGCTAAGTCTGAATATAAAAAAAATCCATCGCCCGCAAAATGGAGCTATTATAAGCAAATGCGAAATATTACAAACCATGCCCAAACTTCTGAGAAACGTGCTTATTTTAATCACATTGCTAGAAATAAGAATTCAAAGAAGCTCTGGGGAGAGCTTAAATCACTAAGTATTACATCTAGAAACAAGCCACAAATACCTGACAATTTACTAAACCCTGATGCTATCAATAATTATTTCATAGACAGTGTTCCACAAAATAACAACAATACCGCGGATGTCGTGAATTATTATAACCTAAATAAAATCACTAATTCAGATTTCAATTTCAGTTTAGTTTCCACCCAACTTATTCAAAAAGTTCTTTGTAACTTAAAAAACTCTACGCCGGGATCTGATTCGTTAAGTATTTATTTCATCAAATTATGTTGTCCGTACTTACTAAATTTCTTGGCTCACATTATCAATAGTATGTTTATCGAATGTCAGTTTCCTGCTGCTTGGAAAGTCGCTCTGGTGACTCCAATCCAAAAAAAAAATGATCCAAAGACATTTGCAGATTTGAGACCTATAAGTATTCTCACAGGATTGTCAAAGTTAGCCGAAAAAATAATTGAGATTCAGCTTAGGGAACACGTAAATACCTTTAATATATTACCAACCATCCAATCAGGTTTTCGTGCTGGTTATAGCTGTTCTACAGCTTTAACCCATATAATGGATGACATTGTCGAGGCTACCGAACAAGGTAAATGCACCATCTTGATACTGTTGGACTTTAGTAAGGCTTTCGACACTATAGACCATGCACTGCTCTTGGCAATATTAAAATCATGTGGTATTGATGACAAAAGTTGCAAGCTGCTTCAATCATATCACAAATTGTAAGAATATCCGATAAACTTTCTCAATCAAGAGCGATCAATAAAGGTGTTCCACAGGGCTCTATTTTAGGACCTCTGTTGTTCACAATTTATACGTCACAATTTGTAAATTTTGTTAAATCTTGTTCGGTTCACATGTATGCGGACGACACTCAGATCTATTATTCTTTCTATGCTAAGGATTATGAGGCCGCTGTACAAAAAATCAATAGTGATCTAGAAAGCTTATCGGATATATCTTCACAACATTCACTGATTCTCAATCCTACAAAATCAGCTATGCTCTTATTTGGTAAAAAGCCGGACTGTAATAATTTACAAAATTTAATTAAACCGATCTTATTTGAAATTGTTGCAACATGCTAAAAATTTGGGGTTAATCCTAGACACATCTTTAAGATTTAGAGAGCAAGTTTGTAAACTTATACAAAAAGCTTACGCCTCCCTAAGACTTCTCTACCCACACCGAAGTTATTTAACTATAAACACTAAAAAGGCCCTTTGTGAAACATTAGTATTGTCGCAGTTCACATACTGTGCCCCAGTGTATGGTCCCTGTTTGGACAAGGATTGTAGTAACCGTATACAGCGTGTGCAGTATTCATGTATTCGATTTATTTATGGTATTCGTAAATTCGAACATGTTTCATATAAGTTATCAGAACTCCATTGGCTAAATATGCAAGACCGAAGAAAATTTTATTCAACCTGTATGTTTCACAAGATTATCACAACGAAGGCACCATCATATCTCTACAATAAAATAACTTTTCGCAGTGATGTGCATAATCTTAATGTCAGGTCCAAAGGTTTACTTAGTCCACCTATGCATAGAACTTCGTTTTATGAGAGAGGCTTCAAATACTGTATTTATAAATTATATAATCAGGTTTCATTTGATGCCAAGTCATTCAGTCTCGCAAAATTCAAAAGGTATATGAAAGCTGTTTTGCTAGGACATACAGGATAATTACATGTGCCCATTATTATTATTATTATTATTATTATTCTTATTATTGTTATTATTATTTATTGTTTTTTGTTCATTATCTACATATATAATATTTAGTTAACACAATATTTAGTTTTCTGGACTACCTACACTTACTTAAGTGCATTTTCTTTATTGTAAAGCAAGGGTTAAGTGGTAGAGCACACTTGTTGTGAACTTCCCCTTGAGATTTCCAAGAATTATAATTATGACTTCATTATCATATGTAAATATTAATGGAAATAAAGACATTTATTATTATATAGCCTTGGGAAGCGGTAAAAAAATTCAATTTTCCCCTTCCGGTGACTTCGAGCCGCCCTATTTTGGAAACCAAGGCGCACACCAACCTCCAATTGACGCCAAACGATTTCTTACGTCTTTCTACGTACCCCTGAATTGTTTCAGATTTTTGCTAGCTTTCGTCGAAGCTGAGCCGTGTCGCTCGAGAAGCGAAATCCTCGGACCTCTCACTTTGGCGGCCGATATCTCACTTAGAAAGCTCAAGAAAAATATCGTCCACACATCATCGGATTGGAAATTTAATTTTCAATCGATCTAGTACAAAAAAGAGGCGGTTATTTTTGCCTAGAAAAAGTTACAGCGATTTTTATGAAGAGATGTCGAAATCGCATAAATTATTGGTTTTTTGAGGTTATGGCAAAATCCTGATGTGATGGAGTTAAACAGACATCGGATTCGGATTCAGCGACCCCAAAAACATATGGTAAACATGGTCAGATCCCCAGGCAAAAAAAAAAATTTTTTTGTGTGGCTGTGTAATTAATGAACAATTTCCTTACAATTATGTGTTTATAACTTTTTATTTTAAGCTATGTTTAAGTGACATAGCAAAAGGTTTTAGGAAAATCGAAGCATTCCGTAATTATTCCGAAATAATGCATATTTTCAGCCTCTATTGAGTCCACTATTGACCGTAGATCACTTTCCACAAGGAATATACAGGGACCCCTTTTCATAATTTTTGCAATTTGTGTGGAATAGTTTTGTTTTGACTTTGCTATTATTGTTCTGTGCTAAGTAGCCCCTATCACGAATTTTAATTATTCTTAGTCTTGTATGTGCACAACTTTCAAGATCCCACTATCCATAAAGCCAATTTAAGGCAGTGTCATTGAATGAGCATTAACGTCACGATGCAGTTATTTTTATTTTATAGCCGTTGCAGTCACGGTTCACTCTGATTGTGTCACAACTATGACAAATAAATGGGTTTGTTATCTCGCCGGTTGAATAATGCAGAAAATAGAACTAGTTCTCTATATGTAGACATGTCACATTTGCCGGCATTAGAATTCATCAAGAAATTCGTATTTTCATACTTACAGGGCCGGATTAAGGCCCAATGAGCCAGGGCCCATAATGTAGAAGTTATTAAAGTAAAAGTCCGAATAATTGTCTAAATGTAATTTTTAGTAATATTTTAATACAATTCTTTAATATTTATACTCTACGTTTTTAGTTGCTTTAAATAAGAAAATTCCTTAAGGACGTCATTGAATTTCAATAAACATAGGATTGCCATGCGTTTTATAACAAACCCTCATTACTGAAGTTTCCATCCCCTTTTTTACAAGTGTTTATATTTTTTATTTTGACAATTATCTGTCGCTATCAACTATGTCCGTGAAGTAGAAAAGAAGATGGCGCCATCGAAGAGAACCACGAATGAGCTAAAGTACGCAAGAGTAGTTATTAGTTAGATTGATATTCCGCTGTTCTTATCGACGCTAGCGCCTGTTTGTGGCATTATGTCTACACTACGCTAATACACTAATATGTCAATAATCTTGCTTTTCGCAACGTTATATGTTGATTCCGTATCAGTCCTCAGATAGATATCATAGACAACGTGCGAGTGATGATCACGTTTGTCACTGGTCACTGTCTATTTCACAACACAGATGATTACTTGTAGGTATGCATCAAATTACAATAGCGTTCAGTCATCAGTAGGGAAAGTAAATGTTTACGTTTTGAAAATACTAATAAACCCTTAAAACAAAATGTGATCGGAAAAGCGATTCCACCGCTTAAAAAAGTGCCATAATAAAATAACGTTACTTTTGAAAGATCGCCATCTAATGTTCTTGAAAGATGGACAGGGTTGCCCCCCTCCTATCGTCCCTTTCCTTACGAGTAATCTGTTATTTTGGCATTGAGAAACTCGTCGATACTTCGACAAAATAATGATACGAAAATAACGACCTATCTCTAGTCAGCAGTGCGTTGTAAAAACGGAGTAATTATTTACAATTTAGAAGCTTCGGTTATGTTTATCTTGTTTAACCAAGTAAAAGCATTCTTACAACGCGTCTGAGTACCCCCCTCTTAAATTTTGATATGACGCTCTGACGTCCGAACCTTGACCCTGACGTTCAGCAATAATTAACAAACATGAATGTCAACGAAAGCTGAACATTTGTAAAAGCGGAAATGTGTCAGGTGTAAAAACTATAGAAGGATCTCAATTCTACCTAATTTTGCCAAGGTCTTTGAGACCTCAATATATACTATAATTTACTTTGGGGTAGAAAATTTAATTTCCATTCACCAACACAGTTTTATGGAGAAACGTTCTACAGTAAAAAACCTAGCTTATTTAACTCAGTTTGTCTCCGAATCACTAGACAACAGAGGTCAAGTAGATGTGGTGTACATTCATTTTTCATAGAACTTTGACTGTATAGATCACAATTTAGTAATTGAGAAATTAAATTATATTGGTTTTAGTAATTTAATATTAAATTTCTTTATATCTATCATATTTAGAAAAGCAGCACAACATGTTCTATATAATGATTTTAAGTCAAATACTTAGCAACATCAGGAGTACCTCAAGGTTCAAACTTGGCCACTTTTGTTTGTTATGTTGATAAATGATTTATGTTAGATTGCTAAAAACTTTTATTTGCGGATGATTTAAAAATATTTAGTGAAATAAACTACATCAAAGACAGCCTAACTTTACAACAGCAAATACGCAAAATCGAATTATGGTGTAATTCTAACAAATTAGACAAATCAGAATGCACACGTAAAATCAGTTTTATAGAGTTTTTGTACACTTCCAACGACACGGAATTGCCAAGAGCTCAATCAACTAAGGACCTGGGTGTATTATTCGCCTCTAAACTGAACTGTACAGAATATAATAAACTCATTCATAAATTTGGCACTAAAATTACTAAGCTTTATAACAAGAAATTGTAAATAATTATCTGATTTAGATGAACTTAAAAAGAAGCTCATCAGTCAATGTCATATATTTGGCACACATTTAAGTCGGTACATCAAGACCGTTTATTGTTTATTGAAATCGTCAGTATTATTTTGAATCTATTGTCGTCTTTAATAATAATTTGATTGTTTTCTACAAGTTATGCTATAATGATGTCATTGTTATTCTTTAGTCTGTATTAAGTTACTACATATACAGTACCAGTTCTTGGTATTATCATGTGTGACGGACATTGTCCTATAATTGGATTAATCTGTTGGGCAATAAATCTATTATTATTATTTCTTACCTGGGTATAAACTAGAGGAACGTTAACGGTGTCATAACCAATAAGCGCTCCCAGTCTTCTTCTGATATCCGACAGCTCCATTAACAAAGTCTGCACAATGTGATCGCTAGTGATAAGTGACTCTTTTCTTGCCCTGTTAATGATATTGGTTGCCCACACTAGAGGCATCCAGTATTTCGACATGGGGGTTTTCTGGTCCATTAACTCGAATATTTTTCGTTCGCTCTCCATCATGAGACCTGAAAAATTAGGACAATCGTGAAATATGCATATATAAAAAATTATCATCATTCACCCGATAATAAAAATTGGTAGACAACAGGAATAAAAATTTCATCCAAACGTTTAAAATAATTATTTAAGTTTTGGTAAATTTGGTATAATTGAGAAAACCTACTAGGTACATAAATTACAAGACCACTTACAATCGTATTATAAGGCACGCAAAGAAAATGTATTTTGATAATATCATACTGAATTCCGAAAATAAATCAAAAACTTTCTGGAATATTATTAATACATCTATTAGAGGATCAAATAAGCAAATAAATATTAGCACATCTTCCATGATAATAGATAATGTAGTACCCAACGATAGAATTCACATTGCAAATAAATTTAATTCATATTTTATAAATCTTCCGAAATTTATAATAAAGCCTAATCAACAAAATATTACTAATCATACCTTGTTGAATATTGTAGATTAATCGATTGTTCTACATGACGTGTCCGAGAAATTATTAACGTAATAAATAATCTAATAAATTCAAATTAAACCGGACATGATAATTCTTCTATAAAAATTATTAAACAATGTGCTCATTTTCCAGATATACTTAAAACATATGCCTTTTTAAGAAAGGACCATTCTAAACATATTTATAATTATCTTTATTATTAGTTTTTTCAAAAATAATCGAAAAATTACTTGCAAATAGAATAATATTATTTCTAAAATCTAATAATATACTGTCACCTAATCAGCACGGATTTAGAGTAAACTGCTCTACAATTTCTGTAATACTTAGCTTCCTAAATCATATTTATAAATTTTTTTACCAGGGTAACAAAGTTATGGCCTTGTTTGTTGATTTGTCGAAAGCATTTGACTACGTGGACCTTGATACTTTACTTAGAAAAGTGGAGGGTTCTGGGTTACGTGGTCGATGCAATAAGTTTCTACGATCCTATCTGATGAACAGAAAGCAATTCGTTGAATATCATGATAAAAGATCGCAGGAAATGGACGTTAATATTGGAGTTCCCCAAGGCAGTGTCTTGGACCCGCTTCGATTCATATCATATATTAATGATACTGAAAACTTTATTTCCACTTTTCACTGTGTTCTTGCTGACGACATGTCTCTCTTATCTGGCAATCGGGGATGCCAATATAATGTCTGACCTTCTGCAAGATAATCTGATTTCTGTTTTTAATTATTTCACTTCAAATAGTCAGGCGATGAACCAAGAAAAAAAGTTTTCGATGCAATTTCCTCCTATTGGCGCCTACTATATATCTAGTCTACTCATTACACTTCAGCATAAAGCAATTGAACAAGTAAAAGACTTTAAGCTTCTAGGTATTTGTGTAGATATGTCACTAAATTGGAAAGCCCGCCTAGATTATGTATGTAAAGAGTCTGCAGGTATTTGTTTTTCTCTAAAAAGATTATCCCAAATTACAAATAAAAACATGAAAATATTGTATTCTTCAAATTTTGAATCGACAATTAGATATGGAGTGATTTGCTAGGGTTGTGCAAGCACAGCTAGTCGTGTATTTGTGCTGCAAAAGAGAGCCTTACGTTCTATATGTATGGATTACAATATCGAGAATCTTGCAAACTGATATCTATTTTAACTTTTGTAAAAAATAATTTGAACAGGTTTCACTTTACAGATTAAAACTTTATAAATCTAATTCTTACTATGCCGGTGCGGTTCTTTATAATAAATTAGATATAAGCATAAAAAGTTGTAGCTTAAAAAAATGTATATCTTCTGTTAAAAATATGTTACTTACTAATGCCTTTTATAGTGTAAATAAATATCTAGTCTTTTTTTTTCTCTTCGTATTATTAATATGTACTGATCATTATTAATGCACTTTATTTTTGACCTGTCCTATATCAATATTGTTTGATCTATTGAATTAATAAAGATTGTTATTATTATATTTAAAGAGTATTACGTAATTTTTAAGCAAGCTCGCATCAAATCGAGGCATTAAATTAAATTATATATTAATTATAATTTATAATCAAACATAAAAACGTTAATTATGCTTATATAAGGTGGAAATGATTCCCATGATTTGAACATTGAGCTGAGACGTAGAATAACGCGTTATAAGATGACATGTACATCTCGCTTAATATCAGTCGTACAAAAGGAAATTGTCTTTATAAAAGAGTGTTAGCATGGTAAGCACGGGCCAGATGCCCGTAGGGAAATTGGGCTGATATTTCTACCTTGACATCACATTACCAAGAGGAACTATTTTGCAAGATATTACGCCCCTGTCCCCTTTGGTTTTTAAAATAAATTAATTAATCGAATTTTGAAAAATAATTTTTTTCTCTTTAATAACATAACCAATTCTTATGTCTAATCTTATATAGATAGTAGTAATATTCCTTGCTGATTCAGTAATAATTTTAATTGAGTGACAAGAATCTTAAATGTGTGGTGTGTGGTTGTTTTGCTTTGAAAGTGGCAAGACAATAAAAAATGTATGCCAGAGGAAGATATAACATTGTGCCAAAATGCGTTACAGACACCTGAAACAATTTTTACAAATATCAATATTGCGGTATGTGATGCCTAAGAAGTACTTCTATAGATTAGTTCGAACTTGAACCAAACCCAGAATTTCACCCAGATGTTACCTATGAAATACAAAGTATTTCTGATGAATTTTCAGAACAATATCTTCAACGTACAAATAAATATCTACTCGTAGATATTGTTTCATTCGCTCTAACATTGCAGATTTAATTACTTTATCTCAAAAAACTCACTGACATTGTTTTTCCAGAGGAAACACATTTTGGCATGTTATATCTTTCGTCCTCTGTAGTTAAGATTTTTTTTGTCCTGTCACTTTCAACACAAAATGGCCACACATTTAGCATTCTTCTCACTCTAAATTTTAGTTAATTAAGATTATTACTAAATCAGTAAGGACTATTATTACTATTCGTAAAGTCACTATATTATACTGCTATTCTCTCGCACTTTAATATTTACACGAGAACAATAACTGAATTGTGCAACAGGCAATCTCGTAATAACATGATGTACAAGTATACTAATAGAAAAATATGTATAGACATGAATTTGAGATTTAAATAATAATCGTCATTTAATTTGTCGTGTAGTAAAAGTGCGCATAAAGTATTACATTTACAGTATAGTAAGCAGCATTTTTGAAGAAAAAATTGGTGATAGTGTCCCTCAATGAACATGAAATTTTTTGTTCAAAAATTTTCAATTCGAATATTTTGGTGTTACTTACTGCAAATATTCAATATTTTTTGTAACAAGTGGGGAAAAATACTACACCCTGAGAACCACGAACAGAATGAAATATCTAGGAACATACCTAACGAATCAAATAAAAAGTAGAAAAACAGTAACACAAGAGCTCTACTACCCTTCATTGAGGGAAATACACCACCATGGAGCCTAAGTAAAAAGATATACACGACCATCATAATGCCTACGATGACATATGGAGTCAAAAATTCACAGATCTTGCATCTTTCGCAAGTGTCTTAAGCGTATTGATAATACCAGATGCAAGGATGATAGGTATTTTCAGCATTTGCATTAGGTACCATCAGCGATTAGTGATAAAATAAAAAAAATAAAAACTTTTATCAAATTTAATAATACCACTTGGGTTCATTGTAATTGGACCCATGTTCATTGATAAAAAAATTTTAGATTAATCCAGCTATCATCTGTCAAATTTTGTCATAAAGCTTGTAGAACACCCTGTATTGTGGTTTTCTACTGTACTTTTTTATATCATACTTAGATGTGTTTGATAATTTTATTTATATAATTTTAAATATATTTGTTCATACGATCGAATTAAGCTAGTCCATGTTTTATTGGGTTATTTTGTTTTTTAATGTTAATTTGAAAGTGGCAGTGTTCTGTAAGAAATAACGCAAGTTATGCAAACTAAGTGACATACGATATGGCAGTGTCGGCATGTATCACAAGAGACCATTAAGTTTAGGAGAGTTTATGTTTATATTTTAGTTTCGAGATACTGCTTGGATTTTATTATTTTTTGGTTGTTTTTGGTTGTCTATCCTCAGAAGCATTCAATCCTCCCATCTGCTTGGATTGTTAATGAAACGTGATATCCTTAATAGCATGCCGTTGAGTGGACGGTATGGTTACAAGGCCGGCGCAGCGGCCTAGACAGATCTGTCGCTCTCGATACGTTTCTCGTAAGATGGGTCCTACATCATGCGCCCAGTAGCATTTTCAATACTAATACGCAGCGATGACAAAGACCAACAGAAGAAGCCTGAGGAGAGCTGAAAGAGACATTATCCAACTGCTAGCAAGAACAGAAAAACCACAAGAACGACAGAAAACGTCAACATTACTAGAGGAAAAAACAATAATCAAAATAATAGAATCATACGCAATGAAATACTGGGGACACGTCCAAAGACGAGAACGACACACCTACTAAAGAAAGCGCTAAGACTGAACGGCAACAAACTGAAAATAGGGAGGCCATGCTACACATGGATAACAACAATCGAAAGGATTATGAATAAGCTAGGTAAGGATTATAGACACTGGGAAAGAACGGCACAACAAAAGACGGAATTGCAATAAATAAATGTCAAGGATAATCACACTGCCGGACTCAGAAACAGAAAACTCAGAAGAAGAATAGGAGAGAAGATGATCACAGACAGAAACTAAAAAGAAGCATCTCACAAAAACCTGAAAGTTAAAAGAAGCACGAACACCTAAATGAAGCTTCTCACAAACGCCTACACTTCCCAACCGATGAAGACAGATGGAAACCAAGAAGAAGCATCTCACAAACACCCACACGGTCCATCCGATATTCCCACCCCATGCGTCATGCGGGTCTCGCTGCTGACAACAAGCATGCCAAATGTCCAATCCAGCGTATGCAGCCGGTCCGGCGGTATATAAAAGCATCGCGGGTTTGTTCCGGCACATGGTATGATTATGTAATAGACGACTGGGCGACTGCAATCAATCAATACCTCTTTGATATATCTAGCGCATATACAAAAATCACAAAAATATGTTACGTTATTAAAGGGAAAAATTATTTTTCAAATTTTGAATAATTTATTTATTTTAAACACCAAAGGGGGCAGGGGTGTAATATCTTGCAAAATAGTTCATCTTTATAATGTGATGTCAGGATAAAAATATCATCCGAATTTCCCAAGGGGCATCTGGCCCATGTTTACCCTGCTCTTTGTGCTGATTTTGATAAGACCGAGATAATATATACAAGCAACGAAGAAAATGCTAAACAAAAAATGCGGACTGCAAGTAAAAGTCGCGAGAAGATATGAAAACAGGGTATTTTTTTAGCAAAATGTCGATTAGACCACATTTTGCGGCGTATGCTTCCCTAGGAAAAACAATTACACGCGGTTACAATTATTTTTAGTTGAATTTAAAAAATGGCTAAGGTAGTTTTTTGGAAAAATTGGGACTGGTTTTCCTAGCTTATCGATATGCCCCCTCCTTTGTCGAAGCCAGATATCTGAATTATTTGAAGGTATATGGAGAAACCTCTAGTACAATGCCTTTTGAAAAATAGAGTCTTTTAATGAGGAATAAATGAGATTAAAAAAGTTTTTAGGCAGATCAATTCAGGTCAAATCAATATTCTAATAACTTACTTCTTTCGCCTAAGTGCACTCAACCACTGTGATTATTAAATTATGATTGTCATCTGAAGTGTACTCTTATTATCCTCTATTAATGCGTATATTAGTTTTAATGAAATGCAAAACAATCTTAATAGCGGTCTTCGTAGCACCATAATTATTATTTTAATTATTTTAATTATACATGAAGATTAATTTACATTAATTTTCCTACAAATTGAAAACCGAGTATCAAGTCGCCGTCTCGAGTCCGTTACAGAAACCCCATTCATTTTGTACGTGAACAATTTTTGCATTTCTAACTTGGCGCCACTCGCTTCAAGAGCACCGGCGCCTTTTGCTTATTTTAATTGCGGATAGTCACTTTCAACTTCCACTTTTTCTCATTCTAGATAGTTTCATGTTCTATTATTAACTCTCTAAACAAGCCTACACAGAAACAGACCGGAATATATTCAAATTATAATTCAGCTTGTAAGTGCATTCTATTTTATTTTCTTTTATACTCAAAAGATTTAAAAATAACTTTAAAAAAAAGTTGGTCCTCATTTGCAAGACATCCTTGGGAAGACTTCGTTAACTCTAATAGAAGGAATTTTGAAGTCGCCTGAAATATTTTTGTAAAAATTTGAATCTTTCGATTTTCTTTACGTGGTATATTTACAGTTAACTTTGACTTTATGAATAAGAAACTGAGGTATATTTTTCTTCAGCAATTAACACCATCATATTTGATGTTTATTCGCTGATAATGATAATATAAAATAATTAAATATTTCGCACGTGATCATTTTGAATACGACCTTCGATTAATTAGTTATATCATGGACACTAAGAGGCTCTCATTTTCTGTTAGTCCAAGTTAATGAAACTTGATGAAACTTCATCAGAAAAATATAGGGTGTAATTAGTTTCATGTCATTAAAAAAAACTGGTAATAGGGACTGACTAGACAAACAAAAAACCTATATGACTCTTTTCTCTAGGGGCACTTTGAAAAAAACTGACAGGTTCAGGGTCAATGCATGTTATAGTTCCGAATATAGAAATAATAGAAAACTGTAATACCCGACTTGTGTTCTTGCCTGAAGAAGTGCGGCACTTTGATGGGATTACTTGTACCGAACGTTTTATACCACTAATTATGAAAATGTAAATATTTCCTTCTCTTTCGGCACAACGCAAGCATAGCATGGCCGCAGAGGTTTAAATAGGATTTGTTTGCATGTGTTTTTTAATTTGGAACAAAGTTATTGTAGCTTTTATTGTCGTTTATAAGAATTTATAAAATTTAAAAGTGGTTTATTAACATTTGTAACATTGTGTTAAAAGCTTAAAAAATAATTATTTTATAACATTGGAAAACGAACAGTTAGACGTCCGAGACACGATAATAGAAAATAGTTGTGTATTTTAAATTAGGAAAAAAACTGATTTTTTAAACGAATTGAGCGCAAAATTTTTCCCAATCAGGCGAAAACTAAAATTCGAGTCTTTGCTCTCTATAAAAATCAATGTAAACAATAATAAACAGATCAAAACAAGACAGCGAATACTAATAATAATAATAATAAAAATAATAATAATAATCATACCTTTAATGCCCAATAGGTAAGTAACACCCAATAACTGAACAATTATTTTGAAATTTTCACAAAAATTGTTCGAAATGAACTTCATCTCCACGTATACACTTTTCGGCACGTCGAACTAAGGACATACGCACTCCGTTCAACACAATTGGTAAATTATGTATTATTATCATGTTTTATGGTTTCTATGCACATTAAAATACGTTGTTGCAACTGTTCTAAAGTGGCACTTGGATCACGGTAAACCAGAGATTTAAAATGCCCCCAAAAATAAAAGTCCATCGGATTTAAGTCGCGCGATCTAGCAGGTCATGGTACTGGTCCGCCACGTCCAATCCATCGTGGAAAAAACTTTCTGTTCAAGAAATTTCGAACAGCCAGACTAAAATGGACTGGCGCGCCGTCGTGCAAATACCACAATCTTCTGCGCGTAGCCAAGGGTACGCCTTCCAGCAAATTTGGCAATGTTCGTTGCAAAAAATTTAAGTATACATCACCATTTAATCTAGCGGGTAATTGTATAGGTCCAATTATTTCATTACCGCAAATTCCTGCCCACAAGTTAACGCTGAACCGTCGTTGAAAATGCGCTCTTCTTATTACACGTGAATTTTCGTCTGCCCAATAGTGCATATTTTTAAAATGAAACGCTCCATTTCTGGTAAAACTCTACTCATCGGAGAAACACAGAAAGTTTAAAAAATCCTCATTTGCCGCGTGTTTTCATAAAGTCCACCTACAAAATTGCATTCGCTCTGCAAAACCTTGAGGTTCTGGTGCTTGGACACGTTGATAGTGATAGGGATGTAAGTTCATATCTCTCAATGTCCTGCATACCACAAAATGGGATACTCTCACACGGTTCGCGATATCGCGGGTGCCTAAAGTTGTATCCTCTTCTACAAGTTCCAAAATTTGAACCTCTGCATCAATTACCCTTTCTTCGCGTTGTGGACCTCGCTCTCCTGCATATTAACAAATGTAAAAGCACAAGGATGACGTCGATTAGGGAACCTTAAACGATAAAGCTCTTCCGCACCAGCTGCATTTACACCACTTTCACCATATGCCGAGTGCATATCTGCGAGTTCTGGATAAGTGTAATCTCCCATAACGTCCAAAATCTGCGTTTTGAAACACCACACTAAACTGTGAATTAACGTTATCAATAAAGAAAACAAAAAGAAAAACTTGGTTCAAAATCCAAAAAGTAACACAACAAACACGAATGAAAAGTAGTGTCTTACGTAACCAAGTACTAACGACTTGAACGATAAAATTAATTCAAAAAGAACAAACGCAACAGAAAAAACCAAGGAACGAGTAGGTCGCGTCGTGTGTACGTTGTTTACCAAGTAATTACAAGGGAGAGTATAGCACGCGTAATCAGATAATTTGGTCGGGAAGAAGCAAAAAACACGGCGGTGTCCTCTGTCGGTCGCTTTTAACTGCTTTGTCGGCATGCTGTTCGATGACCCCCGCCGCGGCCTAATTATCTCTTAGGCTCACCATACTTATTTGCACGAATGTCAGAGTATCATGTGCGACAAGACGCGAGGCAAATAAGCCTACCCCAATATGCCAGCAGTTCTCAAACTATGTTATTAAGTAGTTTGGAAATTTTTGTTTATTTTTTTTATCCAAAACTATGAGCTCTAGACCCCATGTTATATAAAGTTTTTTGTTTGCCTTGTCGTTCCCTACCACCAGTTTTTTTTAATGACATGAAACTAATTACACCCTGTATGTCAAAGTCGTCATTTATTAAATTATTGGCGAACCACTGGCAGTACGCCTGGGGTGGTTTATCAGCAAAAGAGATTTGTAGATTGCGTCTTATATGGATGCATAAAAAAGTTCAATTTTCTGAGAGAAACGTTTCAAAAGTTTTACAGGCTCTTGTTCCATACATTCACGAACGCCATTAACAACTTCTTCTGTACGAACAGTTTGCCTACCAGCACCTTTTCTATAACTTATAACAAGTTTCGTGAGTAACAACATAATTAGTAACACATGCATATGCAATCAAACCTTTTGGGGTTATTGCTAAGTATAATGATTTTCTGCTATTATAGCCCAAATAACTATTACTACTTTATCCAGTAATACGTTTCAAAGGAGAGAAGTTAATTATGTGAACGGTGTAACTATTCCGAGTTTAACCTTCTTTATTCATCCGATTACAGAGAGCGAAGTCAATGAGGCTTTAGAAAACTGAAAAACTCGTGTTGTGCAGACATCTATGTCATAGATATTAGAATTATCAAAACAACTGTAGATATAATTATTCATCCTTTAACACTGTTATTTAATGATTGCATAAGTGAAGGAAATTATCCTGATGATTTTAAAATTGCGAAAGTGATACCGGATTTTAAAAAGGGGCACGTTTCGATAATAGAGAACTACCGCTCCATATCCATTATCCCCATTATCTCCAAGGTTTTTGAAATAATACGAAAAATGCGGCTTGTGCATTTTTTCTAAAGTAATAACGTCCTGAGCTTTTGCCAGTTTAGATTTAGAAGTAACTGTAGCATGTCCCAATTAGTGACGAACTAGTATCAATTACATCATGCGACCTTTCAAGGGCTTCTGACTGTGTTTTGCACGATATTTTGTTAAACAAGTTATACTGTGTAACATGCGGAATGCTCAATAGCATCCTTCGTTACACTGTTAATATTTATTAGAAAAATTATGAGTTATCGGAAATATTATTCCCACAAACTTTAGTACTAATAGAGTGCACTTTCTCCTTAGACTATGATGAACATACGCCATCTTTTAGCAGTTAACGCTGGCGAATACTAGATAGCGCACCAGGAATGATATTTCAACTAAATAACGCCGGGTGAAACGCTTTCTTGTTGAACCATTGAACTAATTAGACGTATTTATAATTTTGCTTGACCTGTAAAGGGGATGTTAGAATTTGAAAAACCTCGTGAAGATCACATGAGGTTTTTCTCATAATTATAAGTTTTTCTTGAACATTTTTCTGATAAATTAGGAATTAATTTCTTAATAATGAAACTTATTCACGTCTAATGATTTTAACGTAGAAGTATATCAACGTTACATTATTTGCTTTGAGCAAGATTTGAGATTATCTACATTCAATTAGCGATACCTACTACGTTTTCCACTAAGCAAGCAATATCCATATGAAGTCAACCTTTCTATACTACATTTTGAATTGGAATATACGAAAACATTCTGGGCGAAGAGATTTTCTTCATTTTGTCTTGGCGACAAATCTTGTACGAACGTTTCTGCGATTTCATAACCTCAAAATGGGATTAAGGCACATGTGAAACAATACTTTTAAATCCATAATCATCGGGGAACAGGACCTTATCTAGGAGTTCTCTCCATCAGGATAACAAAATAAAAGATAAGTACTTTTGATTGTTACCAGTAAAAGGGATTATTTTCACACGATTGTTGAGCTATAAGAGCCAAAAGTGTTTAAATTTAACATATTAGATTCAAGTGAATTCTATTATAATTTTGGCCATTTGCATTTTAAATCCGTTGTTATAGTTAAACCCATTGTTGTATATCAATTCGTAGTTGCTTATATCTTGAATTCGTTGTCGCAAATACTTTGCCGTAGTATTGTTTTCGTACTTACTTTTATCGTGATTCCTCATGATCAATTGTATTTATTGTAGTATTATAATGCACTTTTGTTAGTGACATAGTAAGTCGTGGTTCAATTTTTGTTGTAACGAGTGTGTTTAAAGTTTATGAACTTTGAGATAAGGTTACGAGACATATCTTTTGTAATATAGTTATTTTGTCTCTCGTAAAGGATCTTCAAGTTCCTAATTTTGTTGTAATATATGAACTTTGGTATTGAGGTAAAGTTACGAGACGTATCTTTTGTAATATATTTTTGGTTTTCGTTAACGCCTCAAATTTATCTTGCTGTTGAGCAAATTGTAATATAGTGTATCTTGTAATATAGTATATTTTGTAATATAGTTTCTTTTGTATATATTTCTGTCTGGTACTTTGCTATATAGTATCGTTGACGCTGTGATAATTCATTTTTTGTAATATAATATTTTTGTAATATAGTACTATTGTATATATGTTTATCTCACACGACAACATTCTTTAGATCATATTTGTCGAATAGAATACAAACCGTAATATGTATAAAAAATAATTTTTCTGATTATAGGTTATACACGGGGTACCCGAAGGTTCAGTTTTGGCACCTCTGTTGTTTATTATTTATGTCAATGACTTATTCCATAATATGTTCCCTAACACCTGTGTTGCATTTGCTGATGATACAACCATAATAAATTCAAATCCAGACATGAATGATTTCATGCTAAAAAGTGCCGAGACTGATTATCAAGCCCAACAATGGTTTATATTTAATAATTTGAAAGTCAACGAAGAAAAGACTCAAAATATTTTTCTGCCAGCTATAATATAACTAAAGGAAATAACGCAAAACTGCTCGGTGTCACTATTGACACAGACTAAATTGGTTTTCTCACGTCGCATAACTAAGTCAGAAAATATCCAGATCGGTATTTATTTTACGTAATCTTAGAAGAACGTTATTAATGGAGATTCTGAGAATGAACTATTTTGCGTTGTTTCATTCGCATATTAGTTATGGTACTTTGCTGTGAGGTAATTCTTCTTACGCAGATAAAATTTTCCGACTACAAAAACGAGCTGTCAGAATAGTGGCCGGTGCTGGATTTAGAGACCATTGCAGTCTATTTTTAAAAATCTCAACATAATGTCTCTTCCGTCTTTATATATTTATGTCACGTTATTAGAAATTTTCTCGAGGAAAGGGAACTTGCAGAAAACGTCTCAAAATCTTCGTGAAGACCATAATTAAAGTAATTCAAAAACTGATTTTAAGATTAGAAAAAAAGAAATCTTTGACAGAACTGCTCGTCATAATTTAACAATAAAAAAATAATTGATATTATCATTAAACAGAACGACATAGGCTAAGACAACAGTTTTTAATTCCACAAAGACCTACTTTGAAAATGAAAATTTTTAATATCACGATAATAAGAATGCTCAAACTCAGGGTCTAGGCAAGAAGGTTTTTGTAGATTTTAGAGTATTCACAAGAGACATTTAACTTTTACTAATTGGTCGCCGTTGAATTTGTTTATTAAATCATGTTTACCCAGAGTGATACCCACTTTAAAAAATTTGAATTGTAATTAATACTGGGAAAACACATGAAACACTCCTTGGTATCAAATAATATGTTTATAATTAATGGAATAATTTCGACAACAGATAAACAACGACTGTAATCGTCTAATTAATGAATGAGTTGCTGACATAAATCATATTAATGAGCACTTAAGTACGTACTTGTCGACAAGATTTTGGTGGAAATATACACGGCACATTACGTTTAAAAGACTAGAAGCTGCAGTCTGACTTAGCCGACTTTCATTAACATTTTCTTCGAATATGGAACCATTTACCTTAAGCGTGATTATTATCCATTGAATAATCATTCGCGATGTGTACACCTTTGGTGTTACCAACAATTCTAAAATTATAACCGAATGGTCAAAACTTTCTAACGCCGTTTTTGGTTCTTGCTCTGCAGATGATCTTAATTTATGTTCTCTCATTTATTAGGTAGTCATTGTTCGAACGTAACAAAATTATGCATATATTTTACATTTAGGAAAAACTTTTAAACGCTACTGACATTAACAGTATAATTACCGGATAAAGAAATCTTCCTTCTTGACATTAATGTGTTGTTCATAGTAACGTGATAGGTAATTTCAGATTTTTATATAAATTAATTGTTCTGTTAATCTGTTTTCATCGTAAATCACGTAGAAGGTAATTCATTGACTTGCGGAGATTAATAAATAGACAAGCCAAACGATATAATTGCATTTTCTACACAAAGGTATAAAACGCCTTTACTAAAGTTAAAAATGGAAGATGAAACAAGCTGTACTGACTTTGAATATAATATTTTTTTATACTGAATCAGTTTTCTATACAAACCAGTAACTCTTAAATAAATTCGTAACGCCTTCTTAAAAATATGTAAGGAAGCGTTTTATTTGATTATGAAAGATAGCAAATTGAATAATCTTACACTGGCCAATAGTGGAGGCATTTCGTACAATGCTGCCCTGTGTTTTTGAGCAATTAGAATTTTCTCGCTGTCAGAAGTGCAACCCCATAAAATGACATTATATGATAGAACTCAACTAATGCGACCATAGTAAAATAGTATATTGTTTTATTAGGAGCAAAAGTGATACTTTTGTGACGAGTCTGTGGGTTTGTCTGACGAACGAAGTAAAGCTGGCAATTATAGACGAGTAAAACATGCTATTTTAATATTGGAAATGTTAATGTTCCTGTGTCCTGTGCCTTTTTTCTGATGTAATACTGAGCGAGAGACTGTTACTATGTGGGAAGCGATGCGATGTGGTCGGTCAGCACCGATCAGTATTGTACCGCATGTTCAACAAAAGGCGGTACAGAGAGAACAAATCTTGTAGCTACGAGCCGGGATGCATTAGTGCTGCTGAGGCGGACGAATAAAGAAGCTTTATATCATTTATCTCACTATTTACTTTTTGCCCTAGTGTTCATCATCAGCCGTATGGTTGGCGCATAGGTAATGTTCTCGCTTACGGTGCGAAAGGTCCCGTGTTCAAACTCCTATGCTTGTTGAATTTTTTTCTTTAATTTTGTGACGATTAATATATTTTCACAAATACTTTTCTATGATTTCTTTAGGTTAGGTCAGTAGTAAATATATGGCAAAGTCATTGCGTCTTTTAGATAGGTTACTCATTAGAAACATTTGTAGTAAATCACTTTGTGGCAAACCAATTGGTGGATATATACCATGATATTTTGGATATAGAAATTTAAGTAAATGGCATTCCACAATTTATAATTTAAGACGATCAATGTTATATCAGGGCTGCCAAACAAGAGACGCATACTTTAGTTTATATCGCAAAAGAGAAAAATATAATAGTTTTAACGTCGAGATATTTGAGAAATCACGCCCATTAGTACAGACAATGAAGGCAACATTTTGTAAAAACCCCACAAAAATTAATAAAAGGATTATCTCCGGGATTTAAGTAGGTAATAAGCTGTAGAATGATGCATTCTTTGCACTTCCAAAAATTCAAAAAAATTTGGAAAAACTTTATGATTTTCGGTTTTTTTGCTCTAGTGGGTAAAATAATGAAAGTACAGAAAACAGTTTTCAACAAAATTTGTAGCTAGTTTCTTTCTCTACAAAAAAAGTCCCTTACAAATTTTTGTCATACTTAAGCCGTTTAGAAGATAAATCCAGTTTTCCACTTATAGTTTTGAGCCGTTCAGAAACGCGCGGAAAATGAGAATTCTCTCGGAGTTTCGTACGACCTGACACATCGATCGATAATTCTTACTATTCAGAGCCGCTAAAAAAATGAAAACAACATAAAATGTAGAGAAAAGTCTCAGCTTTAATGTGGAACTAATCACAAAATTCATAAAAAATTTTATCATAAAGAAAGAAGTGATAGAAGATAGCTTAGTAAACTTTATACAGTTGATTTATCCAAATCTTTGAGTTTTATGCATCCTGTCTATTTCTCCCATAACAATGGGTGCTTTTTCACTACATGGATTCGTTTCCACGCGCTTTAGCCTATATTTTGTGAAAATTTCATTCAAGAATGTGAAGAAACAAATAAGTTGTATATGTTTTACTGTATGATTTTGCATTTTCTGAACGTGTATGAATAATGGAGACAAATTCAAAAAGTACTGCATGCATTTAAAAAACTCTTAAGTCATTCGAAAAAATATGTTTTATTGTACCTACAATTCAAAAATTAAGACTGTGCTATTATTATTAATTAGGATATAGCGAATTCCAAAATTTGGAGGTGACTGATTGATGAGAAATATACCCTCTACTTTGATCGCAAGGCATATTTTTCCAACAAAAGTAATTGCAATAAAATGTTAATTGAATTAATATATCATTATATAAAAATATATAAGCAAAATGAATTATCATTCTAATGACTCCCAGCAAAGATATGAATAAACCTGTGGATCAACTGTACAAAGTTTACTAAGCCATCTTCTGACACTTTTTCTCTTTCATAAAATTTTTTATGAATTTTGTGATTAGTTCCACATTAAAGCTGAGACTTTTCTCTACATTTTATGTTATTTTCATTTTTTTTAGGGGCTCTGAATAGTAAGAATTATTGATCAATGAACCCGGTCGTACGAAACTCCCGGAGAATTCTAATTTTTCGCGCATTTCGAAGCGGCTTAAAACTATAGGTGGAAAACCCGATTTATCTTCTAAACGGCTTAAGACAAACATTTGTAAAGACCTTTTTGTAGAGAAAGAGACGAGCTACAACTTTCGTTGGAAACTTTCTTCTCTATTTTCATTATTTTGGCCGCTAGAGCTAAAAAACCGAAAATCAAAAAGTTTTTCCAAATTTTGTTGAATTTTCCCCGAACTTGGAAATGCAAAGAATGCATCATCTCATTCTCTAGGTTATTACCTACTTAAATCCTAGAGATGATCCTTTTATTAATTTTTGTTACCCTAAATGGCTAATTTGCCTGTACTACATTGCGTAATAATAAAACCAAGAGTTCTAATAACGTCCCAAATTAACGTGTTTATATGATTGACAAAGCTGAATTTTCTGTCAAAAATGTCTCCAAGGTCTTTAAACGAGGACGGTCGCGCTAAAGGTTCGTTTTCTAGAGAGTAGATAAATGTATAATTAATATCCTTCGTGAAAAATGTTACACTTTTGCACGTTTAATGTGAGACTGTTCTCGACACGCCAAGCACACATTATCTTGTAATTTAATGCAGTCACTTATGTTATTAAAAATGAACATCTAGCTTACAGGCTGTGTCATTGATAAATATATTAAACAAGAGTAGCCCAGGAACAGATCCCTGAAGTACACCGGAACAAGATAAGTAATCAGTAGACCTAAATCCATTATACGCGACGTACTGTTTTCTATCTGATTTTAAAAAGTATGTAAGATTCTGTGAAACTTCAATGTTAGACAGCTTTTTAATAAGAATGTTATGATTAAGCCTGTCGAATGCTTTTATGGAATCAAAATATATTACATCTGTTTGAACTTGCATCTCAATGAATTCAGATATATATTAAGTACCACATATTAAATTTGTGGTTGTACATCGGCCTTTCATAAACCCATGCTGTTGAGAGGAGATACTGTTTTTTGAGATACGGATATATGCAATTATGCAGCGAAATTTCAAAAGCTTAGCCAAAGTTACAAATGATAATGATTGGTCGGAAATTTATTATATCATTTATTATAAAATAAGGCAATAAAAAAAATAAAAAAAATAAACTGGACACACTTTAGAATATTTCCAGATATCAGGAAAACAACAGCATTTTACAAAAAAATTTCTAAAGCTGATACACCATATTACTAAGATATTAGAAAGAAAGAAGTGTCCCTAATTTTCCTCATAGAAAGTTTCTCTGCAACAAGCGTCGGTTCTATAGAATTATATGCCTTGGACAGGACAAAAAAAGGGCAGCTACACACTTTTTATTATCTACATGGTTGTACAAAAATTGCAGAAAGTCAGCCGCCGCATTCTCGATTGTCAATCAACCAAAGAACAATCAATTTATGCCATACAACGAGGAGTCAGCTGCAGGATAATTTTTAAACATTTTGTCCAGTCATGGGGTCAATGACCGATAATTAAAAGAAGATATGCATTAGACGAAAATTTGTAATTTGTCTGGACACAATAATCGTGGGTTATGGAGAACACCTTTAAGATATTATCTGTTAAGTGGGTCATTTAAATTATACCAATAATCTATTTAGCGCACAATAATTATTTAAATAAATATCATTCTTACACTAAACAGGTACTCAAATAGACTATTTAAATACTAAAAATAAGTCAATTAATGCAAAGCAAATTGATTATATATAACAACGGCTCATGAGATGTTTGAATCACCTACGATTACAATAGTTTGACTGATAATTTCTATAATTACCAGGTAATTATAGATTTACCTGATTCAGTAATAACACGAACAATTTGTGATAATATTAAAGAAGTCGTTAATAAAACAAGTGAGTAGTACGTAAAGCGTTTCAGATATTTCGAGATCGGAAGACCGAAATTATATTATCATGTAGGCTCCAATGAGCCAGGTGGTCTCTTAACGGGAATATCAAAAATAAAAATCAAAAATATATCCATTTTCTAAATTTACTGCTGTAATACTAATGCAAATGGGCTTGTTCGGATTTTTTTTTTATTTCATAAATCGAAAGTGTAAGTATAAATTAATGGATCTGCAAAAAATCAAAATCTTATTCGCACGTTTAGTATCTTAAAAACCATTACAAATCTCCATCTCACGAAAATGGAGCGTGGCCAGGCGCTACGTCACTATACGCATAGACTCGGCGTTCTCAATAGACTTGATGCTCCTTACTTGTTATAATTATAAGTGTTTTCGAAGTATTGTTTGTTTTGCTTATTACTTCACAGTAGGGGAGTACAATTTGGTGAAATGTCAAAAAATTACAATTTTCTCTCGCTCCTGCCGGGACGAATTTTCGATTTTGACCCTGCAATTTACGATTAGAATTCATCGCCGACCTTCTCCTTTCCGTAGACACGTAGAACGAAGTTCCACTCGACGTATTTATTTAGTTATCAGCGTTTAAAAATTCCATGTTTTTGGACTTTTCGGGTTAAATTTGAAAGGTCCCAGAAAGCCGTTTTTTTACCTTGCGTATAGTGACGTCATAAATGAGCGCTCGGTTTTTGCAACTGTTACTAACTTCAACTCCTTATATCTCGAGAACGGAAAAAGTTAATAATACGAAATTTTAAGTGTATAATGAGAATATCGAGTACTATATGAAAAAGTATAAAAGCTATATAAAAAGAATATCATGGAACAAGCCCATTGTACAATAAATATATGAGATAAACACGTAAGTGTGTATATACACACTTGATTGTGCAATAAAACAAAATTAACTAATTCTAAAATAGTACTATAGAAGATACACAATGACTATCCCCACCATCAGTCAAACCGAGAACCGCACCATGGCCCAACTTGTGTTCGTCGTTGGTGGGGTCCATATTTTTATAGGCGCCATTCCTCGTGACGCGACGATGTTGGATGAAGGTCTGTGAGATCGAACGATTCGCCCTACACAGTTTCAACCGCGGTAGTATATACCCCAAATCGCCGCCCCCCTACAGCCCCGATGGCGGCGGCAGCGACTACACCCCTCCACCCGATGCTCCTCGTAATACTCTTCAACCTCCCGCAAGCACATTTAATTTCTCATCCCCCATTCGACCACCACAGTTCTGTCTCCTTAGCTCGGGGACGGGTCGTCGCCGCCCCCTCCCGCCATATGTTCGGAAAGGCCTCGTTCGCCTGCACACGATGCACTCCTTGGTTTCGTGTTTCGTCGAGTTTCGCTTTGCCGCCCACACCCTACCGGAAAATGGAAACGGTGGCGGCGCGGACTCCTAGCGTTCCATCGTAGACTTGCCAGGCCCCACGGGCGTGGCATAAGAAAAGGACGTCGGTTATGATCAAAATCCAGCTCGCATAGCCTTTGAAACGTTTTTTCGCCCTTATTGTGGAGCTCATCAGAAAGACATAAAGCCACTCATAAAGATGTTTCATGCAAAACCAAGAGAATTTCTATGAATAAGTGTGAAATAATTATATTTGACATTGACTGATAAAAAACAGATCTTCACTTATCTAGCTAACTAGTATTGGAGCCTAAATACTCTGTGCATGTTTAAAAATGAATTATTATTTGTTTGCTTATAATTGGCTAAGCATTTCCAAGAAACAGAATGATAGATTTCATGAAAATGTAATCCACTAGAATGAAAAATTTTTAAGACAAGGTAGATAAATAAATTCATTTTAGGCCTTTGTTCCCAATTTTAACTGAATCTTCATGATCGTAAGGGGTTATGTAGATACTAGTTGGGGATGGCCGTAGGGGATTGTGTCGATGCTAGTGTTCGAATGTCAAATAAGAAATTAGACAAATTCATTTTAGGATTTTAATTTGCTAGCATAACCAGAACTCAGGTTATCGAAAGAAAAATATTAATGAAATCTTTGCAAGATTTCATTAATATTTTTACACATAGATTTTATTTTAGTTATAGATAGTTATTTTTTCTGCTGTTTGCAAAATCCTATAAAGAATATGTTTCAATACAATTTTAAGCAAACAAATAATAATTCAATTTTTCTTTATTAGCGAAAAATCGTTTTTTTTTACATGTATGAATTTTTTAGGTTAAGTTCGCCATTAAAACTTTGGAGAAATAAAACGCGTATGACCGTATCTTTTGTATCCTGTTAACAATTTTTGCAAGGGTTATTGTTATTAACATTATTTTCTTTAAAAGTGAATTATTTATTATTTGTTTGCTTATAGGAATGAAACATATTCTTTACAGGATTTTGCAAACTGCGGAAAAAAACTATCTATGAGAACTAAACGAAAAACTGTATGTAATAGTATATTATGTAACAAGTTTTATAAACGTCATTTTAGTCACGAGTCTTATTAATCGCGAGCGACGCGTAGCGGAGCGAGTGTTTAATAAAATGAGTGACTAACAAGTTTATAAAACGTGTTGTATATTATACTTTTTCTACGACAGCAAATATCTAAATAAAAAATTTGGAAGTTATTTTAATATTTCAATTATTAACGTATCAATAACATGGTAACAGTAAAACAAAATTACTTGTCTCTTGTCACAACGCGTCGATTTATTTTGACAGATTGATGACAAGAATTACGGAAAACTAACTTGATTTTTGCCATTAAAATATCTAGAATTAACCTCAGCCGTGACTAATATCTCGTTGCTAAGTTCAGCCTGTGACTAAAATGCACGAAGTCACGGTTTGTCGAAAGCGTGTTTAAAGGATTATTTAGCGTCCTGGAAACGTATACGATAAACGCCATTTTAAAGATGGAAATAGAAAAAAGATATTAATGAAATCTTTGCATTCTTCCGATAACTTGACTTCTGGTTATGCTAGCAAATCAAAATCCTAAAATTTTGTGCAATTTCTTATTTGACATTCTCATTATAACACTAGCATCCAACACAGTCCCCTACGGCTAAACAGATTAAACTAGTAGAAGTAGAAGTCAAGTTATCGAAAGAATGCAAAGATTTCATTAATATTTTTTACATATAATTTTTCTTCTAGTTCTCGTAGATAGTTTTTTCCGCTGTTTGCAAAGTCCTATAAAGAATATGTCTCATTATTCTCTTTTAACGGTTTTAAGAGTATTTTTAATTTTTTTAAATTATTTATTGATTGATACTAATGAATTGTAAACAGTCTAATATATCTCAATTTCTTGCATAACTATTCATTTTGAAAACAATTTTTATTGCCCGATTATTGTTTTATAAACTGTTGCTTTTAGAATCACAATAACAAGTCTCCCAACAATACAGGTTTATAGAGAAATGGTATAATATTTGTCCTCTACGCTGTGTTGCGATTTCGGATATCAATTATACTTAGCTTGCTAATCACTGGAGGGAAAAAAAGAAAATTCTCAGAATTGCATGCACACCAAACAATTATTTCTTAACTGAATTCAAATAATACGTATTATCTAATTTGTACTGGATTTCTGTGTAAATTAAAGATTTATTTAATAGTGTAATCATTGCGAACACCATAAAACAGGATACACTCATTTTAACACAGAATGAATTAGTTTCCGTCCAAACCTATAATTATTTAAACTTGCCGAGTATCCGGTTGGAATCACACGATTTTTCCTATCACATCAGTGATACATGCATGTGTAACGCAAAAAACTAGAAATGATTACTGGGACAAATTGAAAATGAAGCTACTCTACTATAAATTAATCATTATTAGTAAGTACGTTCAGTGTGCAGATATTCTAAAAATTTAATGAATGAGATGGGATATTACTGAAATAAGTAAGCCAAAACTATTAATCATAACGTAATACTTAGAGCATGGCGGACAAGAAAAGTGATATGAGATTTTTTCTTAGTGGTGCGAACTTAATTAATAAATGAAATTAACTACTTAAAAAAAATAAGTTTAACATTTACTAAGCATGGCTTAAAGCGGCTTTACATTTATGCAATGCAATGAAATGGATGGCATGCAAAACTTTGCATGATCATTTTTGCATCTTCAAAGCACTTTACACCACTGCAATATTTTGTGAAATCTTTGGGACTACCAACCAGGCGAGAAAAAAATACTTTTATGATTATGTTTATTGTTTATTTATTTACTTTACAATCACTGAATCACTATAAACCTTAGACTAGGAAAGATAGATGGTGAGGACTCGTAACAGCGCATAATCGCCACGCTGACAAGTTGTGCCTAAGACGCCATTGCGGTGGTGGCACACAAACGGTAGAGAGCAAAATGAAATTTTTCAATAGAAGTGATTTATAAGTGATTTAGTGCTAATTTATGTAATGTACCTACATGATGGTATCATATTCTATAAACTACTGTAAAAATCACAACGGGAAAAAATTGAAAGGAGTGACGCTTTGCAGGTTAAAGTATATGCAGTTTTCACTTTACCTAGTTAAATTAACTGTAGGCCTATTATTTACTTAATTATGTCCGTGTGCATGCAATGATAATGAGAAGCACAGTATATCATTTTCTGGTATGCAATTTGCACGTTATTTGATTGAAATTTTCATTAATCTTTTCTTCATTGAATATAGAACAGTGCATCCGAAATGACACTTTTTCCATGGGCGTAGGTATATCGATTATGGTGTTATATTATATAGAATGTAGAATAAATTCTGGTATGTAAGATATGAATAAATATATTTATGATAGTGAATATTAATTGTATTATTATGAAGCTGTTTTTGGAAAAATACCAGTTTTGTATCGTTTTATTCCTTTGATGTGATAAACTTGACACCTACATATTGTACATATGTTCCGCCACTGGCGCTTGCTCTCTGGTGGCAGGTGGCTTCACCATTGGCAGTAGCGTTACGACTCCTTACAATATATATCTTTCCTACTCTAAGCTATAAACAGAAAGAGAGAAAATCGGTTGTATTTCCCAAAAGAATTACAGAATAGGTTATAGTATATGCTTGTTGCTTCAGTTCCTTTAATGCGTGGTTGGCAACCCAAATATTTCCAAATAAAGTAACTATATTGCATCTGCAATGCAATCAAATTAGAACATGCGCTAATTCAATGCAATGAAAAATATTGCCATCAGCTGATCGAAATCGCTGGATGTACGCGTGCGCGCAATAAAAATTTGCATGGCACCTGCAATATTGCGTTAATATAAAGTGGCTTTAATTCAATGCAATGATTGCAATGAAAAATATTGCCATCAGCATATAGCTCAATGTACACATGCGCGCAATAAAAATTTGCATGCAACGTGCAATGTTGCATTAATGTAAAGTGGCTTTTAAAAGTAGACACCAAGTTTAAAATATCTGCCGCTGTATCTCCAATAACCAGAATATATGTCTGCCTCTGGACAGGCCTGTAGATCGAAATAAATTGTAGAGGGTGCTAATTCCATTATAATTTAGGAAAATATGCAGAAGAGTTCGTCACACAGTTAATGTTGGAATTTCTTCAGGGGGTGCTCAAATGTTTCCAGAGATTGCTGACCACCCCCTGGCTACAGGTCTGCCTCTGGATCTCTACTATTGGGGAGGTATGTGAATCGAATTTTTGTAATTACTAAGTGATAATTAATCAATAACAAAGAAATCAGTTTGACACTTCTCTGTCATGCCCAGTGACATAGCTTGCGGGTTTAGAATGTCTGTCGCTGAACCTCCACTAACAAGGATATTTTTCCCTATTTAACACCCAATCTTTCACCGGAATTAGCGAAAACTATAATCTAGTCATGATACATACGTGTACCAAATTTCAAGTCAATACCTTAAACCGTTCTTGAGCAAACATGCGCACAAAAAAAGACAGAGAGACCGACCGACAGACAGAAATTTTTTTTTGTCTCAAATTTAAAGTTTCGAAGTTTTATGAAATCCTAAACCCACTACAAGAAAAAAAAAATTGTACATTTTCTTACGATACTACAGATTCGGAAAATAGGAGCAAGCCAGAGCAAAGCAACTGGACTACTCTTGTTTATAGTATAACACATCACCTGCTTTCCCCACCACATACACGTGGGCAGCTCTGTCTGCGGCGCGGTGTTTCAATTTGTGTTCGTCTTTCTTTACGTTTTAGTTCAATACCAAACCGACACTTTCCGAATATGTATACTGTTACGTGTTTCCGCCCCTAGGAAACATCCTGTATGAATCCGTGGGCTCTAAATAATTTTGGCAAGGGGTAACCACTAACACTTTATTTAATAATTTACTGATTACACAATACTTCCTAATTAACCAAAATAACCTTTACACATTGTTGATATTTAACCTCACTTATCGCTACCAAACTTCATTTTAGTAGAACTTCTTCAATAAAATTTCTCCCTTCCCGCCATGGAATATCGCCTTGTATACATATATAAATTGTCTCTAGAGTTATCTAGAACATAATCGAGAATCTTCTGCCACCACACTCCAGAAAACTCTCCCTCTTTCTACAATAGTCATGGGCTTATCAGTCTCCACTTTCTGGAGGGGTGCCCGATACATAAAAATGGTGACATAAGTGATGTGCTTAACTACAGAGGTATTTCTATTTTATCAAATTTTGCAAAGGTTTTCGAGGTGTCGGCGTATAATGTAATATATCCAGCTGTAAAAAATTTAATTTCTGTATCTCAACATGGCTTTATGGAAAAACGCTCTACGATAGCTAACTTAGCGTGTCAATTTATTTCCAATACACTCGATAAACGAGGGCAGGTGGACGTAGTGTACACTGACTTCTCGAAGGCTTTTGGCCGCATCGGCCATAGAATTCTAATTAATAAACTTGGCAACTTTGGCTTTAGTGATACTAAACTTTTTTAGTATTACTTACATAGCCGGTTACAGTATGTTCAGTACAACGGTTTTAAATCAAATACTTATGTCGCAACCTGTTGCGTGCCTCAAGGTTCAAACTTGAGTCCACTTTTATTTTCGATATTTATCAACGACTTATGTGATGGTCTGAATTGCAACAAACTTCTCTTTGCGGATGATCTGAAATAATTTAGTGAAATCACTACCATAGAGCAATATGGAATCCTATTTATGAGAAATATTCACAATCATTAGAATGTGTTCAACGGAAATTTCTTAAATACTTACTATATGACCAATACCCCGAACTATTTAAGATTAACACGGTTTAACGTGGATTCATTAGAAAACAGAAGAATTATGTCAAATTTAATGTTTATTTACAGACTGATCAATATTACAATAGACTCTCCAGAACTCCTATCTCAAATTAATTTTAGAATTCCACGCGTAGACTCTCGTCAAACCTTTACTTTTGCACTACCATCTAAAAGAACAAATATCCTTGCTAAATCACCCATTTACTTCGTGATGGAAATATATAACTCTATTGGTGACCATTGTAACATGTTTAGTCTTTCCTTAAATAATTACTCCAAGACCATAAAACTCTGGATGAGTATGTGGTAGGTTCCTTGTGAAACATCTTTAGAATAATTATTTTTAAAAAAGGGAAAAACAATGCTTTTAGATGTTTCAAATAAAAACTGTATTTTTATACACTCTACATATGTTTCGGCTTGTTATGCCTTTCTCAAGAGCATTACAGATGAATACTAAAGCTATGAGGGTGGTTGTTCTAAAAATAAATGCAGTAATACCCAAACATGTGGAAATTACGGGGATTTCAAGTAATAAAACTAAGGATCTACCTACTCGGAATAATTCAATGGGCTATTCTTAGAACCTTGTCTATTATAGGAGTGTTTATGAAATTTAATTGGTCATTGGTGGTACAAGTATTGCTTTTGAGGGATTTTTTTATTTCTAATTGTTCAAGGAGGTTTAAGCGTTTTCCTTTTCTTTCTGAATGGATTAAATTAATATTCTCTGTATCAATAAAATGATTATTTTCAATGCAATGTGTTGACATTCCTGTGTTTTTGGTGTTATTTAAAATGGATTGTTTATGTTCTTTTACCCGATTAGCTATACTTCTACCACTTTGGCCAATATATACCGCGTTACAGTCCTTACATTTAATTTCATAAACCCCCGATTTGTTGACTTTACTTATCTTTTCTTTATTGTTAACTAAAATACTTCCTAAATTTGTTTTGTTTACACTTATTGTGGAGATGCCTAACTTATTTAGTTTTCTACTTATTTTATCACTAAACCTAGGAATATAATTAATAAAATTGTACTTTGTTGTTTTGTTGGTTACAGTAAAAAATTCCTTTTGAAGTAATTTTCGCTGTTTGTTTTTAACCATGTTCTCTATTAGTGACTCCTTATATCCATTATTTATTGCAATCTGTTTGATTATGTTTAATTCTTTATTAAACTCATATTCGTCTAAGGGGAAATTTGTGAGTCTATGTATTAGGCTATGAAAGGGAGAGAGTTTAATTTGCCACGATTGTTGTGAATTATAATGTATGACTGTGTCTGTTGTAGTGGGTTTTCGATAAATACTAAATTTTAATTGATTACGATGTTTTTTAATATTCATATCTAAAAAGTTTAATTGACCATTTTTTTCTTTCTCTAATGTGAACTGTATTTTACTATTAAATGAATTCAATAAATTAAGGAAACTACTTAAATTCCGTTCTGTACCGGTCCATATGTAAGTAGTTTCCTACTAGTCAACAAATCGGGGGTTTATGAAATTAAATGTAAGGACTGTAACGCGGTATATATTGGCCAAAGTGGTAGAAGTATAGCTAATCAGGTAAAAGAACATAAACAATCCATTTTAAATAACACCAAAAACACAGGAATGTCAACACATTGCATTGAAAATAATCATTTTATTGATACAGAGAATATTAATTTAATCCATTCAGAAAGAAAAGGAAAACGCTTAAACCTCCTTGAACAATTAGAAATAAAAAAATCCCTCAAAAGCAATACTTGTACCACCAATGACCAATTAAATTTCATAAACACTCCTATAATAGACAAGGTTCTAAGAATAGCCCATTGAATTATTCCGAGTAGGTAGATCCTTAGTTTTATTACTTGAAATCCCCGTAATTTCCACATGTTTGGGTATTACTGCATTTATTTTTAGAACAACCACCCTCATAGCTTTAGTATTCATCTGTAATGCTCTTGAGAAAGGCATAACAAGCCGAAACATATGTAGAGTGTATAAAAATACAGTTTTTATTTGAAACATCTAAAAGCATTGTTTTTCCCTTTTCTAAAAAAATAATTAACATAAAACTCTGTTCGAAATAGATTGCAACCTACATTCGAATACATAACCGTTTATTATTAAGTATTAAGCTACTCTAAACGAAATAATTATTTTATACTTTTATGTCTTATAATCGTATATTTTATACTGTCTTTTTTTATACTTTTTTATACAGTTTTTTTTATTGTTTTATTTTTTGTATTTTATATTTCATATTGTATATTTTGCATTTATATAAGTTAGTTCTATTTTGTAAAATTGTCCTGTAACTGGAGGATTCTGTTGGGCAATAAATTCTTTATTATTATTATAACAATACTTTAACTCCTTTACATGGATGTGGAAGTAATAATGTATACATCTGTTACAAATGTGTCAAAAATTGTACGCTGGCTCCTGTGCCATTACGAGGGTGCGATTTAAAACTATTTTTCGATTCTCATGGGATTTTAGAACCCTAATAACACAAAATATTGGACCAGTATTGAACCAATATTCATATATTGGTCCTATCTGGATTACATATTGGTGCATTATTTGTGCTACTAGGGAAATAACGATTTTTCGTACAGTTATACGTAAACCTTTAAACTTAGAAACTTACAAATTTGGGATTATTTAACTTACAAAATACAAAATATTGGTCATAAGAAAATCAAAATTTATTACGGAAGGGTAACTTTCAAGTGCGGTTCGGTTTCAATGTTTGGGTTGAAATAATCGGTAGTAGAATCACTGGTCCAACAATATTTGAGGGACCTCTGACTTGTGTCAGATACTTGAGATTCCTGGAATATGAGATTGAGGATATTTTAGATGAGTTACCTTTAGATATAGGAGAGGGAATGTATTTCCAACAAGATGGCGCTCCTCCCCATAATTCAAGGATAGTAATTGATTTTCTTCAACGGAGAATCGGAGAAAACGTAATTTCCACGAATGGTCCTGTGAGGTGGCCTCCAAGGTCACCTGATTTAACGCCCCTTAATTTCTTTGTTTGGGGTCATTAAAAAATATTGTCTGTGCAACCGCCGTTACAATCAGTGAAGACCTGGAGCTACGAGTAAGACGAGTAATTAATAGCAAAACGGCCCAGCAATTTGCGAACGTTCTTCGAGAAACAGCTATGCGAGTTCAGAAGTGCATTGACGTTAATGGACAGCATTTTGAACAACTGTTGTAATGTTTTGTGTTAATTTTTTGTATTCCAAAACCACCTTATGCGTAACAAGGTAATTAGAATAAAATTGTATTTTCTTATTTTCTTTTAGCTGTAATTTTGTTTGTATTTATCGCACATTTCAATACGACATATGAATAAATTCCTTATTAACAGTACTAATAAATGGTACCACGGTACCGATATGGTTACATTTGAAAAAATTGAGTTTTGCCCCAAAACAATTTTGGTGAATTTTGTTTGCTCATAAATCACGTAATTTAGTGTCTTTAACGGGATTTCGATTATTGTAGAATTACACGGGTGATTTAAAATAAATTGGAACCGTCAGGGCACACTTAAATGCAAAACTAAAAATTATATTATAAAAAAAAAACTAATGTTTGAAATGTCACTTATTTCGCATCGTTGGATTCAGAAAATTATGCAGAATTAAAAAATGCAATAATATACAGGATGTTCCATTAAAAATCGAAAGTTAGTGTCACTTCCGGCGAAACCGAAAGTGAGAAAAAAATCAATTCTATGTCAAAAAGTGCCGCTTATTTATGTAGTGTATTCTAAATTTCAATCGATTATCTACTAAATGAGGAAAGGGGGTATACCATAATACTGTTACACCCAGTATATGAACATTTTTATGTAATAAAAAAAAATGTGCAAGTTCCCTATTAGAGATAGGTGAAAAATGCTATAATGTTTTTAACTAACTAAACGGAGATTTTATGTGTTTCTTTTAACGTTTGTTTAATGATCTCTCTGGAATGACGATTTTTATAGATATTTTTTGTAAACTGTAGAGTATAGCTCATTGGTGGTTCTCTATTAGTTTCATTAAGCTATATTTTATACAGGGTGAATGAGCCAGAATCAGAAAAAGTGTATCTATTCGAAGGTACGCGAGAATATGGCGAATGCGGAGGGGATAAAATTGTGTTAAAATTGGTATTGCCTTCACGTCCCACAAAAATTACTAAATGAAATTTGACCGTGGTTTAAATGTTTTCATAACCACTTCTCATGTTACCGAGTTCACTCCTTGAAAATTCAGGATAATGAACCTTCTTATATTAATATTCAGATCGGTGTAAAAATTAACAAATGGGACGTAGCTTTACACAACCTTAGTACCGATATTAGGTGATAAGGTTCGATTAACCGAACGACAGAAATTCTATTTCATAATTTTTGGGGATGGTAGTCGGTTTATTTAAAGGTAAAGGTAAAATTTTCTTGTATGCATAATTTCATATTGTACCACTTTTGACTCAAGCTTTCATTTAATAAAATAATTTACGATATACGCGAAAAACTGTTAGGGAGGTTTTTATTTTTTTCTACCATCCATGGTGTGCTACGGATGCGTATCAATTTAGAGGGTCTTTCCACACCTACCTCTGCTGATTATGAAAATGCCTCCACTAGACTTGTACCAAACCAATACTGCTACGTCTCAATATACTAGCTTAATTAATATTATTATTAGAATTACATATATTATGGTAGGTACTAGTGATATAATAGTCGGTAATATCCCGAATGTAATTTTTTACGTTAATGGTAATAACGATGCTTCATGGTGCATGCAGCACAGATAAGACGCATGTTAATCCGGCTTTTTACAAGCATTTAAATATTTCCGATGAAAGGTAATTTACTAGACATATTATTAGGCTCTCTGCGTGCGGCTTGGTGTTCAGCTGTCTCAAACACGTTCCTAGAACATGCGTCGCGGACCCACAGTCTACATAAATTATACGAGACGCATGTAATGCATACTGAAAAAGATTTTTTTCTTTGGTGAACTGACAGAACTTTCATATGTCTTTTAATCGATTCTTTAGTTCTAGACGCAAATTAGTGTTAAGTAGATGATAATTACATTTAAAAATATTGATTTGAATGAGAATTGTTCGAATATCCGCCCACTGTAATTAATAGAAAGTCATTAATTAGCGTTTAATGATTATATTTTTTGGTTTCGATTGTGCACAGTTCAATGTTCAATGTTGCTACTGTAAACGGAACAAGCCTGTACTGTACATAATAATTTCACCATCTGCTGTCTATAGAAAAACGTATTAAAAGTATAGCACTGGTACTTGGGTTTTCCATTACGATGTAATTATTTATTAGAGTGGTCCATATTTTTAACCTCAGATTTTTTCAGGGACGCCCCCCTCCCTCCCCTTAATTTGTTCTGTTAGTTGAGAAACAAATTTGGATAGGATTTCAAAGTGTAAAAAAACGAAATAAAGGTAAATTTAAATAAATGCATCGTATCCGGCATAAAAGGAGTTCCAAAATGCATTATAAATCGTAGCCAAAGATATACTGTCTAGATAATTTCCCCACTGCAGATGCTTATCGAAAATTATTCCTAGAATTTTTACAGATTCGCACATTTCTATATCGCTGTCAGAGAGACAGATATCTATATTTTTTTGTTTTATTTTTATTCAAGTTGAGCTTGTTTTCTTCTGACCATTTATTTTTATTTGAATACACTAGGTTAGCAGTATTTTTAATTGCTGTCTGTGATAAGAATGTTTGTGTCATCGACGCAACATATAATATGTACGTTTAATATTCCACTTAGATATGTTATCAAATCATTTGCGTAAATATTAAAAAACAGAAGACTTAAAAAAGATCCTTGAAGGACACTCTGTGTTATTTCACAAAAATCGCTCGACGCATCACGATTTAATTTGACAATTTGGGTCCTATTACTGAGGTATAAAGAGAGACGGTTTATACTCTGTAAGATTTCCTATAAACATTATGGTAACTGTTATTTCGGCTAAGTCGTTGTTTTCATACCCTCACCCCTTCCTAAAACCAATTAATTTATTATAAAAAATATTAAGTCGAATTTGGATGAATTTGGATAACATTAACTGCTGCTGAGCTGTTGAAATTTTTTGAAATTATTTTTTGCATGTTCACTTAAACATCTCTAAATTTCATTAAAATGAAAAGAAATATTTGAAGCTTGGCAGAGTTTTAGTACATAATAAAAGGTATAACACCTAATTTTCTCAGATTTGTCATAATCTTTATCATTATATCACGGGTTCTTGCAGTAAATGAAAGAAATCTGAGAAAATTAGGTAGTGCACTTTCCAACCTGTGCTAAAACTCAATTAGTAGCTATTTCTGCAGTCTATACAAACAGAAATAAGTCACCAAAGCAAATTGGAATGGAACAGCCGACAGCATAAAGAAAGAAATGCAGCCTATTTCCTACTTATAAAAAATGTAAAATGTTGTCAACAAAACTGCATAATTTAAGTCTTCTTTTTTGGAACGATTCAGCGATTTAATTAATTTAAAAAAATAATATATGCGTTACTTACCAGAATCGACTACATGTTGCCACGAAGGAAACCTCTTCTTGACTCTTAAAGATACCCTTTGGAGCGTTATTACATAAGCTAATACTGCGTACCTAACTATATTTCTCCTCATCAGTCTTTGTCTTTCATTCTGCAACAAAAAAGTTAAATTTAAATTGGATACATATTACTTAGTAATAGGTTAAGTTGAATAGCTTTGGCTAGACTTCGCCTTAGCGATTGGATGTATTGTATGTACATGCTTTCCTAATAAGGACTTTATTATTATTATTAAATCCTATTTAGTACAGTAAAAATAACCTCGATTATACTAAAATCGAATATGAACAATTATTTAGTATAGTAGACGTAAGAGATATAGTGAGGCTATCGAAAGTATGTCGATAAAGAAGTTGAAGCCGATAAAGCGACCGACAAAGGACAACGCCGCTCTTTTCTTGTCACAATATGTATTTCGTTTACTATATATCATTTAGTATACAGATTCAGCAAATTTAGTTTTAGGTACGTAAACCTGTTTCTGCGCAGATAAACCACGCCTTGTCGTAGAACAATGCAGGGCATTGGTCCATCGCTTGACCGCGACGAGTTGAGAACAGCGCGAACGCACCCATTCTGCTTTTAATAGTGTAGCTGTTTAGACGTGTGGGAATAAAATAAATTAATCTTAATTTCGTTATTAAAATGCCGTGTGTTTATACAACTGCAGAAAAAGTGCAAATTGTGAAGTGGTACTTCAGGGGCCATTCCACTGATGACACAATAAATTGATTTACTGTGTCATATCAAAACAGACCAATCCGCTCAGCTAGCATAATTTCATACATTATTTAAAAATTTGAGAATTTCTGGTGCGTCGTGAATTATTGTAAAAAATCCCGTCAACAAATGAGCGAAGAACGTGAAATTCGCGAAACTAATGTCTGTGCACTTGTTGAAACTAGTGAACCTTGTTCTAGCAGACAAATTGCTGATGAAGTTGACATGAAGGAAAGAACTGTAAGAAATATTTTGAAAAGAAATGGGTACAGTTGTTTTAAAGTTCAAACAACGCAAGAAATATTTCCCGAGGACAATTTCAAACGGATGGAATTTTGTGAAATCATGATAAATAAAGTGAATGAGAATGAAAAGTTCTTAAAGAATATATTGTTTACAGATGAATCATCCTTTTCATTACATAAGAAATACAATCCATCCGTAGTACGATATTGGTCTCGAAAAAGTAAACATTTGAGTGTTGCTGTGCGAACTTAGTATCCTCAAAAGTTGAGCGTTTGGACGGGAATTTTAGACAATCATATTATAGGCCCACTGCTAATCGATGGCAATTTAAATGGAAATAAATATTTAGAGCTTTTACAAAACCAAATAATTCCTGCAGTTCAAAATCTTCCTGTCAACTTTGACGACATTTGGTTTCAACAAGACGGCTGCCCAAGTCACAATACCTTAACTGTTATTAATTTTCTGAAAAAAACATTTCCCAATCGTTTAATGGCTACGAGGGGAATGATAAAATGGCCTCCCAGGTCACCTGATCTAGCACCCCATGATTTCTTTCTGTGCTGCTTTTTAAAGGAAACCGCGTAGAAAAGTGCGTTTCAGCGAACCAATAATTTAGTTGAATTACGGGAAAAACTTATCCAACTTTGTGCAAGCATTACCCCAAATTAACTCAATGATATGAGAGGTTCATTGTATAATAGGTTTGGCTATTGTTTGGCACAAGAAGGTGGTTTGTTTGAATCCTTCCTTCATTAATTTATTGTTTGATAATTATTAGTTGATTTTAGTTTCTGAGGGTTATTTAGTTTTATTTTAATGTTCTATTTTCATTTCGTTTTTAATAAGAATTATTATTTTATTCCTATAGCATTTACGGCTAAAAGAGAAACTGCAGAAATGCTTTCAATAGAAGAAATTATTTGTCAAAACTGTGACAAATAACTTCTTCGCTTTTAACGAAGAGATATTTTCTCGTTTCGAATAGAAATTATTACCTACGTCCGCATCCATCCTTAGTTCATGTCGTACTAAATTCAATTTATTGTGTGTCTCTGCTTTCACGATTTATGGAACTAGCGGGGCGTGGTCAATTACATCGTTATTCCTATACCCTAAACTGCATTTTCCGAATCTGTATGTATATCTCTTTCGTAGTATTCGCATACAAATTTCAGACACTCGCTTATACTATAATCCCGTTTCTGTATTCTGACTAGCTTTACTTATTTTCCACCATTTACCTCCCAACTAACCCTTCAACGGAATAAGTTCAATATATGATCTAGTTCCAGATCTTGATATAATACATGCGTGCACCATTCAAGTCAATATCTTAAACCGGCCCAGAAGAAATGTGCGCATAAAAAAGTTACAGGCAGATCGACAGATTTTTTCCCCCTCAAATTTAAAATTTCGACGTTTCATGACATTCTAAACCTATATCAGCAAACAAAATGTTTATGATTACTATACTTCCACTTCACTACATGGATGTGGAAGTAATTAAATTTAAATACATACTACGAGAACAAATTCTCAAAAATATCCCTTTTGTGAAAAAGGCAGTATTCCAATCTACAGTATCCCCTGCTCTGTTTCTCAGAGCAAAACGAGCAATAACGTTGCAGCGCGGTACCATCGTGGGCACTTTTTTAAACAAATATACTGTATGATTGGCCAAAATGTACAAAAACCAACTAGCTCGATTTGAAAATTATATTAAAAATCTACTTTACACCAATATCGCTAAAATGATATTCGAATTTTGTACTTTGCGACCCTTACAATTGTTTGAGAATAAATTAGTGTCTCTAATACCCTAATACAATAATATTCTTTGACATTATTGTCATCTACCATAGATCGAATGCTACTATAATAAAATTACCGTAGTGTCGCTGGGGGTGGCGATCATAGTTAATATAAATAATTCAGAGGAAACATTCGAGATGGGGTCCACCTCGACCTTGTAAAATCTTTCTATAATAGGTATAGACGAGGATAACACAGGTCTACAAAAAAAGTCCTGTTTTTGCAATCAAATTCCTAAGTATTTTGGTGCGCTGATACCAAATTTTGCAAAAAAATTTTTTCTACGGCCTCCATATATCCCCCATAAATTCTTATAGAGATTTTTTGAAAAAAAAAATTTTAATTATTTTTTTATGACCTTTGCGTTTGTTTTTTGGGTCGCTGAACACGAATCTGAAGTCATAAGTAAATTTCGACTTAATGACAGGTGTCAATGAGATGTCAAATTTCACCAATGAAATGAACTGATCTACAAAATAACAAAACTTTCTGCTCCAAGGACTAAACCTATCATTCCTAAACAGCATTTTGGCAATAAAAATAGCGATTTACTCGAAATCTACGCGGTAAAAAAAAATTTTAAATTGAAAATTCGGATTCAGCACACAAAAATATATAAGGAATGATAGGTTTAGTCCTTGGAGTCGAACTTTTTTTTGTAGATCTACGTGCCTGTGCATAGATCTACACAAAAAAAGTTCGGTTTCAAGGACTAAACCTATCATTCCTTATGTATTTTTGTGTGCTGAATCCGAATTTTAAAATTTTCTAACGCGTGCATTTCGAGTAATTTGCGGTTTTTATTGTAAAAACAGCATTTTGGCAATAAAAATCGCGATTTACTCGAAATCTACGCTGTAGAAAATTTTTGGATTTAAAATCTGGATTCAGGCACATAGATCTACTATGTGCCTGTGTGCATAGATCTACACAAAAAAAGTTCGGCTTCAAGGACTAAACCTATCATTCCTTATGTAAAAATACTGTTTTGACAATAAAAACCGCGAATTACTCGAAATCTATGCGGTAGAAATTGTTTTAAATTCAAAATTCGGATTCAGCACACAATAATACTTAAGGAATAATAAGTAATGGGTGTAGTCCGTAGAATAGAAAATTCGGTTTTTTTGTAGACCAGTCTTATCAACTTTTGCATCTTGGTGAAATTTGACAGCTGATTGACACTTGTCGTTAAGTCGAAATTTATTATTGACTTCAGATTCGTGGTCAGCCACACAAAAAACAAATACAAAGGTCATAAAAAATTATTTAAGAAATGTTTTCAAAAATCTCCTCTATAAGAGTTTATGGGGGTGTAGAGAAAAATTTATGCGCTAGAATTTTTTTTTGCCAAATTTAGTTTCAGCGCACCAAAATACTTAGGAAATTATAGGTTTGATGGCAAAGACAGGACATTTTTTGTAGACCTGTGTAAGTAACCATAAAATCTGAAAACATGTAAAACACCGTTTTCGCTTTTTCGTTAATTCAGTGCTTAGGATTTTTAATACAACTGCGGTATTTTGACAATATATATCGTTATTCTCCACTAACTTAAGAGAACAGTCGAAAGATGCCCTGAACAACTAATATCCAATAATGCTATATATTTATCTTCTGCAAAATGTAAAAAAAATGCACTAAAAAGTAGATTTCTACCAAATGTAGTTACGCTGAACATGAAAACAAGATGGTATTCCCGCGCGTTGAAAATCGTCGTATCTCAAATCGGCTCTTGCCAGTACGGACGAAAGTCATCTGGATATTTTGTATCCGTATTCGTATTTGGCTAGACCAATGTTGAAATTAAAATTTTAAATCTAACAGGAGTTATCTTTACTAGAAATGGTGAGTATTATTTATTTATTATTTATTTTATTACTGCAACAATTTACAAGTTGTACATTTTTTATAATTATCTAGTTAATCTATTTATTATTAATTTATAATTCAATTTATTAACATTACGTGTTATGACACCTGAGGGGACCTCGTGTTGTGTCTAGCAGTATTTAACATTTTGTTCATGCATTATTATTATTATTATTACTATTTTTTAAATCTTTTTACATTGTGGTTGCATTTTCTATTACGATTTATAGTTATAATATAATATAAAGACATAATACAATATAATATAATATAATATAAAGTGAAATAATTAGACAGAGGAAGACAAGGAGAATTTATAATTAATTATATTTAAAATATATTATTTTTATTTTCGACTTGGTTAGTTACAAGAGTCGGTAGTTACGGGGGATGGATTTGTTTTATTATTAGGCCAATAGTTGGAGGAGTGTGGTGTAATTGTCTGTTATATACTTTTTACATGTCCTTTTGAATTTCTTTTTATTATGGACTTTAATATATTCAGGTAGTTGGTTGTATATTTTAATTCCATTGAATTTGGTTTGCTTCTGACATATTGTTTTGTTGTATTTTGGAGTTTGATACGAGTTTTTAGATCTATTTCTTGTTTCATATTGGTGATTTACCGGCGATCCAAATGTATGTTTCTTGTTGTGAGTATAAACTATAGCCGCATGCATATACAAACCCTTCACACTTAGTAATTCATTATCAATAAATATATTTCCACAGTTGTCTCTACTTTTCCTGTTAAAAATTGTATAATCAAATTTTGTCCGGTTACTACATACCTATTTATTGAAATCAAGTAGATTTAGGCCTTGTATGTTAGGTTAGACTCATGGGAAATTTTCCTTGTATAATCTATTTTCTTAGCTTTGGAGTGTTGTGTGTATAGAAAACGATTCAACGATTTTGAGTTATTTGAACAACCTTGTATGCAACGCAGAAAGTTGTGCAAAACAGTTTTTACTTGTCATTTTTATCAGCCTCGGTTGATGGAATAAGCTCTTACTTCTTACACCATCGAAATTTAAAAGGAAAAATTTATATTAAATTATACTGATTACGTAACATTTAACTATTAATATTAGAATCATTATGCTATAAAAAGCCTCAAGCCTATGCGACTATATTTTCAACAATTTGCTGTAATTATTTCAAACAATTTACTATTTTACTACCCATAACTATAATTGCACCACAACTACGTTAATAGTGAATTACGCTATTACACAGATGTGAAAGGTTGCTTCGACTTTCTCTAGCAAATTTTACTAATATCGAGTAAGCTTCTAATGGTACCGTGTTTTTAAAAGCCACATCAGTTAATTGACATCGATTATCAGTTTATTTATAAACAAACTGCAACCGGTAGAACGTTATGTAGTTGTTAGACAACACCATACAGAGTGCGTCATGAAATTATATTCTTATATAGCACTTTAGTACACGTTCTGGATAGATATTCTACATTTAGATAGTGATATACGTTACACCCATAAAGTTACTTCCATCTCCCGTATTATCTTTTCTATAGATAGAATTTATTACGAACGTAGATTACAGACTAGATGGATTTACATTGTTTTCTTTTCTGTAGAAGGCTGGAACTGCCTCTGATGTAGTTTCCATGAAAACCAAAACACTTAAACACTATAGCACCCCTGTAGTAGAATTTCTACTACAAGGGTTGAACTTTTACTTTTCAATATAAACTTGTAGCTAATCCGTTAAAATGTAAATTGAAAGAAAATAATAAAAACGTTTATTATTATTATTTTTTTTTTCGCGTTAGCAATGCTGGACAGTTCTCCCGTGTCTCCGATATTCTCACAGGGGAAGCGCCAGCGAATTATCTACAACCACTCCCCACATCCCGCAGGGTTAGTGGTTGTAGATTCCAGAATCGTGTGCCCTAATTAGACGCAGGGACCCTAAGACGACTGCCTTCTGCATTTGGCCTGCCAACCATTCGGCTGATTTTTGGCAGGCCGGTATGGTCTTCAATGCTGAGAGCTGCGTAGGCCTCATCCCACCGAGAACGCCGATTATCAGGACGACCATCTTGACCGAGTAGTCTGGGTATAGCGCTCGGAGCTCATACCGGAGATCTCGGTATTTGTTCCGTTTCTCCTCCTCCTTCAAGGTGATGTTTGTCTCGGCAGGTGCCGAGAACTCGATGACATACATCACCTTGGTCTGGTGGTCGAGGAGGACTATGTCAGGCTTGTTGGCTTGAATCAGCCTGACGGTCGGGAACGAGTAGTTCCAATAAATTCGGCACTTCTCGTTCTCGACAACGGACTCGATCTCTCCGGGAACATAAGGCAGCACTGGTGTTTGGTCTACCTCGTACGAGTGCCGAAGATGGTAATACAGCACTCGTAAAGCCGCGTTATGTCTGTGGATGTAGGCCGAAGTCGCGTAAATCGGACATGCAGATATTATTATTATTATTATTATTATTCCTTTTCATACAACCTCAGCTAGTCTTGCCGGGCTCTTTTCACCAACATCTCGGGATCCTGCGTCGATACATGGCGCGAACGAATGGACTGTCCTATGGCTAGCTGGCAATTAGTAGTATCGTTGAAGGAGAAATTTATCTCATCTCAGCGCACTTAAAAACTTCCTGGTGATATGGCACGTTTGCAAGATTGCTGCCTTTTGAATGGTAAGCATTAGCATTTCAGGAAAATTTAATTTTTTTAAATTTACTGTCAGGTTAGTAGACACGACTCCAGTGTTCGATATTACAATAGGAATGATGTTAACTTCCTTCATTTTCCAGATACGTCTTATTTCTATAGCCAGGTTCGCATACTTATTTATTTTTATTATTATTATTACTTGAATTGTCTGGGTCCGTTTGTATCCCATTCGAAGACACACCGTGTCCAAAGAATTTGTTTTATCTCTGAAACTGTAGACGCTTCTTTGGGTTCAACTTCAGGTACGCATTCCTGATTCTCCCAAATACTTGAACATTTTTCAAGTTCTTCGTAAATTCCCGTCCCATAACCTGCACGTCGTCGAGGTAAACCGGGCATGCTGTCTAGATTAGCCCTTCGAAGTACGAATACCATTAGTCTTTCAAAAGTAGCTTGCGCGTTGCAAAATCCGAAAGGCATTACAGTAAATTAGTAAAGATCACTGCCTGCTGAAAACGTTGTGATTTCCTTAGCATCTGGTGAAGTGACACTTGCCAGTGTCGGTCCTAAGATCTAAGGCCAAAAACCATCGTAAGCCTGCCAACGTGTCGTCAATTCGTGGTGATGGGTAATGCCTTTCTTCGTAACAACCTTCCATTTCCTGTAATAGACGCAAAATCTTAAAGTTCTGACCTTCTTGACAACTGAAACTACTTGTGACGACCATGGACTAGTTGACTCCTCTATGACTTCTCCATCTTGAGGCATTTAATCTAGCATTACAGAGACTTCTTGTTTAGCTAGCAGATGAGTCACCAGTATTTATTTAATACATACGATAATCTCTCTGACAAAACGACATTTTTACGAAACATGTATTAATAAACAAAAATTAAAATACAAAACCGTATGAAAGTCGAAAATTATTCGTCAAAATATCTAAATTTAATATTTTATAGTTTCATGATTCAACAGTCAGGATTCCTACGAAATCTTGTAAAAGTAAAAATTAAAAATAAAAATAAAATAACTAAATTTAGCTGTCTCCAAAAAATGGCGGCCCGGTTACCTTATGACAGCCCTGCCCATTAAACCCCGAAGCAAGTACCCTTTCATCAGGGACAGTTTTATAAAAAATAAATATTTTTAAACATGTTCACAAGTTTTATAAAAATCGCTATTAAGTCCTTGCCAACCGTTCCCAGAAATCTTTGAAAAGTAGATTTTAATTCGACCCTTATACAGAGGTGGGTAAAGACAAAATGCTTCACATACCTAGTACCAAGCACTTAGATCTCGACTTAGATGGAGTGCTTTAAAGCATGGAGTGTCAAGTACTTTTTCATACAAAAGTGCGTCAATTACCAAGTACAGTACTTGAAAAAGTAAAGCACAAAGTACCAAGCTTTCAGAGATATAAATGTCAAGTACAAAGTACTATTGGTGCAGTACTTGAAGCCCTTAAAGTACTATCAAAGGTACAAATATGTAAGCAATAACTCTAATCTGTTTATTATCCAATTTGTAAAAGTCCGTTTATTAAAATGAGCCATTTTCTAATGTAGAGTTATTATATAGAATAAACTGTGTCAATCAAAGTTAGAATGATTCACCTAAGTGCAGCAGTTTCCGAATAATATGTGTTTTTACTTGTAGACGCGCGGTATAGAAAAAATTGTGGCCTCCGACATTAAATGCAAATGCTCACAAATTTGGTCTCGACCAAAGGAAAGGTCGTCAACCGGGAATATAATATATTATTTATATCTCTATCAGATGGTCTAGGTCCCATATCTTTTTACTTTTTGAAAAAATTTTGGACGATTTCAACCCCTATCCCGCTCCGCTATAAGTGTTTGGAAATCATTCTGAACAAAAAGTTCCTTTGACAAAACTTCAACTTATGCACAGTTTTGCCGGTAGACTGGATCTAGCCCTCGATACTGTACTGTATCAATGATTTCTCAAAACGTAATGATGATATTTACACAATGACAATAACAGAAATGGTAATCACACACTTGCATCACCTCACCTCACCAACTATGACTATGGATAACTATGACTATGGATAACTATACACTGAACACAAGCTGCTTTGTTCCTGCGTTCCTGATAATTCATGATGAGACTTGCCTAGAAGGGCTTTAAATGAATTTTAAAGAGAGCTCAAGCACTTTAAAAGGACTTCAATTACTTTCAAAAGTAATTGAAGTTCTCTGAAAAGTATTGAAGAAAACCACACCCTGTGTATTAATTTAAAAATTTATTTCCGCTTCTATTAATCCAAATTTACGTAATTCTGAAATTCTGTATAATTCGACACGCGATTAAATATCACCCGGTGCGTACCTAATAATATTTTACCCCAATTTTCATGCTAGAACATAAATGTTTTAGAATTTGTTTGATTCGTATAGTTTTAAATATTCGTTAAGTCTTCCTAAAACGTACAAAACTTGGTGTAAAGGCCAGTTCGAAGAGGTGCATATCACTTAAAATTTTACGATGTTAAAATAAACTAACATAAGGCATACGCACAGATGTCTAGCTTCCCGTGAGAATAGTACCAAAAACTACGCAGTTTTGTGTGTAACGTCATCGCTCTTTCGGGTATAAATACTCGCGAGAAGTTTGTACAGGGGTCACTTCTTTGAGACCGTTACTACGAAGGATAATTAATCCTCGAATCCGAGTCTGATAATTATCAATATGCTAGCTGACCACCGACGTCCACGGGTCACTTCTTTGGAAGATAGACCACTATTCTGAATGATAATTCTCGAATACGAGTCTGATAATTATCAATATACTAGCTGACCGCCATCCACTGGTCAAGCCGATTCCGAAGCATTGTCCTTACTTTAACAGCAAACTTCAATAAGCAGAGTGATAATTAATCCTCAGTCTTTTTGAGCCTGAGTGGGATAATTAATCCTCGCACTACGAATTGACCGCTGCTGACTACTGGTCAAGCAACTTGCTACAAAGCCGTACTATTATTGTATTGCTGAAGTCTTAGCAGATTAGTACGACACAAGGGGACGATGTCCAGAACTAATAAGACACCGCCGTCCAGCTACGACTCGCTGGACATGAGCGAGCCGCGTGATAACATCCCTAATACCGGTCATTTAGCGGTCTATCAATTACCAGGTAAATCAATATGATTTTTTCAAGCCGGGACTATTTTGATTCATTTCAGCGTTAAACAATTGACGAACTGATTCTATATTTCGGATACTAGGAATCGCGAGGGGGTCTTTTACTGTGGCACTTTGATTAGCTAGAATTTTATTATTTAGAAATTTTCTATAATGTTAATTCTATTTGCAGCACATTTAGCTGGTTTGTCGAATTTCAGACTATGTTCAATCATGTCTTATTTAAAACAGTAACTTTTAAAATTATTTACTTTTCAGCAGCGGCAGATTTTGTTGGTAAACAATTTCTGTTGCGTTTTGTTTTGTCGTTTGGTCAATGAACTTCTACAATATTTGATTGTTCGAAGGGTTTTACAGCTGTTCGGACCTGCCGGTTTATTTATGTCCTACTTGTAGGGATGCTGTCACTGGACTTTTGTGGGTCATCCACTAATAAGGCCTGTGATTTGCCCCCTGCTAGTTTAACATAATTATCATTTTAAATATTATCACATGTTAAACTTTGTACTGGGTGTTTTGCCTCGTATTCATTCACGATGACATATCTATGTCATGTGCGAGCTGAAATTGATATAAATTGCTTGTTCATTCAATTGTTTGAACAATTACAATCTTCGCAACACAATAACCTATTGGTAGCCAATTGGCTGGTTCTGTATCAAGTTTATTGATCAGATCCCATCATTCTACGCTTCGCAAAGCAATTACTTGAGATTTCAACTTGCCGTGCATTCAATTAAATAAACTATTGCGAGTTTTCGCCACCCAAGTATGAACTTTACATGTTACGAATTCAACATTCTTTCACTTCAGTTTTGAACGAGTTTTCTCGTTATAATCATTATTATTTTTAGTGATTATTGGAGTTGTTTGATTGACCATTCGATAAACTTATACGTGACTGTTTGTCCCAACGAAATCTGTTGCTGTAATATAAATTTGTGATTGTTCACATTTTGGATTTATATGTAAGCAACTATTTTATGGCCATTGCCACAACAACATTTTTGTAATTATGATATTATCTGACAATTGTCTGATTATACGTATAAAACGTTCCTTGTTTTTAATTACTTTACCTTTTACTAGAAATAGAAAATAAAGTGCATTATTACCAGAAAAACTAGCCAAGTAAATATAAGATTTACTTGGGCTTAAATAAAACGAATATTTAAAATAAAATAAGTAAACATAAGGTTTACTTGAGCATTACAATAGTGAATAAAAATGAGAACTAAAATATGATAAACTTAAACAAAAGTTAACATAAAAGATAAAATAAATAATTCAGTAAATTAAATAAAAAGAATAATTTAGAGTTTGAACTATATACAGGGTATTATAAAAATACTTAATTATTTTATCAATTACATAAACAAGTGCCAAAACAATATTCAGTATTTAATTTGAACAATGAAATAAAGAACTATAATTAGAACTTTGCCAAATAAATTAATAGCAATGTCTAGTATAAAGAACGAATCATTAAATGTCGAAATAAATAGTTAATTACCAATTCAATAAATAAATAAGAACCAGTAATATCAAACCTGAAAAAGAACTATGGTAACAAGTACTACAGAGTCATAAACGTAAATTTGAGTCCTACCACCAAACTAGACGATCACACAGCCAAATTAGTTTAATTGTTTTAATAATTAGACAATCAGGGGAGAGGGAAGGGTAACTGGTAATTAATCAAACCAGAATTTAACAAGAAAACAATAGGCGTAGGGGGGGTGCGTCTCAGTATTTAAGTACTTATGCAAAGTAATTCAAATGCCAAGCACCAAATGCTCTCTAAAAGTAATTGAAGCGCAGTCCTTAAACTGTTTCAAGTACTACTCAAAGCACTTTACCAGAGTACTTTACCCAGATCTGCCCATATATATATATGTTTCTTCAACCATTACTCTGGACTAGCTTTAACGAGTTCTATGAAATTTTGTAAACTATAGAATAGAATAGAATGGAACTTTATTCATGTATACAATAAAATTTGTGTTTACATTCGTCATACAAGTAGGTAATTTATGTACCTATATCATTATAGGTGTATGTCAAGTAAACATTTAAGAAATAGGAAACATATATAAAAATAGACAATTTAAAAGTATTGTATGTATCTCCCTAGACAGTTGAAACATTTGATAGAGAGTCAAAATAATCAAAGTATTCATCATGTGTATAAAAGCAGTTTTGTAAGAGAATATTCTTAATCTTATATTTAAATTTATTTATGCCCATTTCAGGGTTTTTTAAGGCATCAGGTAATACGTTAAAAAATCTATAAGCCAAGTATAAGTGGGTATGTTGTGATGTTGATAACCTAAATCTGGGTAGTCTTAAATTTGCTTTTATCCTAGTGTCATGGCCAATGTATGTCTTCCTGCTTAGTCACTTTGTTCTCGTCATTTAGTTTTTTTATATAGCAAAGGCATTCATAAATAAAACAAGAGTATGGGTCAACGTTGGCCCCATTATGGTCAATCAATAAGGTGAGCAAAAATAGGGAAAATATTTTTGTGATTAAGGAAAATCATCTATGTTAATAATTTTTTTACGAAGTATAAGATATTGTTGGTCCGTAGTGGCTCCACTGGCTATTAAATAATTGAAAAAAATCAAATTTCGTTGCAATTCTATTGAAATTCATAGTTAGGTATTTTAGAAGTAACTGACACTGAATCTTATGTTAAAAACTGAAAATGGCGTACCCCATGCTATCATTGCAAAACCTTTCCAAATGTACATGCAGATTAGTACATGAGAGAGCAGAATTCTTTGATTACAAGTTGTTGATGTTAAAGCTTAAAAAATCAAAACAACGAATATTTTCTTTTATTTTGTAGAAGCTACATTGATTGAATTTTAGTACTTATTATGTCGATGTCGGAGTTGGTATAAAAATAAATAGCAAAAAAACGATTTTTAACCAGTCAATCCCAAGTTTGGTAATAGAAATACGGTTGAAGTGACCGAGCGAAGGTGGAATTCTATTTTATAATGTTTTCCAATTCCCCACAGAAATGCTAATTTTTCAAATGTCAAATACAATTTACGTTAATTTCTGCACAAGGTAAATTTGATATTGTGTGATGCAATTACATTGGCAAACGTCATCCAATTTAAATATGTTTATGTTCGTCTGGGTTCTAAGAATAAATAACACGCTCAAACCCAAAAAAAGTTATGGGAAATCCAGAAAGTGGTGATCATTGATATAAATTATTTTCTAGAATTTGCGACATAATTCGATTTAAAAAGTGGACTTTGGGAAAATCTTCCACCAACGAACATTCCTCGAATTAATGTGCATTTTGTTCTCACAACAATCAATATTAAAAATGAATAATTTTATAAAAATTAGAAAACACGGTTTGAAAGACGTACTGAAACTTAAAAAATGTGCACTAAAAAGACGAAAATTATATTAGTAATAATATACTACCTATAGTCCACAACAAATGGTTTCCTGAGGGTTGCATATATTAAATACATAAAGAGAGTATAGACAGGAATATTTGTGTATTTAATATACGCAAACCTCAGGAAACGAGTTCATATTTATTGTAGACTATAGGTATCTTTACTATTTATTATCTGTTTGTTTGGCTATTTGGTCGTCAATTGATTGCAATAAGTGATCGGTAGATGTCTCCACTTGCAAGTTGCGTAAACAATCTTACGCTCAACTTACACGAGAGATGAAATTTGTATGTGTTGGGGTATTTACCACCTGGTCCGTACTGACGAAGGCCAAAAACCTGAAACTGCAGTATACTGATGGTTTAACTATTTTGTATTACGCGTTTTAAAATAACGTACATTGTTCAATATACATTGCAACAATGTAGCATTATTTAAGTGTGCTCTTAAATAATTACTAACGCAGTAGCTGTAGCGTTTATATAGACAGGAATCTTTGTGTAATTAGTAATAATAATAATTATGTTTATAAACGTAAAAGCGTGAGGCGGCCCATGAGTTAAATTTTCTGCCTCTCTATGTGTTTTAAGTCCTCCACGTTTTGACGTTTATTAACAATAATAATTATTATTATTAACATTATTTTCTTCTTAGTGAATTTTTGGTAATAGTTCCAGTTGGACTTCAAAAGCGTGTTTTTTAATGTTTTAAAAGTATTTATTTATTTTCTTGTCCCAATTAGACTGCTCGAGAAAATTCCCTACCCGTAAATCAGAAACCCTACTCGATATCTGGAAGCGGTCAGTTTAAATCCTTCAATTTCGTCTAAGTATTGATAATATACCACCTCGAAAATCTCCAGATGCCGATTTTCAGATGAATCAGCGTATAAATTTATCCGCCAAATTGACGCCACCATTTTGAATTTATGAATTTCAAATCGCATATTTATAACGTGCCACCCCAAAAATCCTCAGATACCAATTTTAGTACAACCGGATATTAAACGACAATAAACTGCCCGCCATCTTGGATTTTTTATATCGTAAATATCAAATTGTATTGTCGGAGAGTCGGTTTATTTTCGTCGAGGACGGGCGTGTTGTGAGGGCTTCTCCCGAAAAAACGCAAAAATATCCGGTTAAAACGCCATTAAACTCGATCAAATTTAAGTCATCGGTAGATTAAAAAATTCTCCGTAAAATAAACTGTAATAATAAAAGAACAAAGCACGCAACAAATTAAAAATTGAAAATTACTACAAAGTATTTGTTAATAATAGTATAAAGTAAACATGGGTCTGGCGTATATGCCCTTACGTTGTAAACGGAAACTTCCTGGGGCCGATCTTCAAGACGCCTCAGGTGGATTTGTGTAAGCAACCTCTGTTTATATGGCAAGATAAACATACCAGCTGTGGACGAAAGATAAGTAAGTCTTAAGTAATACTTTTAGTTTATTAATGCACTAGTTCAATTCTTTATTAAAATTAAAAAAAAATTGGAAAGCGTTGACAGTAATTACGACAAAAACATACTAATATACAGGTTGTGTAAAATATACTCTCCAGCCTCTTTCTCGCAATCCTCTGTAAAAAGCTCTTTCTACAGCGAGGAGACAGAGCTCTTCCTTGCACTTCCACCGTAAATGGATATTTACCTGTGGAACGGTTTATAAAAAAAGCTCCCTGCGGCGAGCGAATGTATGAATGTCTTGACAGATATACACTGCTAGATACAGAAACAGAAAACCTAGGAGAAGAATAAATAAGGAGATGATGATAGAATAGATGGAAACTTAAAAGAAGCATGGACACTAAAAACAAGCATCTTTTAAACGCCTACACTTCCCATCCGATGATGATCGATGGAAACTAAAAAAGATGCATGGAAACTTAAAAGAAGCATCTCACAAATACCTATACTTTCCATCCTATATTCCTACCCCATACGTCATGTGGCTCTCGCTGCTGACAACAAGCATGTCCAATGTCCAACCCATCGTATTCACCTGGTCCGGCGGTATATAAAACATCCAAGGTTTGGTTCCGGCACGTGGTTTGGCCGTCCTATGGGCGTGCTCAGCGGACGACCGAGCTGCGTGTTGTCAATCAATAAATATCAAATTGTATTGTCATGTGAATGATATACACAGGCAAAATTTCAAGTCGGTACGACAATTGAAAGTGAGCAAAAATGGAGTTGCAATATTTTTTTACATGGGTGCAAGGTTTCAAAGTACAAGTCAGGCTAATAATCGCGTGTTAAAAAACAATAAGTATTTGAAATTTCACAAGCACATGAAGGTATAATAAAATCGTAATATTATTGGAAAAAAATTCATAAATTGCAGTGTGATTAAATAATTATATCATAACTTCCCTATATCAACCCCGAATTCTAGGTGTAATATTTCTTATTGCAATTTTACGTTATTTTCTATTTTTAAGCCAGGATCATCAACAAGTGGTATGCACATCATTCATGATCATAATAAAATAAATATTGCTTATATAAAACCTTCGCCAACGTGTTAAAAAAGCAATATTGCACCTCTAATTATGTAACTATTAACAATGTCGGATACACATTTTACAATACTATTTGGTAACATCGAATAAAGGAATCAGTACAATACCCTCACATGTAAAAAGGTTATTGTTTCAAAATACGATTCGTGATACGCATGCGAAAATAATTCTACCAATATAATAAGCAAAGTGATGTTTTTATATAATTTCAATCCAATTTCGACCTTACTGTACCGTTAGCTCCAGTTTATTCAACCGTAATTATTTTGTTGCTGCTAATATTTAGTCAAAACAAAATTTTATTTAGTAATAATTTATTTGTTTTGAGAGAGTTTCCTTGGTAAGGGTGCCAAGTGTAGTGAATATACATCACCACATTTACATTATTTCATTTTTAACAACTTCTTTCTACGTCAAGTTAGATAACTGCCACATTACTAATTACTTCATTGCTCTGAGTTAGGTAACTATACAGAATGTGTGGCTTTATGAACAAAATCAAAATCAGTCCAGAAACATATTCACAATATAATTCTTTCTATTCACTTTTCTCTGGTGTTTACAGAGATTAAGTACACTTTATCATTTAAACAGATTCACAAAAATATCAACCGGAGTCTAATCCGGTGAACTCTTTCACTACCCAATCTGCCCACTGTTCAGGATAATTATGGTTTACCAATAAACAGTTTATAACAGGATAATGTACCGAAGCTCAGTTCATTTCGAATCAACATTCATTTCTTAAATTAAGACGAATGTTATCGAGATATTCGAAAAACGATTATTTAGAATATCATTAAATAATGCTTCATTAAGACGTGGAGATAGGATCTGATGCCCTTTTATAGCACCACACCACATATTAACAGTAAACTCCTGTTGAAATGCCCTAGATAGAATTATGTGAGGATTCTGATGAGCCCAGTTTCTTGAATTATTAAAATTAGCCGATCCATTACGGTTACGGTTAAAGGTAGCATCGTCAGTCTTAATAAGTTTTATTTAAAAAATCTGGATCTTCTTCCACAGCGTTTATAACCCACTTATAAAAAATAATATGACTTTCGGCATCACCGGATTAGAAGCATTGGACTGGCTGCGCCCAAAAAGCTTTTCCGTGGGTTTCTCTTCAAAATCCGAAATACTTCGTTTTTGAAAACATGAACACCTACTTTGTTTTTGAAAACATGAACACCTCTAGCGCGAAACTGTTGGGCAACTAATATTTATTAAATTTATTATTGTAACTAAATCTGGCTAAAATTGTGTTTTCGCTGTTCTCAATTTCTTGGATTTCTTATCCAACATGTCTAAATTCTAGATAAGTTCGAATAAAAACATCTTTTGACGGCTTTCTTCCTAGACAATCTTCTATGATCCTCTCATTTACTGCGGCATTCGTGTTTTCAGCATAACATCTATTGTCACGTGTTTCCACCCCTTATGAAGCCACCCTTTAAAATCCGTGGGTTCAAAAATTATAACAAGCGATAAACACTAACACACGTTATTGAATTACTACTGAAAACTTCTCAAAACTTTTATGATCTAAAATAGTTACTGTATATAACTTGATATTTTCGCTCTACTGTCCACTTTGTATCTCTTCGGATTTCTAACTTTAATGCCTTCTAAAGACATTTCTTCCTGCATGTTTACATTGACTTATACAAATTGCCTCTAGAACCATCCAGCGAAGTCCAGAACCTTCGCGTGCGGCAATCCAGAACAATGTATAAATCTCGATCCTCTACTATAAGTTTCTACAAAACGTACTACCAGTGTCTCGGAAATGGTGCACACTGCGGACTTTGATGAATTCAGTTACAGCTACTTAATGCCGGCCTCCACTCATGAGCTACCAGCCCCTAGAGGGCGTAACTCGTAACATTATAAATAAGATGAATATCCGCGTACTCCACAGTAAAATATAATTCGTTTTTACTCTTGAATTGAATATTTTCACCAAAAATAATGAAACCAGAGAACAATAGATTTCATAATGCAGAAATTATAATTGTCACTTTGGCATTGCGTGTTATATTATTTTCATTTGTTACAAATATTGCAATTGTAGCATACTACTACAGCATAGCAAGAATGTTGGTAATAATAGTTGCTGGTTAATAAAATTTTACTCACAATCTAGTAACTTTATAGAGAAAATGCCTTTTTAACCTCCCCACCCATACAGACGGGGAGGTAACTGCAATTAGTAATAAAAAATTGAAATAAGACTAGATCTTTACATTTCGACGTCCCAGAAACCAGAAAAGGTGGCTTTTAAAAAATGTCTTGTGTGTACGTATGGGGGCACGACAGCGCCGAAACTAGCAAATACATTTTGATGCTATTTGGTACAAGGATATCATACATCAGCTAAGAAGGTTCTGGTGTAGATCGGGTGATGTTTAGTACCTCTTTGACACACATACTTTTATCATATTTTTTGAAAGTGAGTGTTATTCTTATTTCAAGGATATACAGGGTGATTCACGTAGGCCATTCATTAGAAGTTTTTCAACTTGCAGTTGGATTAGAAACTTGAAATTTGGTATGCAGCCATAATCGATCATGCCCGTTCTATCTAAAATTTTCAGTCCTCCAACTATACAGGGTGTGCCAAAAATTGGTACCAACTTTCTTATTTTAAATGGAAACCTATATTTTTCTTTACATGGTTCGATTCGTCTTCTAATTCTGAGTTTAGAGAACCTAAGTTATGTTAACTTATCTATTAGAATTTTTGACATATGTCCAATTTTTTGAAAAAAATTGCCGCTGTAGTAGTTTACGAACAAATTTGTCTCGCAAACCTTTCAAAAATTATGAAATCAAATTTGTCAAGCAATTAGCTGGAAGTCCAGGCTAACTTTTGATGTCCCATTGGTGGTCCCATTTTGTACCATATGGGCGCAGTCGATTTTCAAATGTCGCAATCAAAAATTGTCAAAAAGTCAATTTTTTCAAATGGCACCTACTATTTTTTTTCACATCATTCGAAAGAAAATTGAATTTTAGGGTGAGTTACTTAAGCATTCCCTATACCTATCTTCACCCCATATAGAGTTATTCAATAAAAATCAAGAAATACCTTATCTTGCCGAGAGATTCCTTACTTCATCAAGTATGCCATGGAAACAAAAGACAGTTGTAATAATTTTTAAAGAAAAATATGGATTCTTATTTAATTACACACAACACCAACAAATTATTATTAACGAACAAGAACAATGTTGACGAAATTCTGTCAGTGAAAACGGTGCACACATTGAGCATTTGTATTGAAATCATTATTTTTTTAATCTGTTTATTTGTTGTTATTTTGTTGCTATTATTTATTATTGCAATACGATTTTTTAATAAAAATTAAAATGAAATGATTGTTTCCAAAGCCTACTACCCTTGAGAAAAATAAAACAATATTTTTTTCAAAAAATGCCAATAACTCAAAAACGACTGTAGATAGACATACACAATGTTAATAAAAGTGGCCCTAAAATTCAATTTTGCATTGATTTCTGGCGTCAGAAATCGTAGGCGCAAAGATGTGCTACGCCATCTGTTGAAAGTAGAATAATAGAATATTTGAACAAAAATATGGTGGTCACATTGAACATTTACGTCAGAATTTCGTCAATATTGTTCTTGTTCGTTAATAATAATTTGTTGGTTTTGTGTGTAAATAAATATGAATCCATATTTTTCTTTAAAAATTATTACAACTGTCTTTTGTTTCCATGGCATACTTGATGAAGTAAGGAATATCTCGGCAAGATAAGGTATTTCTTGATATTTATTGAATAACTCGATATGGGGTGAAGTTAGGTATAGGGAATGCTTAAGTAACTCACCCTAAAATTTAATTTTCTTTCGAATGGTGTGAAAACAAATAGTAGGTGCCATTTGAAAAAATTGAATTTTTGACAATTTTTGATTGCGACATTTGAAAATCGACTGCGCCCATATGGTACAAAATGGGACCACCGACGAGACATCAAAAGTTAGCCTGGACTTCCAGCTAACTGCTTCACAAATTTGGTTTCATAATTTTGAAAGGTTTGCGAGATACAAATTTGTTCGTAAACTACTACAGCGGCAACTTTTTTCAAAAAATTGGACATATGTCAAAAATTGTAATAGATAAGTTAACATAACTTAGGTTCTCTAAACTCAGAATTAGAAAACTAATCGAACCATGTAAAGAAAAATATAGGTTTCCATTTAAAATAAGAAAGTTGGTACCAATTTTTGGCACGCCCTGTATAGTTGGAGGACTGAAAATTTTAGATAGAACGGGCATGATCGATTATGGCTGCATACCAAATTTCAAGTTTCTAGTCCAACTGCAAGTTGAAAAACTTCTAATGAATGGCCTACGTGAATCACCCTGTATAGGGTCCGCCATTTAAAACTCCCCATACCCGTAACTTCCTTATTTTTTAAGCTACTACCATATTCGGCACATCAAATTATAGATATTTTTAAGGTCTTTAAATATGCGTACAGAGTGATTAAAAAAAAAATTGAAAACATTATTACGAAATGAAACTTAATTTCCTTGAATATTTTTTCCCTCACCCTGTACATAAATTGTGTTAATGTTTTCTTATAAAGGTTTTAATTAGCGACAATTTATGTTATTACGTCATATTCGATATTCTCTTTCGTTTTAGAGGAAAAAAAATAAAAACTCTCTTTTGGACTCCAAACTGAATTCTCTTAAAATAAATGAAAAAAATGTAAATAATAATTTTTAGCTTTATCTGTAAAAGGCATGTAATAAGCAATATTTAAAGTAACAAAACAGCAACAACAAATAAAAGGAAGCAATTTTTTTCTCTTTTGTGATATTACTTGATAAACCCATTGCTAATTAAGTGCCTGTTTTCATGTAATACTCATTTCTTACTAATAAAATTTGGTTGCTCTTCTAGTGGTTCTACAGATATTTAAATAAAAAATTTTATAATAATGATTCAGTTTCTTGAACTTCCTTACTTTTTTTCATTTTGTTTTATTCTCTCGACTTTTAAGTTGTTCAGATTTAATATATCAAACATTGTTTTGTTATTAGTAATGTTTCACATTTTCTAAGTTAGCCATGACAGTTTTAATAAAAACACTTTTTTTTTTTTCCTTCACTGGCTTTGGATGTCTCCATTTAGCCACGATGTTTTTATTTTACGCTATACTAGAAAAACACTTTTTAAAAAATTATAAGCTGACAGACCTATTTTTATTAAAAATTAAAAATATTGTGCAAAATTATTTAAATAATAAACAAACAAAATATTTTTAATTATGTTAACGAGAATACTAAAAATAAAACAATGTTGATTTTGCAATAAATATTACTGTTTTCTTTAAAAATTTTATCAGGTAAAGAGAGAATTAAAAGTTTTTTACAAATATTGTTGCAAGTTTTGCCATTTAATGTGAATGCAGTAGTTAAATATTTTTATTAATTCACCATTCACTGTACGTAACAAAGTATTCCGTCGAATAGAATTGCATCTATTTTTAAAATCCTCAGTGTTCTGAGGTTGGGTGTTATACACAAATCCCTTAAGGTAACACCACAAAAATAAATTCAGCGGATTTAAATCTGGTGATTTAGCTTGCCATCGCACAGGTCCGGTATTGCACTGGTTTCCAAAAATCGTGTTTAAATCATTAGAAACAATACGGACATTATGTGAAGGAGCACCATCTTGATGGAACCAGATACTTCTTGTAACTTGCAGGGAAATTTTTTCTAAATAATTAGGTAAGTTTTTTCGTAAAAAATCTAGGTAAATTTCGTTATTTAAATTATTTTCAAAAAAATGTGGCCCTATTAATCTATCACCAAGCATACCTATCCACAAATTGACTTTATATTTTACCTGATAATTTCTTTCTCGCGTCCATCTAGGGATTCCTATCACTCCAATAGTGCATATTGTGCCTGTTTACACTACCGCTGTCATTAAATGTCGCCTCATCGCTCCTCCCTACGAGGGAAATTGTATCTTTCATTCAGCACAGATATTCGTGCTATAAAAATATATGAAGTAGCCGTTCATAATCTCCTTGGCGAAGTTGTTGATTGATTGATTGATTGATTTGCCAGCGTATGGTGGGCATTGCTGCCAATTCCGGGCATCCATGGAGATTCGTTCCTACACGCAGCTTGGTCGTCCGTCGAACACGCCCAACGGACGCGACGGTCAAACCGCGTGCCGGAACCAAATCTCAGATATTTTATATACCGCCGGACCAGCTGCATACGCCGGGTTGGACATTGGACACGCTTGTTGTCAGCAGCGAGAGCCGCATGACGCATGGGGTGGGAATATAGGATGGGAAGTGTAGGTGTTTGAGAGATGCTTCTATTAAGTTTCCATTTGTCATCATCGGCTGGAGTATGGTGTAGCTGTTTGCGAGATGCTTCTCTTCAGTTTCCATGCTTATTTTAAGTTTCCATCTGTCGTCATCTCCTTATTTTTCTTCTAAGTTTTCTGCTTCTTGTGTCTCTGAATCTGGCAGCTTTAATTTTTGTTTTATTTTTGTATTTTCCCCTTTTTCCCTTTCCTTTTTTATTTATTAACCGCTCCACAAGTAAATATCCATCTACGGTGGAGTTGCTGGGAAGGGTAACAATATTTTTTTGCGCGTTATGGAAAAAGAGGTCCGAAGAGATAGTTTGCTCACCCCGTGTGTCGTTTCCTTGAAACAATCGGTTTCAATTTTGGACAGTTTTTCCATTTCATCACCTAAATATTATGTTTATTACCTATACATTATGTTTAATATCTTTTCAATTTTGATCTCCAATTCTTGTTTAAAATTTAATAAAGGCATAAATAAGCCAATGCTAATGCTATATAAACAAAAACTTATCTGTTTCATTCACACATCTGGCGTGACTTATTCTGTATCACCCACTTCAAGAAGGGACGAATCCAGGTATGTATTTTTTACATTCAAGCACTCAAGCAGTACACTTTTCTCGCGTTGTTTATATACACTATTTTGTGTTGCTTTATTCAACCAACATAATTTAATCAAATATCAACTATATGAAATAGCCATACTCGCGGTAATTTATATCAATCAGTGCAGAATTGTTCACGCTTGAACTCGGTACAATTTCAACGTTTTATTGTCGTTTTATCCGGATTTATCTCGATATCCCGTAGGAGCCGCGAAACATACGTCTTTCGCCGAACTCGACACATTTTGAACTACCCATAATCTCCTTGGCGAAGTTGTTGTATTAAAATCATTTTATAAGTATGATAACTTTTGTCTTTAAGGATTCTTCTGACCAAAGTCGAAGAAATATTTGTCTTAGCACTGATTGCTGATATTTGTGGATTTTCATTAACGGCAGCGACAACTTCATTTCTATCAATCTCATTCCTCACCGGTTTATTTCTGTTTCTCTTTGGTTTGGTAAAAAGACCATATCTTTTAAGATCATCATTTAATAATTTTATGGTTTTATGGTCAGGACAGGGTCTACCAGGAAACCGTTGAGAATAGACTGTGCAAGCATTTCTAGCATTACGTTTATATTCTCCATAAATCAATAAAAATTCTGTTTTTCCAAAGTTGAAAATTGAACAGTGTCGAGTTGTTAGTAGATTGGCGAGCGAATTAATGTTCAACAGATTTATTTTAATTTGACTTTGATGGCTAACTTAGAAAATGTGAGTTATTATTAAGAACAAAGCTGTAGTTGATTTATTAAATCTGAACAACTTAAAAGTGGAAAGAATAAAATAAAATGAATAAAAATAAGGAAAATTATTATTTACATTCCTTTCAATTTATTTTAAGAGAATTCAGTTTGGATTCAAACAGAGACTTTTTAGCTTCTTTCTCTAAAACGAAAGAGAATTATGACGTAATAACATAAATTTAAGCTAATTAAAACCTTTATAAGGAAACATTAACACAGTTCATGTACAAGGTGAGGGAATAATATTCAAAGAAATTAAGTTTCATTTCGTAATATTTTTTTCATTTTTTTTTAATCACTGTATGCATATTTAAAGGCCTTAAAGATATCTACAATTTGATGTGCCGAACATGGTCATAGCTTAAAAAATAAGAAAGTTACGAGTCTGGCGAGTTTTAAGTGGCACACCCTGTATAGGAGAAAATTACAGATCATAACAATTCACATGTTTAAATAAACTCAACAATTGCATTTTTTTAGCTTTCGATGGCCGAGATATATGGGCAATTTAAAATAAGTCTGCTTTTTGTAATAAAACAAAAGAAACAAAAAAATACGTACTTACCGCGCCTGGAATGCCCGCGTTCAGGAAAAGGGCAAGAGTGTCAGGCCAAGGAAGTAGTTTGTATTGTTCCCACCACCTTTTGACTACCAACGATACGTAAAATCCTAATACGAAAGACATTGGTATCGTCTCACTTTGTTGACTAAAATACATGCGGATTTTTTCAAACACCCTGAAATAAATATGCATTCATTAGAATTTTATACAAGAGACGTATGTTATGTGACGATTCTATGGTTGTTCATGGCTTTTAAGTTTTAATTCATATGAAGAGGACGGAGTAGATATAGCCAAAGAAAATACTGTGTCAAATGCAGCTAGATTAAAATACGTAGGATTGGGTAAAATGTCGAACCACCTGATAAATGGAATTAATTACTAAAAATTTTGCAACATTTTGTTGCATTATGTACAATCCTTTCGTAATAATATTTTTAAAATAGTTTTCTACATTATTTTAAGACAATTTATGGAGTATTTATAAAGCCACTCCATACCAATATACAGTGAGGTCCCCCTTCAACCCCCTTCAACCCCCTTGTACTAATAGCTACCACTTTAAAATTTTTAAATTGAACGAGGGTGCGTGTGATAGCTCATTTGAAAGGATTTTTAATTTTCTATCCAGCAATATAAGGTTTTTTAAATTTTGTATATTCTTCATCAAGAAAATTAAATTTTAAAATGTATTTGTAATGTATCTTAAACTATTTATGCCTATGTACCAAATATCTATCAAATCTGACATTTCCAATTAATTTTGTGTCATGTGATAACATTTAATTTAAATGTATTGTTTTTTCTGACCTGCAGGTGACAAAATACCTAATAAGAAGAGAAGTAAAAAGGGTTTCTTTGTACATATGAGAAGAAATTGTAATTTCTTCTTTGCTATATCTGTACAAACTTATGATTCTAGTTATTTATCGCTGATTGTCAAGTTGATCATTATTTTAGCAAAGAGTCGTTCGGTTACCCAAAGAATTGAAATTTTTGATATTATTAGGATGTGGTGATAAAACAAGAACGCATAAGCAGGTGTGCGAAATCTTCAATACCAAGTATCCTGACCATCCCATTTCTGAGTCCACGGTTAGTAGAGTAGAAAATAAATTTCGAATTTGGAAATACCACAGATATTTATAAGTCTGGTAGGAAACGCATTTTAGACGATGAAAAGAAATTGGATATATTGTTAGATAATCAAGATATTCCACATAAACCTAAAAAACAAGTTGCCACCGATAATGTTAGTAAAGCGTCCATATTGCGTCTTCTAATAAATTAAAAATACTTCCCATATAAAATTCATCTCGTTCAAGAATTTAACGACGATGACATAACTATTTTCTGTATCGTATCTCGGACGTCTAATTGTTCGTTTTCCAATTCCATAAAATAATTACTAGTTTTTAAAGCTTTTAACACAATGTTATAAATGTTAATAAACCACTTTTAAATTTTATAAATTCTTATAACGACAATAAAAGCTACAATAAGTTTATTCCAAATTAAAAAACACATGTAAACAAATCCTATTTTAACCTCTGCGGCCATGCTATGCTTGCGTTGTGCCGAAAGAGAAGGAATTATTTATATTTTCATAGTTAGCGGTATAAAAGTTCGGTACAAGTAATCCCATCAAAGTGCCGCACTTCTTCCGGCGGGAACACAAGTCGGGTATTACAGTTTTTTTATTATTTCTAATATTCGGAACTATAACATCCATTGACCCTGAAAAACAGTGGTTCTCAAATGTCAAATTTGAATGTTAAGGTATAACATTCAAATTTTAAACCTAGGTCAGTTTTTTTCAAAGTTCCCTTGAGAAAAAAGTCATATAGGTTTTTTGTTTGTTTAGTCGGTCCCTATTACCAGTTTTTTTTAATGACATGAAACTAATTACACCCTGTATAAAAGGCAACTTTGCCTTTGTCGTAACATACAACCTAAATGTCAATATTTATAGCGATACATTTTTCATCCTTATTTTTTTATTACTACATGATGCCTTATTTACAAAAAAACGCTAAAATTCATATATGTATGTTTTTCTCAAAAACCGCTCTTTTAGAACTGAGGGGGGTGAAAATCATGTTTAGACAACTCACATGCATCACTTTTTACAAGTTCATAGCTGTGGAAAATGTTTTATATTTTTTCCTAATTTGAAGGGACTATACATTCATTTTTAAATTTGAATATATGATAATCCAATAATCCAATAGCTTCATGTTTCTCGTTTCATTTAAGCTTTGTTGAGCTCAATTTCATTAATTAGTTCGAAAGTAACAACAAATTTAGCGTAGCGCGTCCGTGGCCGCGCACGCTTTGCGAGCCGTGTCACCACGTTCCATTCTCGTGCGTAAAAAAAAATCTCGAGCCTACATTTTTTATCGTACAAAAAAAACTTCATATACGTTTTTGATGTGACATTTCCCCCTCTATCGTCTAGTGCCATTAGTTTTTTGATATATATTTTTTTTCGAGTTATTGGCCAAAAACCGAATTTCGGCCAATATTGTCGATTTTTTTAGGGGTCGCTGGCATCTTACAGCTGTAAACTTTCTTTATCGTATTCTACACCAACAAAACTACTTATTCTGAAAAATCCAGTCATATAACATTTAGTGACCCGTTTTTATCAATTTCTGTCTCTAACAACTGGGCTATTAGTTAATCTCGGGGATAAACTGTCTTTGTCCACGACTATTAAATAATGTACTCAATATGTATGTGTTTCCTTAAGGATAATGCTATCCATTATTCTCTGCAGTGAATAATGAGGACAGTCAATTGTCTGCAAGAAATGACATTAGTGGCTTTTTACTAACAATTTAAAATGTCAAAATTGTAGTAACCAAAAGTCAAGTGTTGTCTCTCTAAGTTTTCTAGGAAGCACTCAAATGCCGAAAAGGTATTTTAATAAACACTCAAAAACTACATTAGTAAGTTCTTTTCAAAGCATCATCTATTTCTATTAGCAACACGCGGAAATCCCCAACATCGTTTTTGAAACCATTTACTTACATGTCTACAAACTGTATCATTTTATTAGTAAGCCATGATGTGTCAAAACGTAAATTGATTTTAAACGTCAAAATTTGTGCGATTTCAACGCCAACGTTATTTACAATAATTTTACATTTTAGATACTCAAAAAGGGTAATATAATTAAATAAATCGGTACTGACAGTGAAAACTAGATTTCAAAGATACCGCCAGAGATAAAGGAATCTGCAGAAATCGCCTCATTCAACTTGTGGCCCGAAAAATCGAGAAAATTACATATGATGTCTGATGACATATGAATTTTTCCTAAATAGGAGACATTGAATGAAGATGAATTAAATAAATATTAAATATTTAATAGTCGTGGACAAAGCATAGTATTCTACTCGCATATAATGGCTATTATTCACTCTGGTGATTTACGACACTCGCCTGCGGCTCGTGTCTTAAACTTCACCCTCGTGAATAATAGCCATCATTATATGCTCGTTGAATAATATACTATTATTTACTTATACTATAAACAACTATAAACTAATAAAGAAAATTATATGAAAATAAACTTACCTTTGTTGATAATCATTTAATGCAAACCTATATATTAGATTAACCGTATAATATATAAATAAATATGCTAGCAGTTCTCTCCACACTAATTTATATACACTTCCCCGCCATCTGAAACAAAAAGAAACATAGTTTAAAGTTCGGTGGTTAAGTTTAAATTATAACGTAATTGTTATTTCCATAATTTAGTATTAAATTTCTAAAAGCGGCTTTACATTTATGCAATGCAATGAAATGGATGGCATGCAAAACTTTGCGTGATAATTTTTGCATCTTCAAAGCACTTTACACTACTGCAATATTTTTTGAAATCTTTGGGGACTACCAACCAGACGAGAAGAAATACTTTTATGATTATGATTATTGTTTATTTATTTACTTCTCAATCACTGAATCCCAAAAGAATTACGGAATAGGTAAAATAGGTTATAGTAGGTTTGTTGCTTCAGTTCCTTTAATGCTTGGTTGGCAACCCAAATATTCCCAAATAAAGTAACTATATTGCATCTGCAATGCAATCAAATCAGAACACGCGCTAATTCAATGCAATGAAAAATATTGCCACCAACTGATATAAATAGCTCGATGTACGCATGCTCGCAATAAAAATTTGCATGGCACCTGCAATATTGTATTAATGTAAAATGGCTTTTAAGTGGCTTTAAATAATTTTATCGACACAGTAGGTAAAGGCGTACGGTAAGGTCCATATGTATGAAATAAATTCAGTTTAAGCGTATATCTTAGGAAGAGTCTTGAAACAGGTCGAATTTTAATCTAAAATTGTCATTTTCTTAATACTCTTTTATTAGGTCGACTTGTAACTAACTATGTATAATATTAGTCCACGATAATTAGCCGAACAAACAGCAAATAGAAGACAAAATTTATATACAAATGATATTTCGTCCAGGAATAATTTATAGGAGTAGAAATAAGAACCCGAAAAGTAACTCCATCACTGGCGGGGAAAAGATTAGAATAAAAATGTTCTACATTCTATTCTACGTAAAAAATGTTATATAGGTTATTGACATATTCCCCACTGTTTTCCTTCTATCGGCGTTCAAAGCGGGGGTAGTTTGGAACACTCGGCGAAAATCGGTCCTACGCCATTTTTCACAGCGAATATCTTTAAAATGGCTACTGTGACGTACAAAATGACTATAATAAATCTTGTAAAGCGGAATATCTTCTACCATATTCATGCACCATTTTTATTATTTTTATTCATTTATGTCGATTTTTTTCACACTTTTCGCAAGCACGTATTTTGTAATTTTACGCATTTTTTTTTCATCTAACTCTATTTAAGGAGGTTGAGGCATTACAGTCCCAACCAAAAGTAAGTTGAATTCTAAATCGGAACTTTTCCTTAATAAATTATTACAAAAGGTTATAAGTCGATGATATCAATAATAATTATTGTCATAAAGGTATAAATAATTCATTTTTTATTATTAATTAATCAGTAGATTTAATTATTTTACTTAATGAACTAACTTTCGGATGTTTTGTCCAAACTTATTAAAAGAAAAATAAATTTATGTAAATATCTATGCATTTTACAAATTTATTTCAGTAAATAATTTAATAAAAAATGAGAATCAGTAAAAATTAAAAATAAATCATTAAATAATTGAAAAATCAATTAACAATCATTAACGAAAAGAGAAATTTGACACTTTATATACGTTTAATAATTGTTTTTATTTATTAAAAGTCTCCTAATTAAATTGGAAACGGTAATAAAATATGCCTAAGACATCAATGCTTTACATAGTTAGTTTTCGGAACTGCTGACATTATTTGGTTATTTGCATGCTGGGTTGGCATATTTTCCATAAGACTACATGTAAAAGTTTTTTAAAATTTTTAACTTTATGAGTTTCATAATGACTTTGAATTTTTTACAGAAAATTGTGTCATAAAAATCTATTAAAAAAACTTTATTTCAGATTTTTTTCATTATTTTCGTCTAACGCCTCAACCTCCTTAAGTGTCGAGCACTGTTAGAATTCACCATAATATAAATATAATTTTTGGATAGTTATTATTTTTTGTCGTTTGAATGTTATTTTTTAAGTAGTTATTTTTATTTCATTATATCTGTGTTGTTTTGTATTATAATTATTTTTTTAGTAGATTGTTTCTGTTAATTATTTTTATTGTTCTTTTTTTGTTTAATTGTTTTTTCACTAGATGTATTGTAGCAAGCTTCAGAAAAGATAACACTGGCAAGAGCTATTGGTTCGTAAAATAATGTCACCTCTGGCACCACTCTTCACACTTACTGCAAACTACACAATATTTTTATTAACTAAAATACACTTTTACCATTACTAAATAACCATTAACAATGAAACATATTCTTTATAGTATTTTGCAAACAGCGAAAAAAAAAACTGAAAGAAAAAATATATGTAAAAACTATTAATGAAATCTTTGCATTCTTTCGATAACCTGACTTCTGATTATGCTAGCAAATCAAAATGCTAAAATAAATGTGTCCAATTTCTTATTTGACATTCTCATTATATCACTAGCATCCAATATAATAGTCCCCTACGGCTTCATACCGTACGGGATCATGTAGATACTAGTTTAATCTGCTTAGCCGTAGGGGGCTATGTTGGATGCTAGTGTCATAATGAGAATGTCCAATAAGAAATTGGGTAAATTTATTTTAGCATTTTGATTTGCTAGTATAACCAGAAGTCAGGTTATCGAAAGAATGCAAAGAAATAATATTTTGCCCAATGTACAATCGGGTTTCCGCCAAGGATACAGTTGTTGTACAGCATTATTAGATATAACTGACAACATTATACAAGCTGCTGATGAGGGAAAATGCACAGCCCTAGTCTTACTTGACTTTAGTAAGGCCTTCGACACCATTAACCATACTATTTTGATGGCTATTATGACTTCGTGTGGAATAAATGCTGAGGGAACTCAACTACTGTAGTCGTACTTGTAGGGCCGTACTCAGAGGGTTAGGTTGCGAGGAAATATTTCTGACGAGAGATTACTGACACGAGGTGTACCGCAGGGCTCAATTCTAGGTCCTCTGTTGTTTACAATCTACACCAGCCAGTTTCCCAAATCTATCGAGCATAGTGAGATACACATGTATGCCGACGACACTCAATTGATTCATTCTTTTAATGCCCGAGAACATATAAATGCGTCACAAAAAATTAATAGTGATTTGAAGGAACTCTCTAGAATATCTACAGAGCATTCTCTCATACTTAATCCAATGAAATCAGCTGTCCTCTTATTTGGCAAAAAAACGGATTGTAATCATCTACAACACGATATGAATATTGAGGTTGAGAATGTCAAAATTGAGCCGTCAAGTAGTTCAAAAAATCTTGGGCTAATTTTAGATAGGTCGTTGAAGTTTCGGGAGCAGACAACAAAAAATATCCAAAAGGCCTACACTGCTCTGAGGCTATTATACCCTCACAAATCTTATTTGACAAAAAACACGAAAAGAATGCTTTGTGAGACACTGGTGTTATCACAGTTCACATATTGTGCTCCTGTCTACGGACCATGCTTAGACACAGATTACCTAAGCAGAATACAGCGGGTTCAAAATTCTTGTATCCGTTTCATATGTGGTATTAGAAAATTTGACCATGTGTCTCATAAGCTGAACGAATTAAATTGGTTAAATATAAAAGATCGCCTTAAAACCTATGCCCTTTGTTTGTTTCACAAAATTATATTATCTCGGTCACCTCCCTATTTATATAACAAAATATCGTTTCGAAGTGATGTTCACAATGTTAATATAAGACGTAAAGGTCAATTGACGCCTCCTCTTCACAAAACGTCTTTCTTGAAAGGAGTTTTCGATATACCATTTATAAGCTATACAACTCTATCCCAGATAGTTTGAAGGTTCTCACGAACGCTAAATTTAAAACGAGCATATATAAGTATTTTCTCAATGCATAATAAGGATACTCTATACTTGATCTCATTCTCGGTTTGTGTAAACAGCATATATTGTCTAAATATCCTAATCTTGTTTATTTTTTTAATCATTATTATTTTAATTATTATTTTTAGTTAATTATTATTGTTAGTTTAATCTAGTTTAGTACCAAGGGTTAAGTGGTAGAGCACTCTCTTGAGTGAACTTCCCCTTGTATTTCCCATGGTTGTTTAGTTATTATGTAATAAGTGTGTATTTATAATATTTTTATGTTTGTTTTGTATCTGTTTACTTATGTTGTAAATTGTTCTTGCTGTGGGAAATAAAGACATTTATTATTATTATTATTATTATTATTATTATTATTTCATTAATATTTTTTACATATAATAAGTATTTAGTTCTCATAGATAGTTTTTTTTACTGTTTGCAAAATCCTATAAAGAATATGTTTCATTACTATAAGCAAACAAATAATAAATAATTCACTTTTAAGCAACCATTAACAATATTTTATACTTGATATTTACGCTTTCTATTTACTTCGGATTTTTAACCTCTCGCCATTCAAAAACTTCTTCCGCGTATTTACATTCGGCTTATATATAGTCTACAAATTGTCTAAAACCATCTAGTACAAAGTCCAGAAACCTTCCGTGGCAATCTAGAATAATGTAGAAACTCGATCTTGTTCTATAAATTTCTAGAAACGAGTGAAATCGTCCAGTATGGTAATTGAGTAGGCCTACAGGGGAAACCACTTTAAAAAAACGCACCGAGGGGTCTACCTCACGAGTGGTGTGAAAACGAGCTCTAATTACAAAATGCGTGTTTGCGGAAGCGCTCCAAACTACCCCCTGCTTTGATCGCCGATAGAAAGAAAACAGCGGTGAATAGGTCAATAATCTATAAAACATTTTTTACGTTGAATTTAATGGAGAACATTTTTTTTCTCTATATCTTTTCCCCGTAAGAGTCGCGGTTTCGAAGAAAACCGCGAATAAACCTTAGTTAAGTCTCGTTTTATAATGTTCAAAATGGTCGCCGTCCCAAGATGGCGGATTATCATTTTCTTTACAACGCCCTCGATATGGGTATCAAAGGAGAGGGCTTGACAAGTAGAAAACAAATGTGATCAAATTTTAAAAATTCAAAATGGTGACTGGAAATCGGTATCTGTGGTTATCGAGGTTGCAGATTACAATTATCTGGTACAAATTAAAAAATTCAAAGTGATATCAAAATGGCGGATAAGTCTTGTAATTTATGCGCAGATTCGTACGAAAATCGATATCTAGGGATTTTCGTCATCGCAGATTATAAATATTTAGTCGAATTTCAAGAATTCGAAATTGCGGATGGGTTTGGTCAATTATAGAGAAGGAATTTTATTGAGCAAACACTATTCTAATTAGAACAAAACTAAAAAAAGGAAAATAAATAAATAATTTAAAAAATTTAAAAACACGCTTTTAAACACAAACTGAAGCTGTTAAAGATGCACTACAAAGGAGAAAATAATGCTCATAATTGTTTGATTGATTTTTCGGCGTAAGGTGGGAATTGCTGCCGCTTCCGGGCATCCATGGAGGTTCGTTCCAACACGCAGCTTGGTCGTCCCTCGAACATGCCCAACGGAGGGCCAAACCGCGTACCAGAATCAAATCTCGGATATTTTATATACCGCCGGACCGGCTGCATACGCCGGGTTGGACATTACACATGCTTGTTGTCAGCAGCGAGAGCCGCATGACGCATGGGGTGGGAATACAGGATGGGAAGTCAGCTCTTTATTTTTTTCTTCTAATTTTTCCGTTTCTTCTGTTTCTGAATCTGGCAGCTTTTATTTTTTATTTAATTTTTGTTTTGTTTGCATTTATTAACCGCTCCACAGGTAAATAACCATTTACAGTGGAGTTGCTGGGAAGGGCCTTGTCTCGCAGTAATATTTTTACGCGTTATGAGAAAAAGACCCGGTGGGATAGTTTGCTCACCCTATAGGTATGTCGTTTATTTTAAACAGCCGGTTTCAATTTACAGCAATTATTCTCAGCTGCCACCCCCCAACCGCGGGCACCCTCCATTTCACCACCTATGTGTTTTCTCTTTTGTGTACCAAACTGTCCTGTGACAAGGATCAACAAAGCAATAAACAAATATCTCTTCAATTCCAATTTCCGACTTTTCAATTTAAACAAGGAAACAGACTTCATTAATGAGCTAAGCTAAATTAGAATAAAGTAAACAAAACCCATCTGTCTCCTTCACATCTAGCTGGCTGGCTGTTGCCCACCCCATATTACCCGCTTGAAGAAGGGATAAAAAACGATATTCTGAATCAAGAATCCGCTGCCTCAACCGGTAAACAAATAAATAAATTCCCCATATAAAACTAATAACTCTGCAGCAAGAAACAAAAAGTTTATAGTAAATAAATTATTTCTTAAACAAAAGTACCCGCTCCACATGAAGAATTCATTCATTTGCGTATATATGAAACAATTTATTGTTCCCATCTTTTTTTTTTTTTTTTTTTTTTTTTTTTGTGGCGGAGGAGGGGAAATCCTCATGGACACCCGGCGCACGTGTCTATCGCGACGGGTAGTGCCGGACTTTTACCGGCTAAAACCCCTCCTCCGTTCCGCCCCGGAACCGCTTGCGCATTACTTCAGGGCGTGGGCTTGGCTATGGCGCTCTCTCCTGCGCCTCCTTCTCTAGCCTCTCTCTTGTTTTCATGACTGTCACTATAAAGTCTGTGATTAGCTTCCATTTTCCTCCGTCTTCTAGCATTAGTGCTATTATGTTGTCCTTGGTCACAGTGCCTAACATGTTCCGGATATTGCCTCTGTCCTCTGCCCATCTGTCACACTCGAAGATGGCATGCTCCGCGTCGTCGGGGCCTCGTTTGCACAAGCTACAGCTATCTTCTTGGGCTTTCCCTATCGCGTGTAGATAGTTGTTAAAGCAGCCATGGCCGCTGAGGAACTGGGTCAGGTAGTAATTTACCTCTCCATGTTCCCTGTTGTGCCATCTCCTCAGGTCTTTTATCAGGGTTCTGGTCCATGCTCCTTTTCCCGGTTGTCGCCACTTTGCCTGCCACATTTCTAGTGTCCTACTCCTCTCCTCCTTTATTAACCTGTCAGTTTTCTCTACTCTGTGGAGCCTATCTCTTTCCTCTACCAGCTCTTCGATGGGGACGACTCCTGCTATTACCAGCACGGCGTCCAGTGATATGGTGCGGTATGCGCTGCAAATTCTTATCGCTACCATTCTCTGGGTTTTGTGTATTCTCGCTAAGTATTTCTTCGTTGTCGTGGCCGTTTTCCACACAGGCGCTGCATAGAGCAGTATGGAGTGTATCACACTGCTCATTAATCTCCGCTTGCTTGCCCTTGGGCCACCGATATTCGGCATAAGTCTGCTTATTGCTGCCGCAACCTTCTCTGCTCTCTCTGCTGTTTTGTATATGTGCTCTCTAAAGGTCATTCCCTTGTCCAGCCATACTCCCAGGTATTTGATGGTCTTATTGATCTCTATAGTTGTCCCCTGTACAGTAATGAGTGGCATCCTATGTCTTCTTCGGCCCGTAAGCATGATGGCTTCTGTTTTTTCTGGGGCTATCCTCAGTTGCCTCTCTCCCAGCCAGGTCACCACGTTGTCAATGGCCTTGTTTGCCGCCCGTTGAATATCCTCGACGGTTCTGGCCACGGTGATTAAGGCAAGATCGTCCGCATATGCTACCATGGTCACTCCCTGTGGTTGTTTTATTCTTAGAGCCCCGTCATACAGGACGTTCCACAGGGTCGGCCCGAGGACCGATCCCTGTGGCACCCCGCATGTCATCCTTAACGTTTCTGTGTCCAACCCGTCGTCCAGGATTATCTCGCGTTCACTAAGGTAGCTGCACATGACATTCCAGAGGTATTCTGTGGTCCCCTTCCTTCTCAGCTCGTTGATTATATCTGTCCATGGGGCCGAGTTAAAAGCGTTTTTTATATCTATTGTTATTAATAGACACAAATTTTTGGTCCTCCAGGTCCCTGTGTTGGCTTCCCTTGCAATTTTTAGAACTCTGTCAACCGCGTCCACTGTGGACCGACCTTTCCTGAAGCCATATTGTGCGTTAGATAGTGTCACGCTATCTTTCAGCCTCCTGGCTAGTAGGTGTTCTGCCAATTTCCCCAGGCTATCCAGTAGGCATATGGGCCTATGTTTGTCCTGTCCGTCAGTCGTCTTTTTGGTCAGCAGCACAAGTCTGGCCGACTTCCATATCCTGGGATATTCCCCAGTTATCAGTATGTCGTTCATTATGTCCGTGACAGTTTCGGGTGTCGCTTTTACCATGGCTTGTACCGCTTCGGCATTAATCCCATCTGGTCCTGAGGCTTTCTTGGGCTTTAATCTCTTTGCGGCCTCTTGTACTTCATTTTCACTGAAGATCGGTATGACCTCAGCGGGGTTAACGGCCCATTCCGTGGGTGGGTGATTCGGGAAGAGTTCGTCGACGATTTCCTTGGTTCTTCTGAGGCTGACTTTGGCCGGGCCAGCTAGTTTCAAGTTTTTAGTCATTATCTTGTAGCCTTTGCCCCATACGTCGTTGTCTATTTCTTCACACAGGTGCTTCCACTGCGTGTCCTTCGACTTTGCTATGGCATCCCTAAGCGACTTTCGTGCCTTTCTGTACTGTTCCATCTTATCTGTTTCAATGGCTCCTGTGCTCTTGTTCATCCTGGTTAGGGTCCTTTTTATTTTTAGGCATTCTCTTCTCTTGTATGCAATGTCCTCGTTCCACCAGTATATTGGTCTTTTCTTTATTAAGGGTTTTTTCTTACATGTCTCCTCGCATGCCTCTTTGAGGCGTGCCACTAGTTCCTCTGGATTTTTGGGTTTTCCCCCTTGTTCCTTCCGTCGGAGGCAGTGGATGAGTTTTTCTCCATCTGCGTTACTCCATATCCAGCTTGTTAGTTGCTTATGTGTTCTCATGTTGTCCTTGGTCCTGTTTTGATATGTATTGATTTGGAACTCTATACATTTGTGCCCGCTCAAGGTTTCCTCCTCCCTTACTCTCCAGCCTTCTATCATCCGAGCCATGCTGGAATTCGCCATGGTAATGTCTGGGGTCGATTCTTTATCTCGCATTTGAAAGGTTGGGGTATCCCCTATGTTCATTGGTATCAGGTCTAGTTCCGCCATCCAGTCCGACAGGTATCTTCCTCTTTGGTCCAATTTCCGTGCTCCCCATTCAGGAGACTTAGCATTAAAATCCCCCGCGATCAGAACTGGCCCCTCTGTGTTCCCATCTGTGAAGGATAAGTACACCAATATTTTAGTAATAAATAAAATAAAAATAACACTTATCTTTCATCCCTGATAAGTAAAATTCTCTGTATTTCCAGCGCCTCACGCCTTACGTTTAGTAACATAATTATTGTTATTATTAACATTATTTTCTCTTTTTTAGTGCAATTTTTAAAAATTTCGTTTTGTGTTAAAAGTGTGTTTTTTAATTATTTAAAGTTATTTATTTATTTAGCATGAAAATAGTAGGTACCTGACGCGTTCATCCCCTTTGAATTATGACTACCCCCCCTCACCCCTGAAAATTTTAAATTAGAATACGGCACCTCGTTCGAAAGGTATTTTGATTATCTATTCACCAAGTCTTTTTTTTTTAATTTATTGCATTAATTATTGAAAAAATGGCTCAGCTGAGATATTTTTTCCTAAATATTGGTTTTGAAGGAAAGTAGAACTTTTATGTTTTATATATCCTTTACGTCATTAACGTGAATATATTAACAGTGTCAGTTATTTTATTTTACAAACATCGTATTCAAGAAAAGATTTTTCTGTAGTGTATTACGATTTATTCAAATTATCATTAAGATTAAAATCATACCGCCGACTCCAGTAACCACATTCCTTTCCTATAGAAACCATGAAACATGACTTTATGTGGACTTTCTCCAGAAACTAGCAAATTTAAAACCGAAAAGCACATTTTGACTCATTATTATGTAGGGGCCATAATTGTCGAACTAATTTAAATTCTGTATAAAATGGGTGAAAACCTGGGCGTAGGAAAGAAAGAGAGCAGTACAAAAAGTGATTCTTATAAAGATATTAGATGAGGCAAACAATCACAAAAGTAATTTAAATTTAAATTGTTATATAATATTAATATTTTATTTTTAAGTTTGTAAATTACTGTTTTGGCTCAAAACCTCTTATATTTCTTATACAAATTTGTAATACAACTATAATGTAGTGGGTTTTGAAATGTAGCTGCTTTATGCACTGGGATTACGGACAGATCTTTATGTATTAAACAGACGATTATCCACTGATGTGGAGAAGGTGTACAAATTAATCTTTGCAAATACCGGACATTTTTAGGCATAGAATATAAGCGACTGTAAGAATATAATTTATAAAGAATTTCTTACAACTAGCTATACTATTCAGGTTGAAAACTAATATTTTCTGGGAGAGAAAGACTCGTTGTCCATTACTTGAACGTGTACGGGTTAATACATTCAATGACAAACATAATACGAACTAAGAAGACCCGTCTCGGCAGTTCTATCTTTTAACTGTAAAAAGACTTTATTAAGCGATATAGAGATGTGTTTGTATGTAATTGTCATGCTAATCTACTGTCTAAATAGATGCCAAGGAATTTTGTTGATTTTATAAAAGTTAGAGGTTAATACTCTTCTAAAAACAAAATGTTTGAAAACGATTTTTCAACATTCAAAATGAGTTTATTTCTCTGGCGCCATGCATGCATATTATCTAGTATCATATAACTTTTATCAAAATTTCCTCCTGTAAGACAGCTGATACCGAAACATTGGTATCATCTGCATACACCTTTAAACATAATATAGCAAGTCGTTAATATAAATCAAGAATAAGAATAATAGAGGAACTAATTGGGCCTTGGGGAACCCCCAGGTTTCACCATTAAACATAATTTAGCAAGTCGTTGATATAAATCAAGAATAACAGAGGGACTAATATTGGGCCTTGGGGAACCCCCAGGATTCACGGACATTTGATTGAAATTTATTGCACTTTACTACTAATTTTCGATTTTCCATATAGGACTTAATGTAACTTAGAAGACACCCTCGAATGTCAATAGTCCATTTTGATACTATATTTTTGTTCACAGAATCGAAAGCTTTTGATAAATCGACAAACAACAACACAATTGAAACCAGAATTATATTTTAGGGCTCTACGAACTTGGGTTGGCTAAGAAAAGTTGTGAAGACGGTGGCAACTAAACTACACTCAATAAAAGCCATTAACATCATTTTTATGAGTGTACACAATGTTTTCATACCGCACCCGATAAATATTATTTTACTGGTATTAAATAATGTCTCGATAAATCAGCAGTAACATGTAAAATTGACTTTCGTTTCCTACTGAAACTGAGAGCTGCTCAGCTCGTGCATAATTTCGATTCTTTGAAAGTTGCATTGTCACAAGGTTTCGCAGTTCTTCTCATTCTTGAAAACGTCACCTCGAAATGAATAATGAACTCAATTTGACGTTGCCGTTATTTTAAATTCCAAAACAGATTAGATGGACGTGCCTTTCATAAATGCATAGGATATATTCTATTGGATGCGGTCTCGACCTGGATTAAATTACGTAATAATTACAGGTTTGGCAGCTATATCGCTTTGGATTCCATTTAGTCTAACTGTTTTTGCTTGTATTAGTTAATATCAAGTACGAATCTTTTCATTAAGAAATGTATACTTATAAACAATTTTTCTTTATAAATGGAATGGTCCTGCTAGACTTGATGACATGAATTTTGGTGACTTTATATATACGGTGTCTCAAAAAAGAAGTTGTGACTTTCTGAGGATCGTATATCAACAATTATCGACATTATCAGGGTTGTAAAAATAACACACAGAACGTCATCGATGAAGAAAAGTATACTGCTTTATTTTTGCTTTTATCTCAACATTAAACAGTTTCTGTGAAACTAGATATATTTTAGTGATATTTTAGTTCTATATTTATTTTTATTTATCTTTACCCGTTACTTTACATCCCTATCATTTATTATCTTTTATATACAGTGTGTCCCGTTTAAAATGAAGGCACCCGGATATTTTCGTAATTTTTTCTAGTCCAGATTTGAGCTTTGGTACAATTATAGTCCTATATAAGACGCACATTTCGATACTACCAACTTAAATTTAAGTAATAAACTGAGATAACGATAGGCCTCCCCCCCCACCAAATGGGGCCCATTCCCATATTTTGCTTCGCGTTGAAGTTATCGAAAAAACGTATTAGAAAAAGTTGTTCAGAATCTAATTCTGAGCCAGAATACCAAATTTGATTATGAAATTCGCATTTTTAGTTTTTTTCCAATATTTTCCCGCAGTCCACACACAGTTACAAATGGTTTTGAATTTAATAGGATGCCACGGAATTGCAAACAAATTTATTGAACAACTGTCGATTTGACAAAAAATACATTTTAGGAGAAAATAAAACAAACAATTATTATGATGATATAGAATTGCTCAAGTCAGATTTGGAAAATATTGATAACTGGTGCAATAAAAATAAACTGTTTCTAAATGTTGAAAAATGTAATGTTGTCACCTACTCACGTGGGCATAATATTTTCATTAATGAGTATAAATTAAACAATAGTGTCATACAAAGTGTTGATAGATTTAAGGATCTAGGTGTTACTTCTGATAGCAAGATGACTTTTATTCATTACATAAATAACATCGCATCTTCAGCTTTTAAATCATTGGGATTCATAATTAGAAACTCCAAATATTTCAAGAATGTTGAAACTATGAAGCTTCTATTTAACTCGTTTGTCGGAAGTAAATTGGAGTATGCTGACGTAATCTGGAGTCCCTACTACATCATTCATATTAAAAGAAAATTTTTAAAATACTTAAGCTACACCGAGGACAAGACCTATCCACTTGTTGGAATTAGTAACGATATTTTGTTAAATAGAATTACACGGAATTGTAACTCTGTCTAAAATATTAAACAGTAAACTCGACTGTTCTGATATATTAAAACTCATGGACCTACGAGTTCCTTCTAAATCAACTTGACTCCACCAAACATTTCATATCAAAGCTTCATGCACCAATCTATTAATGTATTCACCTATTAATGCCATATGCAGGAATTATAATCATATACAGAATAATATTAATATTTTTCATTGTAAAATTAAGGATATAGGTAAAGAATATATATGAACATAATTTGTAATACTTCTGTTATTGTAGAACTAAGGTTTTTTTGTAGAATTAAGGATTTAAAGTGTATATATGAACATAATTTGTAATACCTACTTCTATCATAGCACAATATTTATTGTTAGTATTCCGACTCTGTAATTGGGACTTTCGTCCCGTTGAGTCGTGTAAATAAATAAATAAATAAATGTATGGACACACCATCTAGCTGAAAATACATCTCCTCTCGCACATTAAGTGGAAGATTTTCAATTGCGTCCCATAATTCCGTATCAAAGAAGTTAACTAAACGCTCACCATTTAACGAGTTATTAAAGAAAAACGGACCAATTACTCGGTCTTCTAAAATTCCACACCATACGTTTACTTTCTCTGAATATTGGTTTTTACAATTAATAACATAATGAGAATTTTTCTGTGACCCAGTATCTACAGTTTTGAGAACTTACCACTCCATTGGTGGTAAATGCAGCCTCACTTTAAACAAAATTTTATTAAGATTTTTCCGGTCGTCTAAAAAATTTCCCTGAGCCCAATAGCAATAATCTAACCTTCTCTTTTCATCACCTTCTTTCAAGTGTGTAAAAATTTTTGTTTATAAGGCTTGATTTTATGACGTATGAAACATCTAATTTTTCCCTTGTCAATACTCACTTGAGACGCTAAATTTCGTAGACTCTCTCTTGGATTCACTCGATTTGCGGCTAAGATTACGTTATCTTCAGGAAGCGGATGTATTTGACAGGGTTGATCATTCTAAGGCCTTTTAATAACTCTGCCAGTTTCATTGAAACGATCATTTATGGTCGTTGCAGTTCCATGAGTAATATCGACTCGTAAAGAATGTCTTCGGTTAAATTCGGTGGCTACTTCTTTGCTAGTATGAACCTCATCACCATATAACCTCATTATTTCGATTTTTTCCCTTAAATGAAGACGCATTTTACGATTGTACACTATAACTCAAAGTATTGTCAAATTGACATTTATTTTAATCATAGTTTCTGTTTCCATGGCATTCTATTAAATTGAAAACCAAAATTGTAACCGTGTGTGAACTAAAATTGCGAATTTTAGAATGAAATTTCGTATTGGGACTCAAAATTAGATTCTGAACAACTTTTTCTGATAAGTTTCTTCGATATCTTCAACGCGAAGCAAAATATCGGGAATGGGCCCCATTTGAGGGGCTGCCGTTGTCTCAGTTTGGTACAGTCTCGAAATGTACGTCTTATATAGGACTATAATTCTACCAAAGCTCAAATCTGCTCAAAAAATTACGATAATATCCGGGTGTCTTCATTTTAAATGAAACACGCTAGAATAGAATAGTTTTTATATGCCATAATGCTACAAGTGTACTCTGCTATATTAGTTAAATGAACATATATTTATCAATCATATTTTATCAAGGATAGGCTCGCTGCAATACTGCGAATATTTTCGAAAGTGACCATTCTTTCACAGACGATGGAGGCCATCAAAACCTAAAAACTGACGAGGCAACTGGGATCGACATTATTACGACCAAGGGGCTTAAGTTAGTTAAGAAGTGATACTACTTCACGAAATATAACAAAAAATATGGAAGACAAAATCTGGTTCAATGCCTGAAGACTCTCAACCGCAAAGAAGAAAGCGAAGGTGCTGTGGTAATTATATACTGCCTGCCAACATTTTTATGATAAGCTAACTCAAATTTTTACAATTTGTGTACCAAAATTTGCACTTTCTAAAAATAAAAGAAAATTTCCACCATGGTTTAACTCTGAAATTATTAAGAACATAAGATCCAAAGAGAAATATCAAAATATCTATAAACGAACGGCAGATGTCAATGCGCTAAATGAATTTACAAGGCTTAGATCAAAAATTAAACTGGATATCAAACCTGCCTATAAAAACTATACAGAGCGAGCTGAAAACAATATTAATCGGGATCCTAATAAATTCTGGTCATACATCAACGATAAGAAAGGAATGACATATATCTCTAAAGATATGTATTACACTGACGAACATCTTGACAACCCAGAGGATATTGTTAAGTGCACCGGACAACATAAATTCAGATCATAATAACTTAAATAACATTAGTATTAATTTAGTTTCCTTTTCTGAAGAAGACGTCCTAAACGCATTAAAAAAAATGAAGCCGAAGCTCACCATGGGGCCGGATGGTATACCTGCATTTTTACTAAAAGATTGTGCTAATATATTCGTCGCCCATCCACTATGCTGTTCTTTTCCTGATATCTGGAAGTATTCTAAAGTCTATCCAGTGTATAAAAAGGGCAACAAAAATGATATAACAAATTTCCGACCAATCACTATCATTTGTAACTTTGGCAAAGCTTTTGAAATTTTGCTGTATAATTGCATATATCCGCATGTCAAAAATAGTATATCCTCTCCGCAGCATGGACTTATGAAAGGTGGATCTACAACCACCAATTTAATATGTGCTACTCGATATACACCTGAGTCCATTGTTCAAACAGATGTAATATATTTTGATTTCACAAAAGCATTCGACAGGCTTAATCATAACATTATTATTAAAAATCTGTCCAACATTGGAATGTCACCGAATCTTACACACTTTTTAAAATCAGACTTGTCAGACAGAAAACAGTACGTCGCGTTTAATGGATTCAGGTCTGCTGATTACTTATCTTGTTCTGGTGTACCTCAGGGATCTGTCCTTGGGCCACTCTTGTTTAATATATTCGTCAATAATATAGCATATGAACTAGATGTTCATTTTTTAATGTACGCAGATGACCTCAAGAATCTACATAGAATCTCTAACTTAAATGACTGCAGTAAATTACAAAATAATATATCTAAACTCAGCGCTTGGTGTGTCGAGAACAGTCTCACACTAAATGTGCAAAAATGTAACATAATGACATTTTCCACGAAGGATGTCAATTTTACATTTAATTACTCTCTAGAAAACGAACCATTAACTCGACCGTCCTCATTTAAAGACCTTGGAGTAATTTTTGACAAAAAACTCAGCTCTGTCAATCATATAGACACGTTAATTTGTAAATAGAACACTTGGTTTTATTATACGCAACGCCACTTTCTTAAATTTCTACATCTAAAGTCTCATTGTATATATCCACCAATTGATTTTTCACAAAGCGATTTACTTCAAATGTTTTCAATGCGTAGCCTATCTGAAAGATGCAACGAATTTGCCATAAATTTCTTAAAAAAGGTGATTCACCATGATATTGACTGTAGTGAGATACTCCAGAGACTTAATTTCCATATTCCGCGAATAAATTCAAGACATAACCAAACTTTCTACCTTGCTATATCCCGGACTAATACTTTAAACTTTTCACCAATCTACAGCATGTGCTCTAGCTATAACCACAGCCAGCGTGATATCGACATCTTTAATAAATAGGAGATTCTGTCTAAATCATATTTGTATTTTTTGTTATCTCTTTTTATTGTAAATAAATTCAACTCCTTATTCTCCCTCTAATATTTATATTTTCTTTTGTTGTATATCTTTACTGAAATGTATGCTAGTAAATTTAAGTAAGTAATTTTTGTATGATGTATGTGTTGCTTCCCATCTTGTAAATGGTCTTGTAGTGTTAGATGGTGTATGAATAAAAATAAAGAAATAAAAAATACTGCTCGCATCGCATCAATATCACACGCCAGTAAAACAAGCTAACCACTCTTCGCCGATTTACTGCACTTTTTATATAATTGTTACGCATTCTATAGGATACCCTTCGCAGTTTTTTTCATAAATAATATTAGTTTGCATTTATTGCAATCAGCAATCGCAAATGGCTTTTGTACTGCTCCACCTCGTTAACGAACGTACACCATTCTTAGAGAAATGCAATAGAACGGAGCGAATAGCAATTATAAAATCAAAAATGTCTGCCGAAAAATTGGAAACGAAAAAAAAAAAGGATCCCCGGGCGGGATTCGAACTCGAGAAACCGCTTAAAAATAGTCTCCGATTAGCACGACCGCAAGTCAATTTTGCAAATGTAAGAACCAAATAAATACGGCGATCGGAGATCCGTTCTATGTCTCGATGGCGAGGAGAAGATCGGCAATGTGAATCGACAATGTGAATCGCGAGGTGAATCGCGAGGTGAAAATCGAAAATTGAGGGCCGGCCGGAGAGAGAGCGAATAGTCATTTTTTGACAATTCGTGACAATTGGAAAAACGAAATTTTCGTCCATCTATTTTTTTGCAACCTGTTTAATTTTTTACTCATGTATGCACCACTAAGAGTTTGTAGAATTGCAGTTTCATTATAGATACTGTCTAAACTCTCTTTGGAAAAAAATCTAGCTTTATAGATATTAACGCGAAAAATCTGTCGCTGCCTCCCGGGCTAGTACATTTGGCAGGCAATTGACAAAATCGGCAACAGACGTTAGCGAGCGACAAAGTGTATGGTCGGGCAAGGAAGGTAGAATTGATTCTGAGAAAGTGAAATTGTTCTGTCAAATGATTTATTTTCGAGTTAATTATCATAGACATTTATGATCAATTATTAATAAGCCACGTTGACAAGATGGATAGCCCATATGGAACTGAAATCTTATTAAAATTAGAAAATACGACACGCAACTCATTAGCAATTAATTTTAATTGATGTTTTTATTATAATTGTGGTATTGTTATAACTAGCTTTATTAATTAAATGCAAATTCACACGGAGAATCTTTTTGAAGGGCAAACAAATAGACATATTATTACTACGTCTCGAGCGTCTTCATTTTTTACAAAGTTACGTCAATTTCTTATGCTAAAAAGTGGTTATTTATTTTTTTTAATCAATGGTGTCACGAATTTGCAATAAATTGTTATTTGTAGTAATTTCTTATGTAATTTAGTAGGAGGTCTAATGGATACCTTTACAATTCTCATATCCTTGCTATTTTAAGTGAAACATGGATTGGGAGGGGGGCCCTGCCACCAAAAACAATTAACATTAATATCTGCAACAGCAGCTGTAAGTTTATAATTTTTCTTCGATAGACCCCAAGTAAGTAGTTACTTTCTTGCAGTATGATAACGAATATGTCAACATGGTAGCCAATGAGGTACCATTTTTTTTGGATCATTGCATAAATCAAATATCATTATTAGCAGTAGAACAAACTAGATCCACTTTTGACAGCTCTCGCATGCAGTTTTATCTCTGTAACACTCTATATACAGCTTTATCGTTGTAAACCGCGCTGTAACCACCGACGAATGTCATATTTTATTCTCGTGAAATAATTTGCGCAAATATCACTTGTGTTTTTGAATATTATGTATAATTTTCGACAAAGTCCGGAAATTACCTTGGCATTCGGAAGTGCTCGGGTGTTAATTTTCTCGAACTTATTGCCCAAAGTTAATAGTAAATTGTAGTAATATACAAGGTGGTCCAAAATTGTCTCCCGATATTTCTGCCGCTGATAGTACATCTAAAAATAATGGTAGTCTTTTATATAAACTTATTTCCGAAAATTAATATTAAGGGAGATATACCCCTTAAAGGGGGAATGATAAATTTCAACTTTTCTGCAACATCAAATATGAAATTTATATTTTAAATTTAGTCATAGACCATCTGGACACTAGTTTACATGATAACAGTCAATCCCTCTCTTCTGTTTAAGGTGTGGTTTTAGGGGGTGATTATCCGTATTTTCATCATAACTTAATTTTTTTTCAAATTCTTAAAAATTGTTGTAAAAAATAAATTTTCAGATCATTAGAAATAGAAAAGGTATTCTTATTGCATTTTGATAAACCAAGCCGTTCTCGAGTAATTTGTGCTTAAAAAACAACGTTTACAACATTTTGTTAATAAATTATTTTGCACATAAAGGAATGCTCCGAAATATTATTAAACGTAGTAACATAAAAATATACATTATTTGATACTACACTTTTGTATTGTAATAATCCCGTCTTGTTTTTTACTATTTCTATTCTTTTAATATTTGTTGGGTATTCCCCAAAAAAATGCAATAATAAAACACTGTATGTACCAAAATTTAAAATCCTTTATTCTTTTAGACAAAATATTTGTATAAGAAAGTCACAGTTTTAAAATTGCTGTTAAAGCTAAAACAAATAGAGATGTACAGTACAAAAATGTAAATAGATTATCAAGCCTATGCACATTTATATGTCACAGAAAATAAATTAAACAAAGTAGAGTAATTTATCAATTAAAATATTCCGTGATTTTTTATAGACATTTATCAAGCAAGAATAACTTAAGTTTTTTTTTAAACATGTTTTCCTTGTCTATTGATTTTATATCATTTGGAAGGTTATTAAATATTTTGGCACCTATGCGGCTGGAGGCTTTAAATGTGATATTTAGTCTAGAAAATGGTAGATGTAAATTATTTGTTTGGCGAGTATTTATCTGGTGATAAATTACTATTAGTAAAAAATTTATATTTATTATTGAAAACAAATAAACAAATTTCAAAAATATATAAACTATATAAAGTAAGTATTTTGAGATTCTTAAAGATATCTTTGCATGTGTGAGTACTATACTGGATACGCCAGCAATACATCGTAAAATTCGTTTTTGTGCCACAAATACGTCATGTGAAAGGGTAGAGTCCCCCAAAAGCAGATTCCATATCGAAATCAACTTTCTACTTGAGCATAGTATAATGTGATTAACTGATCCTTTGTAAAAATAGGTTTTAGGTTTGTAAATAAAAAATAAATGGAAGATAATTTCGAAGGTGAAAATTTACATTGTGTTTCCCAGTAAGTATTCATCATGTTTACACAGAGAAAGTGTGATTACGTGATAATTTTATGCATAATTAATAGTATAAACTGCATAATACTTATTATTGTCAAATGTTAAATAATCTGCATAACTCTCAAGTACATTTATTTTTGAAAAAACCTTGACATGAAATTTTTGCATATGAATGAATGTGAATACCAATTCTGTTTGTAATCTTAATATCATCATATGCTTCGAACTTGAATGAAATAAACAGACAGCATTCATTATAACAATTTTACAACATTATTATGAAAAAATATTCTATATTAGGATGTTAAAAGTGCATACAACTCTCCAATTAGTGGTCCATATTTTAAGCCTTTAAACGTTCCAAGTTTATTTGTTGTTATTTTGATAAACAATACAAAATATGGCACTGATACTATAAATGTACTCAACATATAAAAATAAAAAACATTTTTGGTGATAAAACATTAAAAAAACTTTTTTTTTTAATTCATAACATCTAACTTGAAGACATGAAATACAAATAAGTATAGGTACGTAAGGCACTGCTAATTCATTTCACAGCCTTAAAACAAATTTAGGTACCTCCTATTTCCTGAGATTAAAGAAAAACGTAGGTAGGTATACGTACATAACTTCAAACAAGGGTCGTTTGAGAAATGGAAAATCTCAGCAATTCTCTTGTAGAAGAACTTGGAATATCTTCAATAACCTGGAACACCTGCCCAACGATCTGCTTATACGTGACTATGCAAATATTAGGGTTTTCTGGACATGCATAAATGTATTCCCCACATAGTTTCGTTTGTCTGGAGCGTGAGAAAGTTCCTTCAATTTCTTCCTCCGTCACTCTACCAATACGATAATTGATCTATTTCTATTGACCCCACATTATGACTTAAAGTGAGTTTACCAACAAATAAAATCTTTTATTGAAAAACTGTCTAGAAATTTGAAGTTTCTCCCACTTTAACCATCAGTATTTAACAGCTGATGGCAACCGCCCAGAGTCAACGTAAACGCCAAGACGTCACTAATGTAAATATGTAATAAGAACCTACTAAAGACAGGAATCATTATTACCGAAAATCGACTTTAAATTAAATTTTTTAAATTTGCAAATTTAAAAAATAAAGTCAATTTATTATTATTATTATTATTAAATTAGTGCTCTATAGGAATTATTGAATTACCTTCTCAGTCTTCTATTGACCCTTAAGTTTCTATCCACCCCGTTCTACGGTATATTCCTTATTCTGATCCTAAATTACTTTGTTTAATATTAAATATGAAGTCGGCAAAAGTATTTTTACGTAAATAAATAATTTACCATGAAAATTGTAGTCACGAAATGGTTATCCTTATGCTTATTATCATGTTACTGGTGATAATTTTTAAGTGTATTGTTCAAAAACAATCATTTAATATGATAATATTTAACAATACTTGTTAGCAACTATGCTATTGTTCTATATGTGAAATACCACAAATTATTACCGTGAAAATTCGTTTAAAGGAGCTACAATAAATTATTATTGATTAATTTTTCATATAAAATAACAATACTTATAACATGAGGTAAGGTCATATTTTTTCTTATATTGAACATCATAATTTTATGAAATATTTCATAATTGATGTTCTAACCTCACATGAAAATGTTTATATAACTTGGAAGAATAATGTCCAACCCTCAACAACTTTGATATTTGGCTGTCTATTGCATACCTCGCTGAGTGTGTGTTCTAATTCGCAATCCTTAATGTATCCACTTGATTTTTTATCGCTTATTTTAGTTACTGTAAATGATTATTTAACACCGAGTTCGCGGACCATTTTCTTCGTTCTCGACGTCTATTGTATAAATAATTATAATTAAAATTAAAATAAGAAAGAATTATTTGTTCGTGTAACTCACTCAACTTAAAAACGGAACAATGAATTGATCCCTTTTTACAATTGTCCATACATATTTATTTGTTAACAAAAATATTTTAATACATAAGTACATTAAATTAGAGTAAATATACAAAATATGATATTTTCAGCCTATTAAGAAATTTGCTGTATTTTAGGAATGCAGGGTCCTCAAAACTTAATTGAAGCTAGCAGATTATCTTGAATTTATTTCTTGGTACACCTGAATTGGATGTTTCTATAGGAAAGTACAGCCATTTAAAGTTTGACAAAGAACGACATGTTCTTTTTCAAAAATAACCTATTTTTTACTATTAATATACAGATTCAGCAAATTTAGTTTAAGCTGCGTAAACTTGTTTCTGCGCAGATAAACCACGCCTTGTCGTAAAACAATGCAGGGCATTGGTATAAACCAATAGCGCCATCGCTTGACCGCGACGAGTTGAGAACAGCGCGAGCGCACCCATTCTGCTCTTAATAGCGTATAGCTGTTTAGACGTGTGGGAATAAAATAAATTAACTCAATTTCGTTATTAAAATGCCGTGTGTTGATACAACTGCAGAAAAAGTGCAAATTGTGAAGTGGTACTTCGAGGGCCATTCCATTGATGACACAATAAATTTATTTACTGTGGCATATCAAGACAGACCAGTCCCCTCAGCTAACATAATTTCATACATTATTAAAAAATTTGAGAATTTCGGGTGTGTCGTGAATTATTGTAAAAAATGCTGTCAACCCGAACCCCGTCATCAACAAATGAGCGAAGAACGTGAAATTCGCGAAACTAATGTTTGTGCACTTGTTGAAACTAGTGAACCTTATTCAAGCAGGCAAATTGCTGATGAAGTTGACATGAAGGAAAGACCTATAAGATATGTTTTGAAAAGAAATGGGTACGGTTGTTTTAAAGTCCAAACAACGCAAGAAATATTTCCCGAGGACAATTGGACAGCATTAAACAGAAAGGAACCAGCACCCTCAGCTAAAATCAAGAAACAAGCTTGCAAAGAAAGGTTTTGCATCTTAATTACAATATTGAAACTACACCATTAAATTCTTATAAGGAAAATGAGTTGGACTTTTTTAGCTGAACACACATTACTATATTCTACATTTAAATAAATTAAGAAACAAATTTTTAAAATTTTGCGGGTTGGCTTCTTTCTGTTTAATGCCGTCCAATTTCAAACGGATGGAATTTTGTGAAATCATGATAAATAAAGTGAATGAGAATGAAAACTTCTTAAAGAATATATTGTTTACAGATGAATCATCCTTTTCAGAACATAGGAAACACAATCCATCCGTAGTACGATATTGGTCTCGAAAAAATAAACATTTGAGTGTTGCTGTGCGAACTCAGTATCCTCAAGAGTTGAACGTTTGGACGGGAATTTTAGACAATCATATTATAGGCCCACTGCTATTCGATGGCAATTTAAATGGCAATAAATATTTAGAGCTTTTACAAAACCAAATAATTCCTGCAGTTTAAAATCTTCCTGTCAACTTTGACGACATTTGGTTTCACCAAGACGGCTGCCCAAGTCACAATACCTTAACTGTTATTAATTTTCTGGAAAAAACATTTCCCAATCGTTTAATAGCTACGAGGGGAATGATAAAATGGCCCCCCAGGTCACCTGATCTAGCACCCCATGATTTCTTTCTGTGGGACTTTTTAAACGAAACCGCGTACAAATATGCGTTTTAACGAGCCAATAATTTAGTTGAATTACGGGAAAAACTTATCCAACTTTGTGCAACCATTACTCCAAATCAACTCAATGATATGAGAGGTTCATTGTATAATCGGTTTGGCTATTGTTTGGCACAAGGTGGTTTGTTTGAATCCTTAATTCATTAATTTATTGTTTGATAATTATTAGTTGATTTTAGTTTCTGAGGGTTATTTAATTTTATTTTAATTTTCAATTTTTGTAATTTAATAAGAATAATTTATTTCTTGATAATTATTAGTTGATTTTAGTTTCCGAGTTATTTAATTTTATTTTAATGTTCTATTTTTATTTCGGTTTTAATAAGAATTATTATTTTATTCCCATAGCATTTACGGCTAAAAAAGAAACTGCAGAAATGCTTTCAATAGAAGAAAGTATTTGTCAAAAATGTGACAAATAACTTCTTCGCTTTTGACGAAGAGATATTTTCTCGTTTCGTATAGAAATTATTACCTACGTCCGCATCCATCCTTAGTTTATGCCGTACTAAATTCAATTCATTGTGTGTCTCTGCTTTCACGATCTATGGAACTAGCGGGGCATGGTCAATTACATCGTTATTCCTATACCCTAAACTGCATTTTCCGAATGTGTATATAGTATCCCCTTTTAGTGGATTCAGGATATAGTGCCGGAGAATTGTTTTGAGAGACTTTTTTGAGAATCGAGCTGTTTGTGTGATGGGCTGTCGATGGAATTGGCACCAAACGTATCCGGACCTACATCAATACACACCGTCTGTCTGCTTTCCTAACGGTACATGTCTCAGAGATGCAAAGAAAGATGGTGAAAACTAGGGGACCATCGTACTTTGTACAATATCTTTTTTAATCAATTGGTTCTATAATTCGCTACGTAAAACGATAGGATTTGATGTAATCAAATAAATAATAAATAAATCATGCTCCAATCCAGACAACAGATAGGAATAGTCAAATTTCTATCAAAGTTGGGATTGGACGAGGAACAGCAGAATAAACAGTGAAATATTCCCACGCTGTTGAATTTATAACGATGGAAATTAGGTAAATAGGTAGGTTGGTTGCTTTATTTATTGAACTGTATAACGTTAATTACTAAATTATTCAAATTAGCACTGCCATGGTAAAAATATAAATTAGTACTTGTCCATTAGTGCCATCAAGTCTACCAAATCGTGTCTTTATCAACATCAGATTGGCACGGCACACCTTATCTTATCTTATATTCCTTTTATCACGACTATCGACTTAAAAATTCTGAACACACATTTGTTTTATTATTACACATATATATGATCTGTAAACAAATTTGTGGGTTGAATAACCTCAAAATTTATTGCAAATATTTATTATTATGATTTCCTATTGCTGCAACGATATTAACTAACAAATTTTTCGCAATATGCATTTGCTTCATGTAGAAAACTTCAAAGTGAAATTTTTAAGGCATATGTGTTTACTGATGGATATTAATCGACGACACCGTGAGGAGAATAAATAATATTAACAAATTTTAAGAATGCATTGTGATGAGTTGTTGCTATGTTGACACCATAATTATGCTTTGTAATACATATTGATAACACGAAGTATGCATAAAAATTATTCTAAGAATATGACTCAGGCCTACTTAGAGGTAAAGTAGCGTTCCTCGATCTGGTTGTGTATCTATTTGACGAATTAACGATTCAGTGGGCATAGAGAATTTATAATAGGTCGTTGGTAGGTCGACACATCAGGAATTATTTTTCTGTGGAATTATTTTTGTTTAATTAATGGATTCATAGGATATTGTAAACAGTAGAAAATGTAATCTATGAAAAATAAAAATAATGGTAGATGGGTAAAGGTAAAGGTTATTTATGTCTATCAGTTAATGTCAAACATTCGACGGTTAATTAAAAAAAATCTAATTTTAAAATTTTTCTCTTGGTTCTTGCATGAAACGTCTTGTGAGTAGCTTTATGTCTTTCTGGAGAGCTCCACAACAACAACGAAAAACGTTTCAAAGGCTAAACATTTCCAAGAGATTGAATAATAGATTATTCATGTGGGAAAAGTCAGGGAATTTCATGTTGGTCAGGGGGATCAGGGGAAAGTCATGGAATTTTAAAAATTTTGAGAAATAGTCAGGGAAAACCGCATTTATTTTAATATATTTTTATTCTTGCTTGCAGCTAAAAAAATTTTATTCATTGAGAATTTTATGCAAGCCAGTAGAAGTTGTTTTCTCTGAAAAATTACACAACTAGACAACATATATATTTATTAGAGTGATTTTTATTATTTTAACTTAAAATCTGATTATCTCATCCGCTTGGTTTATTTTAAGATAAAATGTTTACACCAAGTTTAGGGTGACTAGCTAAACCCCTTCCTGTACTTGTAAAGGGGTAAGTTGTCATAAAATCCCCAATATTCAGTTTTCTTTATTTATTTTAATCTCTAAAATGCATTCAAGATGCATTTTTGTGCTAAATAAAGTGATTATTAAAGGTGAAATACACCGTTAAGGGTTGTTACCCCCATATCTCCCTTACAAGTGAAAGCAGAGGGCTGAAATTAATTGTAGGTATATTTCGACCAAAAGTAATAACTAAAATGCTAAAACATACCAATAGACGTCAGTGCATTTTTCATATGCAAAACCGGCTAGGCTTTTGACTTGTTTGAAGTTCATGATTAGGCTTAAAATGAATTTATTCCATACGTATAGACCTCACTGTATAAACATGATCAATTATTTGCCTGACAGGTAACCTGTACATAAAAGGCAAAATTGAATTATTAATTTAAAATGCGACTAGGAAATGACGTTGAAATTCAGAAACATTCAAGAATAAGGTCAAGGAAAGGAACCAAACCAAATGCTTTTTAGTTAAAGAATCTACGAAAGAATTCTTAGCAACACTTATTATTTGATAAACTTATCAACCTTGAATGTAGAACAGTAATTCATAACCTTTAGGATTGTTAAAAGTGGCAAATTATTTACAAATGAAAGTACATTCCCATAAAATGACAGAGCAATCATCTAAGAATTAATTTATAATTATTGCAATAATTTTCAATTAACTTCAATGACATTTCAGTAACAAAAAATACAATGACAATTGCCTGAATCACTGAAGATATTCGGCTCAGTGGCGCAGAGCTAAGGTGTTTGGCTTGCGACCACGCAGTCCCGGGTTCCAATCCTGGCCAGGGCAGGAATGTTTAGTCGCGTCCTTAATATATTACCGAAACAGTAGCAGTGGGTTAGACCGTTGTTGACTGACACATGTCTAGTCGCTGTTATCTCTTCTGAGCTCGAATCTCAGCTGCGGTAGATGGTTGTTATGTTGATGTGTATGTGTGCGTGTCTGATTGAGTGGTGGAATAACAATGGGTAAACTCCGCCAGGACGTTAATATAAAAAACACGATTAAAAAAATATATAACAGGTGGTCCTTGATGCTTGCAATAGCTATTTATGATACGGGTGTGAAAAATGCATGTTTAAGGGACGTTTATGAAAGTTACGAGGCGCAGCCGTGAAAAATATTAAATATCTTGACATTCAAAATGTCAAAATATTTAAAATTTACGTCACAGTACGATATTTTTGATTCGTAATTACACAATCTAAAAAATTACCGTACTACCGTTTCTAAGGTAATACAAGTTTGTTCTTATTAATTATTGTTTACAAGCGACGCTCAAACCTCGCAAAGTTTAAACAATCTTTATTTATTATGATTTTATTATTACTATTAAGCAACTATGAGTAATCTAAATACCAAGGATAGTGACAGTGTTGTGTCCGGCGTAGAGGAGTCTGCAAGAATGGCAATTGATGCACTATTACCTGCTAAGTCCAAATCTCAATATGAGACGGCGGCGTATATACGCTTTGAAAAATAGTGCAATGAGATGAGAACGAGGCACCCCACGGAAATTGTAATGTTAGCATATTTCCAGCAAAAATCAAAAATACAAAAGCAATCGTCACTTTGGAGCTATTACTCAATGTTGAGGACGATGATATCCAAAAATAAAAATGTTGACATAAGTAGATATAATAACCTAATATCTTTTAAAAACGGAAATATGAGGGCTTATAAACCGATGAAATCCAAAGTATTGAGTAAAGAAAATATCCAAAATTTTTTAACGAGAGCGGATGATCAAGATTTTTTGATGATGAAGGTATGTCTAATCTTATAGGATAAATATAATTAGTTTATTTGTAAACTTATTTCTTTTAAGGTTACGTTAATTACTGGAATCGCAAAGAGATGCAGGAGAGATGAGCTAAGCCGCATGCAAGTACTACATCAAAGATCAAGGAGATGTTTACCAAATTATCATCCCCAGTACTAGGATGAAATGTCCTCGGGAATTCATAATTACCTGTGGGAATATTCAAGGAGTGAATTTAGTTGAAATGACCCGCAAATATGCACATTTACGTCCTTCACAAACTCCCCATGCTTGATTTTTCATTGGTTACAGAAATGGTAAATGTGCAAAGTAACCCGTTGGGATTAACACGTTTGGTGCTATGCCCAAGAAGATAGCTTTATTTCTAGGATTATCTGATTCTCCAGGATACACAGGACACTGTTTCAGAAGATCTTCTGCATCACTGTTGGCAGATTCCGGAGCCGATATTTTAACGCTCAAACTTCACGGAGCTTGGAAATCGTCCAACGTTGCAGAAGGATACATAGAAAACTAAGCGGAGGACACCTGTTAAAATATTGGGGGGAAAGAAATAATTGGTTTCCAAGTTCGAGATAATATAGCCGAACAGCCAGCAGACGAAGTTGGAGATGCAATTCTTATGGAAAGCACAATTTCGTCCCATCAGCTGTCGTCGGGGATAACTTTCAATAACTGCACGAAATGCGTCCTAAATATATGCAACAAATAAATTCTTAATGTTAATGTTGTTAATGTCATATACCAACATAGTTAAGTCCAGTTGACTTTCGTCCACTGGCAGAAGTCGACTCAAGATACGACGATTTCCTACGCGCAACGATTAACTTAACCATAATGCGCTCAAATCCGTCGTACTGCAGCAGGATCAGTCTCCTACGTTGCAGCCAATCGGCGTATAGCAATGACGTCTTTACTGAACAAGCGTCAATTGGAATATTAGGTGTTCATAATATTTACGTTACAATGGATTATCGTTTTACGCGCATGAAGAAAAAAACGATAAAACTACGAAGAGTACCTCATAAATTGTGTAACAATTAGATAAAAATTTTAATATATCAGCGGAGAGTATAAACTAGCTTGTTTGTAAAGTTAATTAAGCTCCATAAGCGAATCTTCCATTCTTCCGTTGTTATTTAATTGGTAATTATCTAATAGAAACTGAAAATAAATCTGAATACACTTTCATAGAATTTGATTAAAATGTTTTATAATGACACAACTTGTGTACATTTTATATATTAAGACACATTAATTGATATTTACATTTTGATTGTGGTGAGCCAGCAAATATTTATAAACAAATACTTTGTATTAAATAACAATTGTAAATGATGATAAATTATGGGAAACAATTAACGACGTAGGTCTTTGAATGAATATTAATAGAATAGAAAATAAAACTAAAACTCAAAATAAATAATAATAAACTCAAGTAAAGTCAAGAATATTTTTTATATGTATTAAAATACGCTATTTACAACGTAATGTTAAACTATGGGACACGTATCGATGTTAGGCAATGATCAGTTCACCGGGTTCTTTCCTGTTTCCTCACCACCCAACCGAGCTGCCGATACCTGCATGCCGCAGATTCCTGCATCTCAAAGATGACCTTGGCACTGACGACGTCAACATTCATAATATAAAAAGTAAACTTATGCGATTAGTTTTTGCGTAAATGTAAACAGAAAGCTACCAAATTCCTTAAGAGATAATTGCCATAGTATTTAGATGAATACATACGTTGAGAAACACTCGAACGCGCGATTCGCCAACAACGTTGACATTGTCGGGAGATATTTAAAACAGTTTTAATCATCCTCCGATGGTGCCAACGTGATTGGCGAAACGTACATCGAGTATCAGTATTCGAGTGTAGTGTTCAAATGTTTTGGTGTTTATTGACACTGCTTCAGAGGCAGGGTCACATCTAAAGTGTCGACCCCCTCCGGGATGGTAATGCAAGACTTAACAAACTCCGTTTCACAGTTCTGCGTATGTTTAATACCAGAATCCAAGTTACTTGTCTTTGAACAGAGAAAATTGAGCTGCTAGCAGATGAACACGCCCAGATCAACTTTGCAAGAGATATTTCATAATAGGTGCATTTTAACGTCTCTTTTACGAATCTAATTTGTATACGATTCCCAAGATAAGTTCTGATCAAGATAAACTCCCAAAAATATATCACTATTAAAATTTACATTACTATGAAAGTTTTTCTACATAAATATTTCAGATTTGGATTCATCTTGACAGATAAGCTAATTCTTTGTTCTTTGTTTCAGGTCTTTCTAAGATTTCATCACAACGATGTGGCCGGACAAAAGAACCTGCCGCAATAGAACTCTCGGTAAGTGACTTATATAGATCAATAATATTGTGGGGCCGAACACTGAACCCTGAAGAATACCGTATGTTATGACAAGAAGTTTTTACTTTATATTTTGATGGAACTCAATTTATAACTATTACTGCGGTGACTATAATCATTGCGAAAATAAATAACATGAAACTCGAATTTTTAAATTTAGATAGTATTTCTGTAGCTTTCATACCCTAAATAGTATTACTGAAATCATGTGCTGTTGCTACCCATTTATAAAAACAGTCTTTTATCAATTGTTTCCTCCAATAACGTATATGATAGACAGTGGCAAGTGTTTATGACCCAATTAAATTCAGTGAAATTGATAGTGTTCCGGTTGGACGCAACCTGAAACATCTTGATTAAAATCTGTTTTCTGAAAACAGTCGACATCTACCAACCAACCAACGTGCCGCGTAACTGCATTTATTTTAACAGTTTCCAATATATCCTTGAAATAATAAAAAATAATCATTTCTAAATAGTATTGGTACACTTTTACACTATTATATATAATATAAAGAACAATAAAAGTAGCAAAGAAAATATAAACATTAGCAACAAAGGAGAGTAGCTGAATAGCCGACCTTATCGTAAGGTATTTTTATTGAATTGTTCTAGTAATTATGTCTTCCGTTGTACTGAATGACAGAATGTGAACTGCAAAAATGACGCAAGCCCGTAGACGACACAATGTACGTCGATATACACCATATTATCAAAATTGTTTTGCGCACAGAGAAAAAAATGATCTGTAAAATAAATCTAGATTTAAATATTATATTATTTATCAATGTAATGAAATGTTTATGTAATTATCGAACATATTCTAGAATATACAGGGTGTAATTAGTTTCATGTCATTAAAAAAAACTGGTGGTAGGGAACGACAAGACAAACAAAAAACCTTATACAACATGGGGTTTAGAGCTCATGGTTTGGGAGAAAAAAATTACAAAAATTTCCAAAATGCTTAATAACATAGTTTGAGAACTGTTGGTATATTGGAGTAGACTTTATTGTCTTGCGTCTTGTCGCACGTGATACTCTGACATTCGTGCAAATAAGTATGGTGAGCCTAAGAGATAATTAGGCCGCGACGGGGGTGATCGAAAAGCATGCGACAAAGTAGTTAAAAGCGACCGACAGAGAACACCGCCGTGTTTTTTGCTTCTTGGCGGCCAAATTATCTTATTACGCGTCAGTCAGAATTCGAAATAGACGAAGAGCGTTGTTAACTTCAAATTAAAGGGACACGACGCGACATCCAGCAGAAATGGTTTCAGGATTTGTGGGGTACTCATTAAATGAATTTGACCAAGCCTATTAAAAGACAGATTGGCTCATTAGAATCAGCAAGTACTACATCACGTGTAAGCCTCTAGGACAGCCGCGTGTGGCTGCCTTTTCTTCATTTTATAGAAAACAGCGTTAGTCCAAGAGGCAGGTAAATTATTGTGACAAGATCATGTACCTCGCTGATTTTCTGCATACGTTTTAAACCTCCCTTAAGTATCCCAAATACACAAAATTCTATATTTTTAAGTTACGCGATTTTTCACTATTAGCCTCTCTTTCTAATTTTACCTGTACTTTACCTTACCTTTTTACCATGTGATTGGCACATCGTGGCAACTGCTCTATAACTGCAATGTAAATGTCGAGGTCAATGGCGCCATTGCTGAGAAATCAAAGATTTTTCGCCGGCTGTCCTATCTTGTTAATTCTATAATCTTTACCTGGGCTTTGGGAAGCGGAAATCGAAGCCAAAAAGGTTCAGCTTTCGTCATATTATCCAATTGTCTAATTTTAATTTTAAAAAACAATTTACGTTCATTAAAAAAAGTGCCTTACGAACATCTACATGGAATGCGGAGCGAAGGTTTTTCCCCCATAGTGGGTTAAATGTTCTCAGTACGTTGGTAACAACAGCATGTAACTTATATACGCTTCCCGAATCAAGCTAATGGTCCTGACGAGTAATAAAATTACCGATTAGTACGTTTCAAGCTAGCCACAAGCGAATCAAAATATTTATTCTAGTATTACGGTCATTCACAAAACCTTCTTAGTCGTCTCCAAAATTTACAAACATCGTTTCGGGGATTCCGAGTCCTTCTGCGTAGTCAATTGTCACAATCTTCTCTCACCGTTGTCTGGACTTGGATATGCACGCCCTAGAGGCATGTTCCTCTCGACATGTGTGACTATGTCAACCAAGCCTTTTTATATACAATTGATTTTTAGATAGATTTGAATATTTATTTTATATATACATAGTGCATGTTGAAAAGAATATTACCTACTGAATTCGAGTCTCTCATTTGACTACCTATTTTAAGTTCTACGACCTTCGTGAAATTTTGTGTCGCAAAAAACTTAACTTACAGAATCTCATACGGTTCTTTCACGACTAAAGGTTGAGTAAACCGACTCTGCACAGAGTTCAGCAGGGTTAATTTTTTTTTTTTTTTGAGATACCATCGTTTTGAATCCAGTGCCACGCCGTGCTCGTTTATGCCTAAGAAATCGCGGTGGATAATTTGAACATTTGTTGGGGGGCATTAATCTCAGAATTTTAAAATTTATTTTGAGGATTAGATGAATATTAACGGTCTGTGTGCTTTATTCGTTTTTGATTGCACAGACACCGATGCCGCAGTCAGAACTGCTCGATTGCGTCAGGATTTTTCCTCAATCCCCTCGTAATAAAAATGTTCACTGATTTTTAGCTATTTTTTGAGGTTTGGGGGGTACCATGATCCGCTAAAACTTACATGATGTTGTCTTGTGTGTGGCTGTGTTATTATGTTTTTATTGTTAACTGAGTTAATCTATTTCTCTTAATCGTGTTTATGTTTTATTGCATAGTGAAGACTGAAACAACTGATTTCACGTTTAAAAATGAATTATTATTTGTTTGCTTATAATTGTATTGAAACGCATTCTTTATAGGATTTTGCAAACAGCAGAAAAAATAACTATCTGTAACTAAAAGAAAAATTTTGCGAAAAATATTAATGAAATCTTTGTATTCTTTCGATAACCTGAATTCTGGTTATGTTAGCAAATTAAAATCCTTTACTTTTAGATTTTAATTCGCTAGCATAACCAGAATTCGGGTTATCGAAAGAATACAAAGATTTCATTAATATTTTTTCTTTTAGTTATAGATAGTTATTTTTTCTGCTGTTTGCAAAATCCTATAAAGAATGTGTTTCAATACAACTTTTTTCGTCTTAGAAGTTTTTTTGTATCACTTCAAATAACGAAGATATCTGGTTTAGATCTAATTCACATTTTCGAGATTTTTCCTAAGTCTTGAAGTAGACCATGGATTTCAACTATCTTTAAACCATTTTGTAGCTTAAGCCAGATATCCTCTACGACCCAGATAAAAAGGACAGCCTGTATATGGCTTCATTGATCACTTGTTAGTTAGTCAATTTTGATTTACTCTTTGACAATGTTTTCAACTTGAGCAGCAGTCACATACTTTGTGAATATATGTATTTTATTTATTTTTATAACATGATAAACTACCATACAATAACGGTTTCCGTAATCAACTGTAAAGTAATTTAATCTAAACACTTTCTCTGTCAAGGACCTTCTGAATCTCGTTCGCAATAGCAATTTAAAATTCCTCAAATAATTACGACGGATACGTCTATCAACGTCAGATTACTTCAAGATCACCGTTATGCCCTAAGTGGCCAACTTCATTGAACCCGGCCACGCAGACGAAGAATTTAGCTGATAAACCTAAATGTAAACGTACATAATTTTTGCAACATTATTTGACCTCATTTATACTACGAAATAATTATCCTTATGTTTAGATATTATATATAGTTGTAACAATAGTGGTAATAATGTTACCGGCTGCTGATTTTTAGCTCAAGGGTGTTCAGATATCCGGCTGCGGGCGTTTAAGTGGGACAGAATGAACAAAAGTAATTAGTCATCTGTGGATCAATTTTTGTCCAATGGGGCTTTGAAAAAATCTATCAGAACTTTATTCTAGTAAACCAATTTAAACAAAAAAAATTCTATTTAGTTTATTCCTGCACGTCTAGTTTCTACAAGAATCTATGCTGGACATTATGATCGGTCTTCATACTTGCGTAAAATAAATTTCAATTTTTTTTGTCTGTGTTACCCCCAATGGGGGTGCAAGCTAAGTTGATTTCGGGACTCATGGGTCTAATGTCACACTATGACCTTATAATTGGTCAGGTTGCATTTCATTAAACTGAGTTTCGAATGGAATAAATGATTGGGGCTCTATAGGCTCTCAAGTTAGGCATGGGCTTTATGGGCGCGATAATACTTCATATTGTAATCATACGGATTCATATTTAGTTTTATGTTTGTCTTTTGTCACTTGATTTAAAGCTATTACTTCCCTACACTACTAAGCGTTTGCCCATTTTAGCATTTTGACCCCTGTTATCACAAAAACGGTGCATGGACTTTTGTTCAGCATGTCAAGAAGAGCAACATTTGGCCGAGGGCCATTTTCTCTATAAAGTGTGCGGGGTCCTTTGTTTGAAATCCCAAAAAGATGATATCTTCCATAGAGCAATATCGGCTGATATTAACACGTGTCTCAAAGACCATGAGGTTTCTCTTGCTTACAGGTAAAAATGTGTTTTCATACATTTGCAATGAAATCGTGAAAAGGTAGTTGCACAGCCCCTCTTCCAGAGAATACAAATTAATAAGTCCTTTTTAAATAATAGTAATAATAATAATAATAGTAGTATTTATTGTCCCAAAAGTATACCAATACAAAATATACATATGGCGTCAGATTGGTCAAAAAACGTACATACACAAAAAACGAAAATACAGATTATGTCCAAGACAGACATGACTCCAAAATATTTATAAATTCATGTATTCGATAAAAATAAAAAGAGTGATGAATTAAGAAACAACATAAACTGTTTTTGAACTGTTTCATGCTTCTAATACTTTTTATATGATTAGGAAGTTTATTAAAAAATTTAATACCTACATATATTGGATTCGTTTCATATAATGTTAAACTATAATCGAGGCACTGGAAGTTCTAGTGTCATAATTATGATTAAAATTGTTAGTCACAAATGAAGAATAATTCGATTTATACAAGAATGGAATTTGTTTACACCTGCGAAATTAAGTTACGGGGATTTTCTTGGCACAAGAAAAGAACAGTGTATACTTAACTTCTTTATTAGAACGACATATAACACATTCAGATGGCTACAAGTTCGATGTGAGTATTTACATGCTTGCTAATCGGACTTGTGATCATTTGATAAATATAAAGATCCTCAAAATAAAATGCTATAGGTTGTTCTAGAATAAAAATGTGATAGTAAGATAATAATATTTGGTTGCTAGTTAAAAATTTAAGTCTATATAGTACATAACAAACTGACGACAGTTTCGAGCACAAATCTCGTAATTTAAAAACTAATTAATATTTATACCCAAAAATTGTACAGTGTTTGCTTATTTTATAGATGTACCATAGAGTTTTATCAGTTGGCTCTCGGTTTTGTGAAAATTTCTTGGCTTAAATAATATAAACTATGTCTTTGAAATATCTAATGAAAGTTTATTTTTATTAAACCACTCAATAAAAACATTAAAATATTTTGGCCACTTAAAATAACATAATTTTTAGATGAACCTGAATAAAGAAATGCAGTATCGTCATCGAATAATGTAATATTATTTTCATCAACGATATTTGCTAAATCATTTATGTAAAGAATGAATAATAGGGGTCCAAGGACTGAACCTTGAGGTACACCGCATTCGGTATTTAGCTTATTTGATCTGTAACCATTAATCTGAACAACTCCTTTGAGAAAGGTACGAACTGATCCATTAATTTACATTACCTCGTAATCCATATATATTCAACTTATCAAGCAGGACTTCATGATTAACAAGATCAAACGCTTTACGTAGGTCTTAAAATATATGAATACATTTAATTTTATTATTCAAACTTTCATGAACAGACATTAAAAAATTTACTACCGCTAATTTTGTACCTTTATCTTTTTGAAGACCAAACTGACAATGTGAAGGTATTTCGAATTTTAATAGAAAATTCGTCATTCTAGCGAAAATAACCTCTTCCACAATTTTGGATAAAAATAAGGAAATAGGTCTATAAATGACACCCTTGCAAGTCCCAAAAGTGGCCTCATAAGGCAAAAGTTAGTCGCCTACACTTTCATAATATCATTATTATTGAGTTGGTTTCAATTTTCATTTAATTAAAGCTAAAACGTAGAAACGTGCTCCCAAGCCAATTACGTTAATTGTCTGCATCGCGAATTGTATATTTATTTCATGTTATCTTGTATTTTTTACTTATATGCCGACAAAATAACATGGACTCACGAAATCCACATGCAATTCTTTATATTATATTAAGTGCAATAAAAAATGTAAATGTTATATCAGCTTTCAAGGAAATTATTTTTAAGTACATATATGTAGCAAATAATTAGCTGATTTTTTATGTTTATACTTACAATAATAATTATAATAACACACAGTCACGTGTGACATTTGGTAGAGACGCGTGTTGTAAACATGATTTTAAATTAATCCAAATTTTATGAACCTACTTAGCATTATTGATCAAAATCGTGATCAGTTTTTATATTTTAGGAACCTGCCAGAAATATTAGCGTATACAGGGTGTCCCACTTAAGACTCCTAGCCTCCACTTTCTTGATAACTAACAGAGATATTTGAATTCTGTAAAAAGTATTCATTAGAATATTGAGGGGCTTGAGTTTTTAATAAAAACGATGTTTCTACAAGTTGAGATATAGTTGGCGTCGCGATTCAAGATATTCTTTGATCGCGGGAGCCTTTAAAATTGGTGCATGAAGTGCACTTATATTTACAAGAAGATTTTTCACTATTCATATGGCCAGTACTGGAAGTTTTCTAAACAGCATGATGACTGGTCTGTATGTAAAATACTATAGGTATAATTATTCTGAATGATCGATGAAAAGTATAAAAGCTAGTTGCTTAATAGAATTAGTAATAAGCAGATCTATCATATGTATACCCATTATATGGCCTTAGTTAGAGCCTGGTCCTAATTGGGAGATCCCTAAACTATACATTTACTCTTTTACTTGAATGGGGTATGACTAAAAAGTATTCAGCATGATGAAATTTATTAAAAAATAATGAACCATCACGCCAATTTATGGTCACAAATATTGGTGGATACTAAGGTAGGATACATTTTCGCGATTTGGTTGTGCCCATTGAGCCTAAGATCTGTCACTTGGCAAAGCTTCAAGTGTTTTGACCGAGTTTTGGTACCAGGAATACTTCTGTTCGGGAGTTTATCTTCATGACATTATACAGCGTGTAAAAGCATTTATTAATAAAATGTTATAAATGCACATTGTTCAGGAAGCCAAGAACAAGAGAAAAATGACAGGGGTAATTTTTTTAAATTGGAAGAGAGCATTTGAGACGATTGACAGGAAGATTTTATTAGATAAGCTGAGTAAGTATGGTATAAATGGTGTGGTATTGAAATGGTTCGAATGTTACTTAAAAACAGGAGACAAAGGGTAGAATGTGAACATATGTTTTCAAGTGAGCTACGTATTGACATGGGGGTGCCTCAGGGGAGCATACTTGGGCCATTGCTATTTATAATACACATCAATGATATGTCTAAAATCTTTAAACATTGTAAATACTACTTTTTTGCTGATAACACTATAATCTACATCGATGAGAATGGCGCTAAAGAGTTAGTGGATAAAATAAACTGCGATTTAGAACTGGTCTCTAAATGGCTGGAAATAAATTAATCAAAATTATATATTACAAAAACAAAAGCTCATAATTAATCTGCAGAAATCCAGGTAATTCAAAGATATAAAATTACCAATCAAGATTCAAGAGGTAAAATTGTCAATGGTCTCGGAAATCAAGTATCTAGGAGTTATTGTTGATTGCAATTTTAAAAACCATGTGGACTATATATGTAAAAACATATCTAAAAAAATCGGTGTTCTTAAACGCGTCAGTTGGTACCTAATTATAAATGTAAGAACTCTCTATAACTCTATAATATTACCTCATTTTAGGTAAATTGTGTATTTTAATGTATAGCTAAATAAAAGTATTATCTATATACCTATTTTTAGACACAATTTACTCGAGAACGGGTTGGTTGATCGAAATGCAATAATACTGCGTCTAATGATCTGAAAATTAGTACAATAATTTTAAGAAATTTGAGAGAAATTAAAAAGTTATGAGAAGAATACTGACAATCACCCCCTAAAACTACACCTTAAAGAGAAGAGAGGGTTTGGCTGATACCGTGTAAAGTGTCCAGATGGACTATGACTAATTCGTAAGTATGAATTTGATATTTTAAGGAAGTTGGAAAATATTGCAGAGAAACTGAAATTTATATATTATTTTAAGGCGTATATCTCCCTTATTATGCATTTTCGGAAATACGTTTATGAGATTACCATTATTTTTGGATGTACTATCAGCCACATAAATATTAAACAATGGACCACCGTTATTATTAAAATAAGGGTATAAGTGGTGGAATAGCTGTTGAGCTACACTTCGACCTTTGGATTAAGAAATTGTGTTTCTTTTTTCCAATAAATACCATATATTATTATTATAAAACCTAAAGAGTAATTGTACTGGCACACCTAATACCTTTTAGCAAGTTTTCAAATATCGTTTTGTGTACTACATCCTAGTTAGACATCAACGCAATTTATTTACATATGTACAACCATTTGAAGAGTTCACCGCTGTATATGTGCGAAAGATTTACAGTTAAGTGACATTGTAAAACTATCATTAAATATTTATTTCTCTACGTCTCCAGGCCACTCAACTTGGACTTGTTACCAATTACATCGAGAGATCAATTTGTTGGCTACAACGACGTGACATTTTCCTGAAGCTTTACCTCGTGTTTCATATACATGCAAGAACGAATACAAAATTTTACCAATATTATACAGGGCATTCATAAATGAACACAATACACGTGACCTGTTAATCCTTTTTAAGTTCAGAGAGAAAAAGAATATATTTATATGATTTTAGATCAAATCTCCTGTTTATTAAATATGTTGATGACATGCTGGTTGTGGTTATAGCTAAAACACATGCTGTAGATTGGTGAAAACTTTAAAGTGTTAGTCCGGGCCATAGCAAGGTAGAAAGTTTGGTTATGTCATGAATTCATTAGCGGAATACGGAATTAAGCCTCTGGAGTATCTCACTACAGTCAATATCATATTGAATTACCTCTTCTTAAAAAGAAACATCGTTGCATCGGTTACTCATAGAAAACCTTTGAAGTAAATCACTTCGTGGCAAACCAATTGGCGGATATATTCATAAATTTAAGGAAATGGCGTTGCATATTTTCTAATTTAAAATTATGAATGTTATAGCAGAGCTGCCACACAAGACACGCATACTCTAGCTTAGATCGCAAAAAGAAAAATATGATGGTTTTTTACGTTGGGATATTTGAGAAATCACACCCATTGCGTATAATAAAACCAAGAGTTTTATTTAAGTCGCAAATTAACGTGTCTAGATGATTGACAAAGCTGAGTTTTTGTCAAAAATTACTCCAAGGTCGAGTTAAAGATTCGTTTTCTGGAGAGTAGTTAAATGTATAATCAATATCCTGGAATACGTCAGTACATACATTAAAGAATAAGCATCTAGCTCATATGGTATATCATTGATAAATATATTAAGTAAGAGTAGTCCAAGAACAGACCCCTGAGATACACCGGTACAAGATAAGTAATCAGTAGACCTGAATCCATTGTACGCGATGTACTGTTTTCTATGTGCTAAGTACGACTTTAAAGAAATGTGTAAAATTCTGTGAAACTCCAATGTTAGACAGCTTTCTTGTAAGAATGTTATAATTAAGCATGTCGAATGTTTTTGTGAAATCAAAGTATTATCATATGTTTGAAGTTGCATCTCAATGACTCATACTCTATATTATATGTATTGATGGATTGATATATTCGATATTTGCATCTATCGTTTTGGATTACGTGATATATCTACAAATTCGTGTTCAAACTTCCGCCTGAAATAACAAAACAGTTTTAGCTTGATAAATATTTAATGTTTATTTATCATACATAAATGATAACTACCGTATTACTATTGATAAAAGTCATGAGACAACAGGTTAGATAAAATAAAATAGTTCCTATCTTAATTCCTCGACTCGATATAATGGATTCTAAAACTCTACCAGTATTTTAAATATTGGTCACGTACTAGTCCACTGCATTTGAATGAAAAGATGCGCTAGTACGGAAATACTTTGAATTTCACGGGTTTAAACGAAACTATTTGCAACGTACTCTAAAAATGACTAATTTAAAAGTTTAGACATTAGAGTGTGTAAATTATTATTTTTTTTAACTCAAAAAATCAATATTCCGTGTAAAACAAATTTGAATCTATATATCATTGTTGGTGATCGAATTCTGAACAACTTTCAAAATGTCCGTCGTCTGCATGTCTGTCTGTCTGTCCGTCCATCACGTTTCTTGTAAGCACGAATTTAAAAATGAAAAGTCCGATTTTTTTTAAATTTGGAGACAACATGTTAGTGTTAGCTAGAGGAAGAAGCAAGCATACTTGAACAAAACTGATCGATAAATAAAAAAAAATATTTACATTTAAAAAAAATAAATTTTCCTATATCCAATGCTGAGAAGACATAAAGAGAAGTTTTTCAACTATTATTTCAGAAAAAATATAAAAATTTCCGACAACCAAAAAAAGTAAAAATCTGGGTATTATTTTTTTTTGTATGAAAATATTTGAAAAACTAAATTTAGGGTTGATTTTAAATAAAATTCAAATAAAGTTTCATTTACAATTAATTAAAAAATTTTCGGAACAATTTTAAAAAAATTGTAAGTTTAATTTTCAAAATTTAAATTTTAATTAGAAATTTTTTTAGTGAAATATTATGCGCGATGTCGCGCTCATTCGCGAGAATAGAGATACCGGCGACAGAGGATAGACGGGGTTACCGCGCAACCCCCCAAAGAACCACCCCTTCGGTGAACAAAGCCTTATTTTACTGATGAATGTTTAACCGTTAAGATATAAAAAACTTGCTCTTCATAAAAAAGAACGCTTAACCCAAAAAAGTCATCTTGTAATTTTTGTGTATATGCCATGGTTTTCGAGAAAATCGATATTGAAAAATTTGCAAAATTTGTATTTTTAATGCCCACGAATTTAATTTTAAATTTTTTGCGCGCGGCCTATAGAAAAATTGAATTACTCGAAAACCAAAATAGCGAGGAAGAAAAATGAAAATGGGCTTTAGAGGGGATATAAAATACTCTTTTGTGTTTTCATTTTTGACGCCTATTGGTATATATTAGTATATAAAAATAACAATATAATATAGTTAGTTACCTCTTGATTTTTTGCACTTTTAACTATTCACAGGTCCATAAAAAATAACTAACGTTAGTATAAGTTATAAATGTATTATCTTTTAGTTCAAGGTAGTACTTCAATGCAGAAAACGTTAAGAATAAAACTATTCACATTTACAAATTTACCAGATGTTGAAGTTAGACAAATTTTGTCCAATTTTTTTTGTTTCCTAAAAATAAAGAAAAGACCAAACATCTTGAAAATTAAGCTCAAATATTTTGTTTTGATTTTATATATCATATAACTATTGTAATAACTAATTCCGGCCTCCCCTTAGATTAGCTCGGTCGGTAGCTTTGAGTTTTTTATGTGCCATATAAATATGGAGTGAATCTATAGCTACGACAGTTTTGCCAAAATAAAAAAAAAATAGAAACATTTCGTATGTAATATTTCTTCTTTCTTTCTGTCCTTTGATTATTTTCCTAAAGAAATCAAACTGTCGAAGTTATTTACAAAAATCGAATTTGTGCACTTAATTTGTTAAATAAATAGCATTCCACAAGGGTTACGTCGATAAACTTTCCACATTATCATTTCTACCATTTTCAGAACATCCTCTCAAATTTTCAACGAGATCAGGGAATTTCCGAAACAATAATCTTAAGTGCATCGGACTAATTCTTGATTCGACTAGTGGTCAAGAAATTTCAGATATTATCCATGCAATGTCGAATAAAAAATCGTCTGGTCTGGACGAGGTACCTATTTCTATAATAAAAAAAGTTGCCTCAGAAATTGTCGATCCATTTTCTAACGTAGTAAATACTTGTCTTTTACAAGGTATATTTCCGTTAAAATTAAAAACTAGCAAGACTATACCAATACATAAAATGGGTGACAGAAAATGTAGAAAATTTCAGAGGTATATCAGTTCCACCCTGTTTTTTCTAAAATGATGGGAAAGGTTGTTTATATTAGAATGATCACGTTTTTTACAGAACACAAACTCATTAATGAATGTCAATTTAGTTTTCTACTAAACCGTTCAACTGAACAAACTGTATTCCATTCACTTTCTGATATTATTTCTGCACTTGACTTAAATAATAAAGTAGCTTGCCTCTATTTTGATATGTCAAGAGCTTTTGATACCATTGATCACTCTATTTTGTTGGATAAACTAGAATTATACGGTGTTAGGGGAACATGTAAAAAACTAATTGAATCTCATCTTACTGATCGATTCCAAGTCACGTCAATTACTGCTTTAAAGGATGGAATTCTACAACTCTACTTTTCTAACAAAGTGGCTATACAACAAGGTGTGCCTCAAGGTTCCATACTGGGGCCACTATTGTTCGTCTTATATACTAACGATTTACACGGCATATTAAGAATAAATGATCTATTTCAATACGCAGATGATAATTCATGTGTGGCAATTAGTTCTACTGTAACAGACTGTGTAAGTAAACTTACCCGTATAGCCTCTGATATGATAGAGTTTTGTGAAACAAATAGTTTGAATTTAAATGGGAATAAAACTTCCCTTGTCATGTTCTCTCCAACTGTTAATGTCGATTTCTCCCTATATGTACCTTTGGATGGTATGTCAATTAGACAGGTACATTATGTGAAATTTTTTGGGGTAACGATAGACAGCAAATTAAATTGGGAAAATGATACCAATATCTTAATATCCAGATTAAACTAGGCATGCCGTTTAATCCGATTTCTTGGAAATCAATTGTCAGTAGATAGCCTACGTATATTTTATTTTTCGTATGTACAAAATGTTTTGGAATATGCCATAATATTTTGGGGATCCTCCGTACACTGGCAGAGAGTAGTTGTAACTCAGAAACGGCTCGTCAGATGTATGGTGTAAATTTCCAATAGAGAATCCTGTAGACCTTATTTTGAAAACCTGAATATACTTACCATCCCATCTCTTTATATCTATAAATTTGTATTATTTGCTAAAAAGAATCCTGACATCTACACAAAGAACAATGAAATATATAACTCAACTGTCAACACGTCATGGAACTGATTTAAGTGTACCAATTCACCATCATACTTTCTACCAAAGGGCCATTTTACAATGCTATTAAAGGTTTTAATGCTCTTCCTGTACACTTAAAATCGATAGAAAAAATTGGTTTATTTAAAAAACGACAAATCTTATTTGGTTTAAACTGTGTTTTATTCTTTATGTTTATTTTTATATTGTTCATATTTTTATTTTTACTTTATGACATATATTATTGTTGTATTTCTTCTCGTTATCTATTTAATCTCAATGTATTTTAACTTTGCATATTGTATTTTTCTTCTTTGCTCTCGCTGTATTTGTAAATTGTATGTTTTTTAATCATACGGTATAGCTCTTAAAAACGAAATTTAAAAATTAAAAATGGAAATTTTTGACAATGCTAATTTCTTTTTGTATAGAGATCTATAACAATGAAGAATTTATTATAATAATGAATTCCTAGACGAAAACTACCGATTACCTCTAAAACATTTTACGATTGTCACATACGAATTATGTAGATTAAGAGGTTCCTTCGATAGGTGTGTGTATGTGTGTTGTATGTTCCACACGTCGATATTTCCACGTAGGTACTGTAAACCAGTTCGAGTATGCTCAAACTACCATTTATTTTATGCATAATCTGTCAAGGTCGAACAGAGTTTAAAATACAACATATATCATTAACGGCCATTTTAATAACGACTTGAGTTGTTTAGTTTAAATTATTTGCTTCCAGGGTTTAGTGCTTATTAAAATTAAAAGTGGACGATCGAAGTCACAAGGAATTACTTTTATCAGAAATTTATGGTAGAATTTAAACTAGGTACAACCATTTGTTTTGAAACGGTTTTAACTTGTAAAATAGACATGTAATTACTTCCACATCCACGTAGTAAATTGGAAGTACGAATATACTAACCGTAAAAAAAATTTCAAACATTCTTTTTTTTTAATAGGTTTAGAATATCATGAAACGTCAATTTGAGCGAAAAAAAATTTCTGTCTGTCTGTAACTTTTTTGTTCGCACGTTTTCTCCGGAACGGTGTTGACTTGAGATTTTGTACACGTATATATTATAACGAGATCTGGAACTGGATCGTTTTTTGAACATATTCGGTGAAGGGGTGGGGGGAAAATAGGGGAGTCAGTAAAGCAAGCTGGTAAGTCAAATCAAATCATTGTTCAGAAGAAAGGGTTTCTCATTAACACAGTAAATAAGCATAGATCCATGACATATATAGTTTACACAGTGCACCTACATTATATGAATACAAAACATAGATTACATATTAATTTTAATACTATAATTATAATAGTTAATACAAAAAGTCAGAAAAAACGATAAGATAAGGTAGTAGATGCCTAATTAAAATGTGTCATTATAGTACTCGTCTAAATTATAATACGGTTTAACAATTAACAGGCTTTTAACCGCCTTTCTGAAAGACAAACTCTTTTCCCCCGGAAAACTCGACTTGGCGTTGAGCTGCCGCGCTGAAAATAGGTCAAAAGGTACTTATTGTTCAAAGAAAAGCATCCACAGAGAGAAAGTCGCGGCAGCTCGTGGCCCTTCCCTTCGACGGTCGAAAAACTCTTTTTCCCGCGAAAAACTCGACTTGGCATTGAGCTTCCGCACTGAAAATTGGAGGGCGGTTAGTTTACACTAAATCATGATGATTGCAACTACCCGAATCGCGGCAGCTCTTTGCATGTGCATTTCAGAGCCGGAAAATTTTTTTACATCGGAAAACTCGATCTGGCAACGAGCTGCAGCTGTCCACCCTCGACAGGCCTCTTCTACTCCTTGAAACAAGATAATCCCTGCCAGCGGTGGCGCGGCCGCTCGTTACGTTGCCGTTTCAGACTTAGTGTGCATCTGGAGTGCCAACTCTGGGTGCCAACTTTATGTTCATCTAAACAAACTGTTTCTAGAATGTAAATGGATGTCACAGTGAAAAATCCATGTGTCAAGAACAGTGGCTTACATGATTCACGAATTCCAGTTTTGTGCAGGTAGCGAATAGCACGGTTTTGAAGTATCAATATTGATTATATAAGATATTTACTGCATGCGCCCCGGAAGGCAATGCCGTACCTTAAGTGTGATTCGATTAGTGAAAAATAAGCAGTCTTAGCAGCTGCATAACCCTGTTCATTTGTGAGCACTCTGATAGCGTAGGATCCGGATGCTAGTTTCTTACTAAGTATTTTAATGTGTTCGTTGAATTTTAACTTTCAGTCAATGTTTAGTCCAAAAAATTTTGAGCAGGGTTTATTTTCAAGAAAATGGTTACCTAGGGAGATGTTTGTTAAATTGCAGTGAAATGTAGTTATGTTTATTTTGTTAATGTTGAATTAAAGCAAATTGGAGTCACACCACTCTTTGACCTTATTTATATCGGCCGACACCATTTGCTGAAGGACAATAGCATCTTTATTGTACGACAGTATGTTGGTGTCGTCAGCAAATAAAGTGAATTTTCCTTCAATATTAATTTTTCTCAGGTCATTGATATATAATAAAAAAAGAATTGGGCCAAGAACGCAACCTTGGGGTACCCCAAACTTTATATTTAATTTATTAGAATAATTTGGATTTCTAACTATTTGGCTACGGTTTGATAGGTATGATTGAAACTACTTTAGGGTAGTGCCTCGAAAACCATAATGCTCAAGCTTCATGAGAGTATAGAAACTTGAAATTTGGTGTATGTTCTAGAAGCCAAGGCCTCAAAATTTTTAAAAATATTTTCCATCCCCCACTCCATCATTAAAGGGGTTGATAAAATAAAATTGAGATATTCACTTGAAATTTGGTACACGTATATATTATAACGACATCTGGAACTAGGTTATAATTTGACATGATTCCGTTGAAGAAGTGGGGGGTAAATAGAAGTAAATAGGGAAAAATAGGTAAGGCAAGCTGTAAGAGTACAGACACACGGGATTTGGTGTATACAGGGTGGAGCAATAGTGCGTCGGACCTCGATATCTCGAGTTCAACGATAGCTAGAAATTGTTTAAAAAATTGCAAGTAAACTAGATAAAAAAGTCTATAGCTGGAAATTATTTTCGAGCCTACAGGGCGAAGCCAAGACGAAATTACAGGACCAAGTGCCTTTTTTTAAATGGAATGCCGATTCAGTTTATATTTGAAAACATAAAGGGATCCATAAGAGGGTTGGTTTCTGACCGTTTTAGGGAGTTGCGGCGGTCAAGAACTTCTCCTGTAATCTCGTGTTTGCACGAAATATTTACGAAAAAGTCTTTTTTATACTGCTTTATTACATAGACTATATTCTGAAAGAGAAAAAGCAACGTCTCAAAATCTGTTAATTCTATTTAAAATTAATTTTATATTATTGATTCCATGTTAGTTTTGTATTATAAATTATAACGCAAACGAGTTTTTTCATGACGTCAAAATTATATTAATTGAACCTTAAATTCATGAGTGATTCGCCGAACATGCTGACTCTCTCCAGTATATTATAGAAGTTGCTGCTAATACCACTTCTGATGATATGGGCTACACAGGATCTCCAATAATATTACGATAAATTTAAATAATTATTCGTTAAAATTTTAATGAGATATGGAATACTAAACAACGCTAAAATTTGAAAATTGAATTCGTTCATAATTATTTTTTAAAATTTATTGTTATGAATCAATTAGACGTTGACAACATTTGAAACATTTCAATAAGAATGCATTTAATTTTCTGGTGTGTAATTTGATTTCATAATTTTTAATGACAGGTTTTAAAGGCGGTTCAGTTTTAAGAAATATATATTTTTATCAATTTTGGTGGCAAAATTTCGTGTTTTCTTACATTTATGCAATTATGGTAAGCTTATTGAATCTACTATTTTGTATGTTTAACTTTTGACATCAGATGGAGTATCAGCTATTTAAAAAATATTTAAATATTAATTTTAACACAATTTTGTCCCCGGCTCCTTCACCATATTTTTGCATATTCTCGAACAGCCGCTACTGTTTTCTGATTTTTCCTTACTAGACATGCGTTGATGAAACTAATAGGGGACATATTTTACAGTGTTTCAAGCTATTTCAGATAAATGATCGAATAAAGGTAGAAAATAACAAACATACACGGTTCCAACTGAGGATCTCCTCCTTTAAAAAAAAAAAATAAGGTCGATTAAAGAAGTTACTAATATGTCCACCTAAAGCGGTGTGGCAAATCCGGTTTTTGTTTAGCTAACGAAACAGCTAATTTACTGAGAATTCTATTGTCACCTGTGGGAATATCTATTAAATTAAATATTAAAATACCGAACTGATATCCCATAAACAAAATAAACCGCTATTATGACTAATTTATAAACACTTCTCGTTACATAAATTGTACTTCAAACTTACGCTCATGTAAATGGTATTGAGGAAAAACCTGTTTATTAATATTTGACCAGTTTTTGTAGTCAATTATGTACATCTAAAAATAATTTATAACTAGATCACTTACGTTGAAACTGACGTGTCAGTCTTTTACCATTACCAAGTTACGTCAACTTATCAAAAAACCATTATTTGCATAGCAACTTAGTGGCGGTGACTGCAGTGTGTTATTCAAACAACATGCCGAGATAATTTATCATTATCATTTGGAGACTTCAATCATGATGGATATTTCGTATTAAACAGGGGTTAGGAAGATACACCAAGTTCAAACCCAGCCAAGCACCAGCCCTTAGAAGCAGATGATTCTTAAATAAATAGAGACCAAGCGCTAAAGACGAAAAAGAGACAAAATACATGAAATTGAAGTAGCAGGTCGCTACTTTTTTAATCGCTAGATGATTCTTACAGAAACACCAGGTGAGACGTAAAAATGTGAAACAACCATGGATAACTGCTGAAACTTTAATTGAAGTACAAGCAAGGAGAAATATGAAGGTTCAATGTGTCAACAATGCTTTGGAATCGGAAGAATATAACGGACTATAACGCGGAGGCATAAAAATTCTGATCTACAAGACATCTGTAAAGAACTGGAGTTACGTGCTGTTCACAATCATGCCAAGATGGGCCAATACTACGAAAACTTTTTCGAGGGTGATCATCCTGAGGCAGAAGATGACTGGCAGCAGGATGGCGAACACGAACCCTCAATCCTGAAATTAGAAATGGAGCAGCCATACAAAAACTAGATGCTAAGCTGGCAAATCAGCTGGAGTCGACAGTATTACGAATGAGGCGTTTAAGCTAGTTGGAGAAGATTGGGTGAGAATTCTCCACAAAATATGGGAAGTAGGAAACTGGACCGATGATTAGAAATCGTCAATGTTCGTATCACTGCATAAGTAGTGATCGCAAATGTTTGTGATTACCATAGATTGCTGACATTAAGATTACACGCTAGTAAAGTGATGCTGTATATTATTCAATCCAAACGTCAAAATTATCTGCCTTGGCAAATACCTCCTGAGCAAGCAGGCTTTGTTAAGGGAATATATACTGAATTTGCGTCAACTTATCGAGAAGACACGAGAATATAATTTATTAATTTATTTAACAATACATTATCCAACAGAGCATTCCAATTACATGACAGGAAATAATAGTATTTACAAGTATATGACGTACAAGAGTAGATACAAAACAATATAATATAAACAGATAAAAACAAAGATAAAACAAAAATTTTAAATTATGCAGTTAATCTTTTTATCGCAGTTGCATGGCAGTGGAATATATCAAACTAGCCTGGTAGATAGATTATTATAGTTCTCACACATTTTCTGGATGTTAGTTCTGGGAGTCGGCAGATGCAATAATGAATTATGCCCAGAACCAGGTCTAGGTGTCTGAAAATTTAGTAAGCTTAAGATAACGCCGCAATCTATTATATTGTTTATTATTTTAAAAAGAAACATTTGCTGTGAAATAGTTCTGCGAGTCTCGTGACTCGAAATTGAAAATCTATTTAACAGTACAATCTGAGGAAAACCAATAGCAGAATAGACACCATCTTCCCTGTACCTCAAAGTCTTCATAATCGCCTCTGAATTCTCGCTATGGTCTGTATATGTACGTTAATAATGGGGCGAACCAAATAATTGACAAATATTCCAATTCAGATCGAACAAAAGATTGATATAGTAGTTTCAATGTGTTAATGTCATTAAAATCGCGAGAACATCATATTATGAATCCTAGTGTTCTAAAACTAATCATTAGTGATGGTGTCTATATGGCATTTAAATGATAATTTGGTGTCAAATGTTACCGCTAGGTCGCGGAATGTTGATGGACGTGTAAGCACTGAGTCTTCTATACGGTAATTAAATTCTACATATTGGTGTTCATTAATAAAAGTTACATTACACTTCGTTATATTCTACTGTAATTTATTTAAATTACACCATTCATTAATATTATCAAGGGCACTTTGTAATATCACACAATCACTCACATCATTTACTTTATTTTATATAACTTCATACCTTTTGCGTATAAAAGACAATTGACACCAAACTCCTCTGCGATGTCATTAATGAGGATATTGAAGAATAATGGGCCTAAAACAGAACCTTAGGATACACCCACGGTATTCAATATGGTGATGTCTACTTTTAAGATGTGATTTGAAAAATAACAAATTTCTTGAGAAGCAAAATTTTTGAAATTGAAAATATAAAATATTGTGATCTAATCTGTCAAATGCTTTAGTAAAGTCTGTGTAAATTACGTGAACCTGTGAGTTAGCGTCGACAGCATTAGATATATATTGAGTTATATAAAAGAGATTCGTTGACTAGATCATCCCTCAAACAAACCGTGCTGATATTCACTAATGCGATTCTTTGCATATGAAAATGTTGGTTCATATAAGAGAATTTCGAAAACTTCTGAGAAATTGTTGATAATTGTTACAGGTCTGTAATTGTCGATATTATTTTTTCACCTTTCTTTATGGATCGGAATTATTTAGAACATTTTAGTGCATCAGGAAATAGAGTTAATGGCTAAATTAAATAAAAATGTAAGAGGAGTTGTGAGCACGCCAGCACAATTATGTAGTATGAAGGCTGGAATTTTGTCAGGGCCCATTGTGTACTTAGGCTTGACTTTCTTCAAGGAATTTAAAACTTCTTGTTCTGTAAACTGTTCGATTGTTAAAAAATCCGTTTCTGCGTCTACAGTCCTCAATTGATAGATTAGAGGTAATATATGAACTTCAAAAGTATTCAGCGAAACCATTGACCACTTCTCTGTTGTCTACATAATGTTTATCCTCATAGTACACAGCTGTCGGTAAATTATTATTAGATTTCTTACTGTGGATAAACTGCCAAAACTTACTGGGATTGATTTTAATCTTACCTTCAATGACACGACAATATTTTTTCTATTCAGTATCAACCTGCTCTTTGATATATGTTATCAAATTATTAATTTTAAACTTTTCGAGTGTAAGAGGATGCTCAAGGTTCTTGTAGTCACACCACGTTCTATGTTTTAATTTAAGGCTTTTAATTATATTGGAATTGTACCACGGCGGGTAACTATTAGCTTTAATCCTAGTTTTGAGGACAACTGTATAAAGACGATATACATTTTTTCATATTTTTCGAAAGCATAATTAACATCCTGAATATTGAATAAAAAAATTCCAATCAATATTTGGTAAATTTTGATAAATTATAACTAAATTGGCTCTTAGTTGATCCGATATGTGTTGGAGGACTGGCAGGATGAAGTAGTTATAGGAGGAACTAAGGCTTCTAACTTGTGGTTTGCAGATTAAACCAGGTTGTGGTGAGAGAAGATGGGCTCATGCACCTACTGGACAGATGATATATCATTTCAAAAAGAATTTTGAGTTGAAAAAAGTTGGTTTCTTTGATGTATTTAAAATGTTTTAAAAATTTAATTTTCTTGACATCTTGAATGAGCAGATCCATAGATAATGTTATTACCCACAACTCTTATCTGAAATAATTTTTTCCATCGTTTAAAAAAAAGTTTGATTTTTCAGAATTATTTTGGCGACAACTTCAAACGTTTAGCAACATAATGTTCAGTACAAATAATAGGTGAAAAGTAAAACAACGTTAGTAACTCGCTAAAATATTCGATGTTCTGGTAAATAATACTAGTAGTAACACTTATAAGTGAAGAGAGAAGAACGATAAGCGTTCAGTAGAACAAACAAATAGATAATATGGAATAAAAAATACTGCTTTAATAGGCTGAAATCATATTTAGTGAATAGGACACAGGAAATTGTTATAAGGAGCAGCGGTATTCTGATACTGACTTGGTCAATATGAGCGTCCCACAGGGGAGTGTACTGGGACCATTGCTCTTTATAATTTTTATAAACGACATTGTTGATCATTTTGATGATTCTTTCGTGTCTTTATTTATTGATGACACATCTACTGCAGTCTCTGCATCTAGTTATAGCTGAACTCAGCATATATGCAAATGCTGCCATGGTAACATTTTGTTCTAACAATGGCTTAGCATTATATAATTTAAAAACCAAATTATTGTTCGTTTTGCTAAAGAAACCAAAGGCTTCTCGTAAAAGTTAATAAAATGAGCATTGAGCATTCATTAAAATAACTCGTCAAGTTTTTGGGCTTACATCTTGATGCCCATTTAACGTGGAGAATTGGAATTGAGTTTTTATTGAAAACGTTAGCTACACATTGCTTTGTATTATGGCAAATGAGAAATAAAGTTAACTTAGACATTTTAAAGTCATATTATTTTGCACATATACACTCGCCTATTAGCTACAGTATTATATGCTGGAGTAATTGCTCTAGAGTTGATAATCCAAAAAAAAATTATTCGCACAATGCCATTTAAACCTAGCACTACCTCTTATAGAGAAATATTTAAGCAGTTAAATATACTAACCGTTCCTTCGTTTCTAATCTCTTCGTATCTAATTCAGTGTTTTTTGTAAAATCTAATCCAGACAATTTCATACAAGCTCGAGATGGACGTTCCCGTTATGGGCTTAAGCTGAATTCTAATATAATCGCATCACCGTTTGTCTCTGGTTGCTAGTGGTCTCAGTGTTATGGGAAGAAAACTTTTTAATAAGCTCCCTGCAAATATTAAAAATCTCGAAAGATTAAGTGAATTTAAAGCCGATGTAAGGAATTTGTTAATAAGATCTGATTTATACTCTGTTACAGAATACTTTACTGCCGATTTTAGTAATTAGTTTAATTTTTTAATTTACACGTATGTTATTTCACTATTGTATGTATGATGTTTTTATTTTTGTATATTTTAAGTAAAGAGATTTTATATTCCATATAACACTACTATTGTTGACAATATTCTATACCTGTGTAAGCAAGTCTCATGAAAATGAAGATTATTATTATTATCGTTATTATTATAATAATTGTTTAATATGAGCAGTACATATTCATAGTAAAGGAACAAGAAATAAACAATTTCAATTCACTTTATATGAAAGGGGATAATTTAAAAATCTTGACATTAACAAATTGCTTTCCTTAAAAAAACGAAAAATAAGCTCTCCACTCGTACTTTAAGAAATGTTATTTTATGTGTCTATATATTATGTGGACATTTATTCCGAAACGTGTTTTCTCTTTGTGCAAATGCATAAATAACACAACAACAAAAATAAGTGTGTTCGTGGTTTGGCTAGCAAAAGCAATTACATAAACAAATAAAATTTTATTGAACGTTTTAAAGTGTATTGTTGAAATTGATTTATATCGTTCATTATGCGTACTTAGGTATAATGTAATAATATTAATATTTGTTTATTTTTATTATTAGTATACTGACAAGTTGGGTAAGATATTTATTTCGTAGAAAGTGTTTGGGACTTCCTGCCACATGTATGTTTTCTTTTTAAAAAGAAAACATACATGTGGCAGGAAGTCCCAAAGAATTGAAGAAGGAAAAAATTAAGATAATGCCACAAATAACATTTAGACAATACGTATGTATTATAACGACATCTGGAACTAGATTATATTTTGAGGCGGTTCCGTTGAAGGGTTGGGGGTTAAGTAGAGGTAAATAGAGGATAATAAGTAAATCAAGCTAATAAGAGTACAGAAATTTGAACTTTTTTATGACATCTGCCCCAAATATTATTAAAATTTTATGACCAATAATTGCCACATACTAGAGTGGAAATATAGTCAAGATATTTCCTGTAAAGTGACTTGGATGAAAAATCTGGATGTGGAAGTAGTGATTCCTTAGGCAGCGGTTTTTTACATTAGGTGTTCACTGCATTCACATTGCATTGGATGATACTGCATACTAGCAAAGAAAATACCAGGAACAAAAAATCTTAAAATAAATAGCAACGAAAGTTACTTGCCTTCTATAAACAAACCTGCCTTCACCCTTCGAAGACCAATAAATGTACCGGTCACTTGTATCTTCTAATTTTTGGTACTGTTGCGTTGCAACATTTCTCCTGTGGTACTGTAGTACACTGTAGACACTGTTCCCGAAAATCCTAGATAAAATATTCTTATTATCACCAAGCTAAATAATAGCAATCATGTGTCAATGGAAAAACTCAATTTTTTAATGTAACGTGGCGCAAAAGGGAAGTTGAGCAACACAGCGCAAGAGGAAGTATTTTCTCTCTTTTCTCATTTAAATATCGATTTATTAATTAATATGTGTGAAATACTGTTTCGCAAAATATATCCAGCGAATTCTCTACCAAGCCACTAGTTAAGTCTTGAAAATTAATTCATTAATGCCAATTAAGGAGTAACTAATTATTAATTAAATCATTAATTAGGTATGAAAAGCGCAAAATATATACACTTTATATTCACTTTATATTCACTTTATTTATATCCCATGACCATACTGTATTATAGAATCAAAATATATAATTATTGCAGTAGCTGGAAATGTGAAACTAATACTACGCAATAACCTTCGAAATTTGCCACTGATATAACAATACGAGAGTGGAAAGTGCATCTGTACAATAACCATGTGGCCATACTTTGTTCTATTAATGTAAAACACGTGTATTGCAATCATATTTATGTACCGCTGTAGCAAAAAAAATCTATATATGTTTTAGATGCTTCATGATTCTCCAACCGTCCTTAGATTTTTTCTTATGCACAGCATTTTAGCACACATGGTTCTGCTTCCCATGACTGTCAGGCATACCTGACACTATCACAGCATCTGTCGCGGTTGTTCGTTAAATGCATGGTCTCATCAAAGCTATCTTCCATCAAATTGATGATATAATATTTTTAAACTCAATTAAGAAACGCACGACAGAATAATTCGCTCATAACATATTACTAGAAGTACCTGTAGCACCCATATTACCTGTATCACCTATCTATCTCAGTCTCACAGATTTTCTGTTAAGCTGAACATAACAGGTTCATTAATAACATAAACGTTTCACCGTACGGTTGAATATTGTAATAACTTAAATTAAAAAAAGTAATTCGACTTATCAAGTATTACTGCCCTAAACGTACCACACTGCCACCCGTAATTGACTAACCACGGAGCTGTGAATATTATACCACAGCTCTAATGTATGGATCAATGCAAACATAACTGCATATCGTTAGAGCGCTGCAATGTAACCATATGGCTTCCGTTCGTGACATTTGAGCAACGTCCTCTAGCAATGTCATTCATGAATAGATCTAACAATAAGGGTTGAATATGTGAACCCTGAGGTACTCCAGATGTTACCGACAACATGTTCGAATCATAGGCTTATTTCTTGACATAATCGACACTAAATATGAATCAACTAAAAAAGTGTTGCGACTTCAAATCGACATCAAATCAAATTTAAAATAAATGAGAGACTTGAAGTTTTATGTGCAATATGTTGTAATTTTGTATTTCAAATCATGGAATAATGCCATGGATAATGCATTGCGCTTTTGTTTAACAATTATTCATGTTTACCTACACAATTTTAAACTAATCACAATAGCCTTATAAAAGGCGAATTAATCACTGTTTTTAACAACATCGAATATTTAATTTTTTATATAAAACATGCAATCATTAATTCCGCGTAAACAATTCTTCTCTTATTATATCCATATAATAATCCACGTGCGTTACTTTTGTGGGAAAAATACAATAAATTAAGTAATTAAGCTCATTCATTATCTGCCGTGCTTGAGAATACTAATCAAACACAAACATTTTTCTCTGTGGCGAGTTTTAATTACAAGGCATTGAAAATCATGTGGTAATTTTTGAATTTAAAATAACATCCAAATAACATTCTTAGTAATATTATTTGGATGGCGAAGAGTGGATGTTCCTTTTGCATTTGCAAAAAATAAGTATAATAAACAAATAATCTACAAAATATTCATACAAACACCCTAAACTTTCTAGGGATTAAGTATCTTACAAAATTTCACAATACACTAATTATAAAAATAAATTAATATTAATGTTATTACATTATATCTACGTACACATAATGAATGATATAAATCAATTTCCACAATACACTTTAAGACGTTCAGTAAAATTTTATTTGTTGTTAATTGCTTTTGCTAGCCAAACCACGAACACACTTATTTTTGTTGCTATGTTATTTATGCATTTGCACAAAGAGAAAACACGTTTTGAAATAAATGTTCACATAATATATAGACACATAAAATAATATTTCTTAAGGTATGAGTAGCGAGTTTAATTTTTTTTTTTTTTTTCAAGAATGCAATTTTTTAAATTGACTCTTGTTATGGCATGAAACTGTTTATTTCTAGATCCATTACTACAACGACCACTTCGTGAAAATAGTAGTGAAAATTCCCATAAAAAACTATGAACTGAGAACATACTTATGTACCGGTTTCGTTCTTACTCTGAGGAATCAAATATAATGAAAACAAAAACGTTCTTTGATCATAGAACAAAAAACAGAGAATCCTTGTACCCGGCAGAAATGTTTTCTTTTGTTCTCTTTTAGCCGATTTTGTCGAGATTTTTTTTATGCGTTTATGAGACCCTAAGCAACAATTCTTATAATAAAATCGCATCAGTTTCCAAGTTAAACTCTAATTACACTCCACTATTAGGCCAGCATTAAACGTAATTATCTTGATGTGGCTATCTAGTCGCGTCATTTTGGCATTTTACTTCTAAAATTGAAAGTACAGGGTCAATTGACTTCATTTTTGTTGCAAAGAGTTCAAAAAGACATTTAGAAGAAACGGTACTTTTATTTTTTGGCGGAAATGTTTGGTTTCATTTTTTTGTCCAACAATTGGCCAATTTTAATAGCCAGTTTAATTAAATTAACTGAAATATTTGTTATACTCAATATGCCATAAAATTAGACGAAAATGGTTACTCGGGCGTTTTTGGGGTCGTTGATCACCAGAGCCCGGCGCAAAAGTAGTTATGCCAGAGACGGTCTCCACACACAGATAAATATAATGTTTTGTATGATTCACATAAGCAAATAAATACATTATTTATAGGAAACAAATACCTACTTTTGCGGTGAGAAATAAAAAGTATTTCATAAAACTCATAAAATAATAAATAAATAATTTATTATTGGTTTGGAGAAATTATTTATTTGGTATAGTTGAGCAAGTAGATGTAAGAGATGTTTACTGAAACTGGTGGATAAAAAACACCCGACTTCGGCCGCACATTATATATACCTGCAGCGTCGTGCGTCGGTCTGATTGTCTAATCGAAAACAAAAAACTCGGCACTTTAAACGGCATACACCACTTCAACTTTTTATATCAGTTAAGGAAATGTAAACATCTCCCATATGTTTCTTCCCAACTATATTAAACAATTTTCAATTTAAAATATAATTTTTATCTGTGCACATAATATAAGGCACTATAATTTAAAAAGATATAAGGAGAATTTTCGACACCACGAAGTCACCGCCACGCTTGTCACTCTCTTTCTGCATTTTTACGACAGCAAATAGGATACGGTAAACAATAATAATAGTAAAATAAACAGCAGATTGCGTTTTATATTTTGCAGAAGACTTCAAACATACAGACAGCATTTAAAATAAAAAAAGTCCAACAATAATTATTAATTTATTACACAATGACCAATGACATGTGAGATTGTTTCATATGCACATACGCATTATGGAGTCAACACTACAGACTAAGACTTGTCAGTAAATTTGATAGAAGTAAATGTGTCGTGATTTGCTATGGCGTCGAGTGGCTTTCCATTAAATGAAATAGTACTTTCGTAGATTAAAGATTTTCTGGAACTGCGATTTAACGGTGTAGAACTTTTCTGTGCCAGCTGTGAAAAAACAATTTCGTGGACATGCAATTCGAACATTTTAAAACAAGTTTCATCTGAATGTCATAAAAACTAAAATTTAGCATATTTACGTGGATATTTCTCAAGGATCCCTCTAGCTATACGCAACGTTCAACGTAGGCCGAAAACAGATCAGTATACAGTAATTGATGCAATAAACATTACAGGTATTTGATCTACGTCAATATATTTTTAGAGTCTCAGGGGATATTGCTGAGTGAAATACAAATTGGATACATAAAAGTGTTAAGAAACAACCCCGGTTATTCAACATTTTTGTGTGTGGCAAAGAAGTGGACTGTTCGATGCCGGACATAAATCTGCCATCTATAAGAAACTATACTTATTTTAAATATGCGCCTATTACATCGGTAGACGTTGAACGGTTGAACGATCCTTTTTCACAACACAAGTGGGATATTCAGTGACAGGCACCGGAGTTTTATTTCGGACGATTTAGAACAAGTGCAAATAATATATTTTTATTATTCTAATAAGGTATAGTTACTAGGCGTTTGTGTTTGTGCATCCAACAATAAGTGCATCAAAGTAGGTATGATTTATAACCGTTTCGGGGCCATTTACCTTTAAATATTACTGAATTCACTAGATATAATCATAAGGTAAAATATTGAATTATTACGCATGAAAATGTTTATATAGTTCATATTGCGCTAAGCCGACTCTGGCTTTTACGTCATAACTACCTCTGAGCCGGGCTCTGTTGATCACCAATTTGGGAAATTCAAAATGGCGGACTAGAAATCGGGCAATTTTCCAGAAAAAATGGGAATGGACATCTTGGCCTTGAAAATCTGTACTCGGGGGGTTTTGGAGGTCGCCGATTACGAATTCGAAGCCAAATTTGGTAAATTCAAAATGGCGGACCGGAAGTCGAGTCAATTTCTCAGGAAAACCTCGTATTTTTTCGTTTTTAGGCTGTAAATGAGTACTCGGAGATTTTTGAGGTCGCTGATCACGAGTCAGAGGTCCAATTTACGAGATTAAAAATGGCGGATCGGAAGAACAGTCAATTCCTCCGGAAAACCTCGTATTCTTTTCTTTTTTGGGCTGGAAGTGGGAACTCGGGGGTTTTCGGTATCACTGGTAACGAATCTGATGTCCAACTAGGGAAAATTCAAAATACCGGAAGTAATCTATTTTACAGGAAAAACTCGTATTTTTCATACTTTCAGCCCAAAAAGGAAAAAATATGAGGTTTTGCTGAGGATCTGGCTCTACTTCCGGTCCGCCACTTTAAATTTTCTGTAATTAAACATCGGATTCGTTATCAGCGACCACGAAAACCCCTGAGTTCCCGTTTTCAACCCAAAAACGAAAAAAATACGAGTGAGAAATTGACTCTACTTCCGGTCCGCCATTTTGAATTGACCAACTTAGACTTCGGATTCGTAATCAGCGACCTAAAACCCCCGAGTACAGATTTTCAAGGCCAAGATATTCATTCTCATTTTTTCTGGAAAATGGCCCGATTTCCGGTCCACCATTTTGAATTTCCCAAATTGGACTTCAGATTCGTGATCAGCGACCCCAAAACGGAGCGACTACCCATTTTCGTTTAATTTTACTGTGTATGATAACAAATTTTTTAATTCATTTAAATAAACTGGCTATTAAAATTGGCCAAAAGTTAAGAAGCACAACGTCCATTTACTTAAGAAATGTCTCTCGGGCGTATTACTTTGTGCCGGCCACTGATATGCATTGCCCATATGATAAATTAACAACACGAAAACTTTAATTTCGATGCTAATTTTTAATTGTTTTTTGTTTGTTCAGTTTCGTATCCAATTGTCTCCCTGAGATTTTACATTAACTACTTCATAAACATGTATTAATTTAAATAACAACACAAATGAAATAATACGCATTTACATTTCAAAATATTCTACCACCACTGGTGTAGGCAGTAGATTGTCGCGAGTTATGTGAGCATCCTTATCTACATTATGCTGATGTTACCTAATGGCCACATGATGCATGCTGCTTACTAGACAATAAATACCTAGCTTATAAATAGGAGTTTTGCTATAGAGCTCATTAGATTTATATCCATTCTCGAACTTGCCACATGTGTTTAATTGTAACACTATAAAATAAATAAGTTAATTTCTTTGAGTTGTGAACTTTTGACTTTTTAAAATCTTTTTAAAAACGTCTTTTCCAAAGCGAAAGACTTAGCTGGCGCAGTCGGTGTAGATTTAAGTCCGTCGGTCCGTGCATCGTGCAGAAATCGACGTGAAATTTTGATTTCTTTAGACTTAAATAAAAGAACCTCGTGTTGTAAGTGCATAGTGCAACTTTTCCATCAAGGAAATTGACAACAGCCACTGCAAGTTGAATTGAGTAGATTTGCAAGAAGAACCAAGTGCAGTTCCAGGTGGATAACTTCTCCAAAGGCAGCAGACACCTCTTCTAATCAAAGTAAGTCGAGTTTGTTTTCCTTTGTTCACTTCCTGGGTATATATCGTATAAACCCAAGAAAAGTTTAGTTTAGGTGAGAACATTTCTGTTCAAAAATTTAGTTAGGTGAGAACATTTCTGTTCAAAAATTTAATTAGGTGAGAACATTTCTGTTCAAATTCACAATCACGTGAAACGTAGATTTAAGAAGAAAAAGTAATTTTAAGAAACTTGAAAACTTTGTTATTTTCACACATCGTAAAATAAGTGAACCGTTTCCAAATTTCAAAGAACCATCATAAATAAAACAAGTAACAATTTTTGGCATTATTTTATATTTCAAAAATTAACAATTCTTGATCAGATCTTGTCAAAATTTTATCATTTACAATCAAATTTAATTTTTATAAGAAAACATTGTAAAATCATATTTTTCATCTCATGAACGATAATAATCAATTAGACTCAATACTTTGTTCACTCAGTTCTTTATCATTAGATAAACCTGAACCAGAAAAAACAGAAAGTCCAAAAATGGCTACTGAAAATGTTATAAATATTAATGTTCTGAAATTGTATGCAGACTCAATAGCACCTTATGATGGTACGGAACTCGAATTAGAACCATTTATAAATGCGGTTGACGAATTTTATGACCTATACGGAAATACCACAGATCGCGGATTAAATAAATGTGTCGAACGCATAATAGCGGGTAAACTAAGAGACAGGGCCCGTATGTTAATAGGCGCTCGTCCAGAATTAAATTCATGGGCACTAATTAAAGAAAATCTCAGAAGTACTTTCGGAGACAACCGATCTTTGGACATTTTAGAACAAACATTATTTACCATGACGATAAAACATAATGAAAATCCTATTGAATTTGCTAGACGGATTCAAACAAACCGTAGTAAATTATGTTTTAAATTAAACTCAAAACCTGTCACAGAAATTACCCAACAACAAAAATTAATTTATATAGATCAATATGAGTCCCAAAGTCTAAAAGTCTTTTTACGGAATTTAAATATGCGAACTTGTGATTTTATTAGATCTAGAAATCCTAAAGCATTAGAAGAAGCCATAAATTTGTATATCGAAAATGAAAACTTTATACAAACTCAAATTCAGACCCAAAATTCAATTAACAAACAACCTGTTAAAACACAAATAACGCAACAAAATTCTAACAAATTCCAGACTCAAATACCATATAAATATAATTATCAAAACCAATTTTTGCAATTTCCACCACAGCAAAATTTTCCTAGTCAACCTATACCAATTCAGCCCAGACCAAATATGAATATTAGATTTCCCACAAATAACCAAGTTTTTGGAAATCAACAAAAACAAAATGTGTTCAGACCAAATCAGAATAGAACCCCTCAACATGCACCTGAACCCATGTCAATACAATCACGGCAAAGTTTCCCCACAAACAGAAACTATCAAAATCACCCACAGCCGAGACTTACCTCTGGCCAGGTGAGACAACAGTTTCCTTGGGTACAACGCACCCAAAATCCTAAATACACTGTTCAGGAGCTACACGCAATAAATGACGAACCATCCGACGTCACATACGATACCGAAAATGCAAATTACCTTTATTCTGAAGAACAAAATAATGAAAATTTCGATAATCAATATTCAATTGCTGAAAATGAAATGTATCAAATACCCGATCAATACCACAACCCATATAACCAAGAATATAGAGAAGACCCTATAGATAATGCAAATTATGATCCAAATCTCGAGAATCCAAATTTTCTCAAACTTCCTCAAACAGACAGACAGACATAACATTTAATGCATATATAAACGCTTTACCATACATACAAACGACAAATCCCGATTTAAAATTATTAATCGACACCGGTTGTAACGTTTCCATGTTGAGACCAATTGTAGCCGAATTATATTTTCCAAATTGTATGTATAAAGCACCTTCATTATTACAATCGATAGGCCAAGCTCGCGAAGCTGTGTACAAAGCAAAAATACCAGCTTTTAAAGAATTACAGTCAGATAAAGAAATAGAATTTACGTTATATCCTTTTTCAGACTACTTCGACGGAATTATAGGCCTAGACGAATTACGAAAATTAGATTTACAAATGCATTTTACAGAACAAGTTTTATACAACGATAAAGTTCAAATACCGTTCAAATATCGAGAAGAACATACGCAAACGCATGTAAAAATTGAAATACCACCCCATCAAACAATTAATAAATTATTTTATGTAAATAAACGTGAAGGAAATATTTTAGTTCCCGAACAAAATCTTTTCGGACTATACATTCCTGAAACTTTAACTTATGCAGAAAATTTTCGTGCTAGATTTGAAATTCAAAATAATACTGATCAGGCTTCATGTGTAGAAATTAGAACACCTTTTGATGTCACACTTTATGATCCTGAACAATTTGAAATTTATAATATTGAAGATGCATTACCCGATTATTCTAGTCAAACAAGCCAACATAAAAATTTAAATGACTTAATTAGAACCAGTCATATGAACGAGGAAGAACGCGAACAAATATTAAAACTTATAAATAAATTTCCCGATATTTTTCATCACCCTGATCAAAAACTATCATTTACCAACAAAGTAAAACATGAGATAAAAACTAACGATGAAATCCCCATTCATGTAAAAACTTATCGGTTTCCACACTATCACAAAACCGAAGTAAACACACAAATTAACAAGATGTTAAAAGACGGCATTATTAGACCAAGTCAATCACCCTGGTCCAGTCCGATTTGGATAGTCCCAAAAAAGGCTGACGCATCCGGAATAAAGAAATGGCGTATTGTAGTTGACTATAGGCGACTAAACGAAAAAACTATAGACGACAGATACCCGATACCAAACATAGACGATATACTTGACAAATTAGGCAAGTGTAATTATTTTACAACTTTAGATTTAGCTAGCGGATTCCACCAAATCGAGATGCAACAAAATAGTATTGAAAAAACGGCATTCAACGTCGAAAATGGCCATTACGAATATTTGCGTATGCCATTTGGCCTTAAGAATGCTCCAGCCACGTTTCAACGTGTGATGGACCATGTTTTACGAGAACTTCAAAATAAAATATGTTTAGTCTACATGGACGACATAATTATTTTCAGTACTTCCCTTCAGGAACATATTCAAAATCTAAAACAAGTATTTTCAAAATTGAGAGAGGCTAAATTAAAAATACAATTAGACAAGTCGGAATTTTTAAAACAGAACGTCGAATTTTTAGGACATGTTATTACGCCACAAGGTATAAAACCTAACCCCAACAAAATTCGAGCTATCAAAAACTTTCCTATTCCTAGAACGGCACGTGAAATAAAATCATTTTTAGGACTACTTGGATTTTATAGGAAATTCATAAAGGATTTTGCAAAAATCACAAAACCCTTTACGAAGTGCTTGAAAAAAGGCGAAAAAGTTATTCATTCACCTGAATTTTTGTCAGCATTCGAGACCTGTAAAAACATACTTACTAACGAACCACTGTTACAATACCCCGACTTCACCAAGCCTTTTATACTCACCACCGATGCTAGTAACTACGCAATCGGGGCGGTTTTATCACAAGGAACTATAGGTAGTGATAAACCAGTAGCGTACGCTAGTCGCACCCTTAACCCTGCGGAAATAAACTACAGTACTATAGAAAAAGAGTTATTATCCATCGTAAATTTTACAAAATACTGGCGTCCAATCCTATTTGGCCGAAAATTCACCATAGTCACAGACCACAAACCTCTACAGTGGGTTAATAACTTGAAAGAGCCAAACAGTCGCCTTATGCGATGGCGTTTAAAATTAATGGAATATGACTATGACATAATATACAAAAAAGGTAAAGAAAATAAAGTAGCAGACGCTCTCTCGCGTATTGAAATTCAGCCTGAAATACATCCAATAGAAAACAAATCTATTGACGGCAATATAGACGATTCGGATCAAAACAAATTAGAAACCGATTTCCCTGAATTAACATTAGATGATTTAATTGATCTAGAATTCCGATCAGACGAAGATGTTTCCCCCGCCGACTTAACAGTGCAGAACACTCCAAAAATTAATGTAATCTCAGATACGCAAATTTGCCCCCCTAGATCACAGGCGTCAAATGAAACAATACATTCTGCAACCGAAAACCCAATATTAAATATTCCCATTTCAGAAAATGCAATAAATACATTTAAAAATCAACTAATGATTACAGCTAGTAAAGACAATACCTGTACCCACGTAAAACTCGCAAAACCATTCGGAACAAAAACTAGATATCAGATAGTTTTTCCTAGTAGAAATAAAGACATGTTTGAAAACGAAGTAGTGAAAACTTTTAAAGAATATGTAAAACCTAAAACACTATACGGAATACTAATTGACGAACGGATTATGCAAGAAATAATTCCCATTTTGCAGCGACATTTTCAACATACTGCTTACAAATTAGTACAGACAAATAACTACGTTGACGATATCGAAAAACCAGAATCGCAACAAGAAAAAATCAAATACCACCACGAACAAAAAACTGTACATCGCGGTATTAACGAAACCACCCTCGCCCTGCGAAATCTGTACTATTGGCCAAATTTAAACAATGACGTAATAAATTATATAAATACTTGTGTCACCTGTCAGAAAACAAAATATGAACGACATCCACATAAAATTGTATTTCAGTCAACCCCTATTGGACATCGTCCTTTTGAGCATTTGTACATAGATACATTTGTTGTGAGCAAACAGAAATTTTTAACTGTAATAGATAGTTTTAGCCGTTTCGGACAAGCTTACCCTATTTGCCTTACAGCTACTCATGTTTGCGAAGGTTTACTAAAATACATGTCACACTACGGTATCCCCAGAAAAATCACTTGCGACCTAGGAACCGAATTTAAAAATCATTTATTCGAAGAATTTTGTGCTAAACATAGTATCGAATTACATTTTACAACTGTAAGAAATCCCGGTAGTAAATCCCCTATAGAGCGATTTCACTCTACTATACTAGAAGGACTACGTATATTAAATACGGGACTAAACAAGACACAAACGGTCGAAACGTTAATGAGTTACGCGATTTTAGGATATAATAATTCCATGCATTCAGCAACAAAATTCACACCTTTTCAAATTATAAAAGGAGATTTCGATAATAAAACGGCATTCGAAATGTCCGAACACGACATTATTAATGATTACGTTAACAGACACAGTACAAACTTACAAATAATAGAAAGAATGGTTAACGAGAATAACGAAAAGAGTAAAGACCTTTCGAAAGTCAACGAAAATAGAAATGAACCAGAACCGATTACCACGCACAAAACCGCGTATGCAAAATTAACTCTCAGAAATAAAATCGCTACTCCCTACGAATCAGTTATGGTCGTTCAAGACCAACAAAATAAAATACTAACAACAAAAGGCACACGCCACAAATCTACGCTTAAACCAGCCAGAAATCTAAAAGGAAAATTACCTGTTTCAGATGCTGGGACTACTAGCCATATTGTACCTGACGTCGCTAGTACAAGCACAAATCAAGATAGATAAAATTTCTAACCCTATCCTTCCTTTTTCGTTAGGCAAAGCCCGAACCACTTCACAAAAACATTCATTTATAAAATATATTGATTTAACAAATTTTGATGCCCCCATATTAAGCATAAAAATAAATATGAAAACAATAAAACCCATTATAAATGTAAACGACGAACTATATCCGCAATTAAATAATATATATGAACATCTAGAATACTTACTAAATCAAGCGGAAAATAAACTGAAAAACGTGAAACCGTTAGGAAATACTCGAACAAAAAGAGGCCTTTTTAATATAATTGGAAAAGCTTCCAAATGGGCCTTTGGCACCTTAGATTCGGACGACGCAAAACGATATGACAACGCTATATCCATCCTAGAGTCAAACCAGAAAGAGATGCATACAGATTTAGAAAATTATTTAACAATTACAAACAATTTCATGAACGAAACAATATCAACATTCGAAAAAATCACTATTAATCAAAATCAAATAAATACTAGAATAAGAACGATTGAACAAAGCTTGAATAAATTTACATTATTTTTAAGATTGCAAAATTTTCTAGACAATATGATTATAGATTGTTTATCGTTAATTACCATACTAGACAACATACAAGATGCAATATTATTTGCACACCTAGAATCAATACATAGTGCTATTCTACCTATTAATGATCTAATTGATCTGACAAGGATAATGAATACCCTGTATATCGAGGGAACCCCAGAATTTAAAAACATTCAGAGTTATTACGAATTAATAAAAACAGAAATTTATTATGTAAAGCAAACCATATGCTTCATATTTCACTTCCCTATTTTGAGCGAAGGTTTATACGATTATTACCACTTATTCCCTATACCCGCTCTAAATAAAACCATAATCCCCCTAAAACCATTTATCCTTGTAAACTCGACTTATCACCATTACGAAGAACTACCATGCCCACGTATCGAGGACCTGTGTTTGTATCATGTGACACAAACCGTATCACAAGGAGATTGCCTACCCCAAATACTTAGCGGCGCTGGATCAGCACCCTGCCAAACTACAGACGTCGTCATAAAAAATGACATTGTGGAACGAATAAACAACGCCTATGTATTAGCCATACCAGCCACCAAGATGACAATAGAAAAGCAATGCGGAGAACATGGTTACAATATCATTGACCAACCCCATCTGATATATATACCCCAAAAATGTAGTATATCTATCCATGGACATGAATTCTACAACATTGCCGGTTTCATCCCTGGAACACCCTTGGAAATCCTCCCAGTGAGAACATTGTCCACCAAGGAGAACAACAAAGAAGTCATCCCCTACAAACAAATAGAAGTGAATCGACTCGCAGACATCAAACGCATGGCTGACGAAACCCATTTACACGAACTAAAGACACTTAGTGACATTAACAGAAGTGATCATACTGACTTATATATATGTTTATCTATAATTATTGTTATTTTATTAATTTGCTTTATCAAATTTATCTACCCTAAGAAACAAAAATTGTTTCACACATTGTTCAGCTTTAAGAAAGATGCCGAACGAGAGAACCAGGACACACCCCCTGAGAATTCATCGAAAAATACTGAAAAAACAAAATCCTTTATTTTTTCAGCTTAGGGATGGAGGAGTTATGTGAGCATCCTTATCTACATTATGCTGATGTTACCTAATGGCCACATGATGCATGCTGCTTACTAGACAATAAATACCTAGCTTATAAATAGGAGTTTTGCTATAGAGCTCATTAGATTTATATCCATTCTCGAACTTGCCACATGTGTTTAATTGTAACACTATAAAATAAATAAGTTAATTTCTTTGAGTTGTGAACTTTTGACTTTTTAAAATCTTTTTAAAAACGTCTTTTCCAAAGCGAAAGACTTAGCTCGCGCTATTGTTGATATATAATTTATTACTCATTTTAAAACATGTAACCGATATGAGCTTATTCAATAAAATTAGTCGAAGGGTATTTATATTTTTATGCAGGTGACGAGCAAAATAAACTGTAAATAGCACATAACATTTGTTTCTTTTGTTTGTTCTACGAATAATTTGCGATAATTGTATGTTTTTGCAAATCATATCAGGCAATTAAGTTGTCTTTTAATAATAGGGCAGTCTGCTATAATTGTTTATCGTTAAAAACGAAGTTTTAAAACGAACAACAAATGTACGTGGGTGACTAACCCTTAGTCATCATTTTACAATCTGCAAATTGTGTTTTTCTGCAGCCGATAAGTAGTGATTTTTTGATTGTCATTTTAGTTTCGAAATGACTACGTGTTTGTGCTTAAAAGTGACACCATAGTGACTGGTTTTTATCAAATTCTGTCTCTGACAACTGGGCTAGTGTGAGTGTGTGGAGAAATTGTCTTTTTCAAAATTGCAAAAACGAAGCAATGTATGCGTCTGCTGCTATTTTGTTGCATTTGACATAATTTAAAATATCTTTTTTTCATTTTGGACCAAATGTGTCTAGCGAGTGTTGAAGTAGATAGCTGAAGAAAAGAAAAGATCTCAAGGTCAAGATAATTCAAGAGCTATAAATGAACCTAGGCGATAGAATATGATCAATATCTTCTTAAAAATGTTTTCGAGATCAAAAAAAATTTGAAAACGGACCGACGCGCCACGTGCCTACTTGCGGTTTCTTCCTTATATTTATCAACATATAACTCGAGATCTTATTAGATTATCGTTCAATTAATGAATTGAGAAGTTATTTAATAGTTTTGTCCTTTGGATGAGAAGTATAGAACTCCACTCCACTCAAATCGTTATTCTAAATGTTGACATTGAGAGTACGTGTAAATAAAGAACGGATTGAATATTTAATCTGTTAAATGCACAGCCTAGATGTGAGATAACATTTCAAGAGATTTATTCAAAACAGGCTCGACAACGTGATATTCCAATGAGAGAAAAAAGTTTCCTGGGGCAAGGAATTTATTAACTAACTGTAATTCTACGAATGGAATTAAAGAAAGTGACATACTAAATTAATTATTGTTTCTACATCGACTGTTTATCGTCTATGGCAAAATAATTTCAAGTTAAATGAACGCTAATTGCTGCAACAGCAACAGGACTTTGCTGTTCTCGTGCGTTTGATTTAATCGAATCATAATAAATGGGTATTTCTAGGACGACTCCTTGTCCTAAAAATCGGAGGTTCATTTCAACTAACGACGTTATTAATTAAATTACAGTTATTTAATTATGAATGTATGCTAGTTGGCGCGTTAGAACCGATACCGATGTCTAGAATATAACTATAAATTGGCTGAAGTCCTTCAAACACTGCCAACACTGGTAATATAAGGCATTTATTATCAAATATAACACATTTTCCAGTTCTTGCAAATTAAGTATAGGAGTTCTGAAAATCCTATTCAAGTATATCAAGTAAGAAATAACAAAATACCAAGAGAGAAAGGGATAGTACCCATAGTATGTATATTAACATCCATTTCCCACTTATTAAAGAAAAAACAAATACTTAAATAAACTTTAAATAAAATTTATAATAAAATAATCACTTGTTGATGGTTTCTTTATTACCTTTAAATTAAATGTTGTAAGCCTAATAATTGCATATACAGGGTGTTCCCTAATGACGTGCTAATATTTCAGGATATGATTCCTTAGGCCATTTTATGAAGAAAAAATCATTTGAACATATATCCGCAACGGCTTAAATTTTTCGCTAGATGGTGTTGAATTTTTTTTAATCGTCATTTTTTAATATGTCGTCCAAATATTCTCGGCGTATTCCGATTGTTTCCCACGAGGCAACTACTCGCTCTCTTAAATCTTCTAACGTGTTAATGGGGGTATACATAGTACACCAATGTTTTAAGAAGACCCTACAAAATGAAATCCAAACTATTGAGATCAGGGGATCTTGCTGGCCATTGCCGAGGTCCTCTGCGACCATGTACGTAACGCATTGTCGCCATTTTCGCATTCTTATAATTCATCATATTTACTGAGGTATTCAAAGAAAAACAACGAAAAAATTAAATAAATTCAATTATAAAACACTAAAAACCGAAGAAATAATACTCTAAGAAATAATAATCTATTAAGATAGTGTTGCTTTATGTCAACAAATATTGTTTTGAAAATGGTGTTTGTAAAAACATAATTTATTCCAGGATAACTAGATTTATGTGTTCAAAAATTATTATTATTAAACATCCACATGGAACAATGTCAGTGGCGTACCACTTTTTTCATAAAAAATATCAGAGGACATGTTCGTAGGGACGCCACTGATGGAGCGATAAAATAACTTTTGTAACAACAATGTGTGATTTTATATCCTACTAATACATACTAAAATTGAAAATAATATCTAAATAGTGGGGCAGATCTGGGTTTGGAAAAGTGGCTGCTCCGAATGGAGATATTTTTTTGCCATCTTATAAAGTTAGGTCCCCTCCATCATTCCGACAAAATTTTACAGGGAGAAGTCGGCGGGGAGTGGCGGAAACGGCCCATTAAAGGTATGGGAAAACAGTTTTTCCGACATAGCTCCGCAGGTGTTGGTCTCACAAAAAAAAACAAGAAATGAAGAGCTTTACGAAACACGTAAGCTCGTTCCAACCCAAACCCGATCACATAATTAGTTCGCCAGATATCGCGATTTGAAGTTGCAAAAAACGAAAAATTACATTATTATTTTCGCGAGAGGGAGTGGAAGTGGACCCTCAATTTTTTCTGAATAAAAGGTCATTGATGAACACTTGATGGTGCCGGCGGGGGTGGTGGGACAATTAGGAGGGGAGAATGGGGGAGACACTAAAATTATTAAAACGCTGATAACTCCTTTATTAATTGAGCTACGGTAATCTGGCCGGGAACAATTTGCGTATTTTTTTTATTTGCTAAAAGATAGCACTGGCAGATTTTTTTTTTTGCAAATAAACGCCGGGCACGCAGAATAAAAATGGCTGATGTTTTGAACGTGTTTTGCAACATGAAGGAAGGGACTGGGGGAAATAAATTTTTTTAACTTCAATTTCCATGCGGAAACATCGCGATGATTAGGAAGGGAGATACAAGCCGGTAAAGTTTTTGCTGTATAGCGGGAGAACAGAGAGGGGTGGGGAGTTCGGGCCGGGAAGAACATTTTGTGGAAAGTCTTTTCTTTCGACTTTTCCGTTTTATAAGTCCCCGGTCTCCATACATTGTCAGCCCGCATGAGTTACAAAAGGGAAAACAGAACGAAAGCGGGCGAGCAAGTCAGTTCAGCCGCTCTCTCGCTCTCCTCGAACTCAAACACTCGTGAACGAGCGTTCGTGAACGGCGCGCTCTCAAATATTTTTGAATGTTTTATCGCTCATACCTCGCTCGATTATGGACCGATTATGAAAATTATTTTTCCTCGTGATCGGTGAAATTCGGAAATGGAAAATGCAAAAAATCGGCCATTATTTATTTTGTGTGCCAGCCGTCTATTTGCAAAAAAAGAATTCTGACAGTGCTATCTTCTAGCAAATAAAAAATACGCAAATTGGTCCCGGCCAGAGAGATATCAGCGTTTTAATAATTCTAGTTTCTCCTCCATATCTTCCCTCCTAATTATCCCACCACCCCCACTCCCCGGCCTCATCAAGTGTTCATCAATACCCTTTTATTCAGAAAATATTGAAGGCCCATTTCTACTTCTTCGCGAGATGATTAATTTTTAACATAGAACGACTGTATTTGAGTTTTTTTAATCAAAATATTTGTGTTAATTTTCCCTTATGGTTTAATATTTTTAATATATTAAAGACTGTATTTGAGTTTACAATGTAAAAATGTATAGCTTACCCTAAAATCCGATGAGCAAACCCTACAATTTATTTCTGGCTACAGCACAGGTTTGATTCTTTTTTGGTACTACATAAACTCGACTTTTGTGTACATTTTTCAGATCATGTTAGTCTTTGGGTCGGACAACACAAACTTGAAATTGCCGTCATCCCATGGCTATTTTGTGGATGACTTTTTTGTTGGACAATACAACTTCTAACCAATGCAAATAACAAGTTTTTTTCATATAAACAAAGAATGCTATTTACCGAAATAACATTAATTCGTATATTATGTAATAAAAACGGTACAAGCTGCGCTTATTAAAATCCAATTTTCTATGACAAAAATAGTAAATGATGCGTTGCTCTGTGAATCCCTTACGTTTGGTTATGACAAGACGAAGAAAGAAAATTATGTTTTTATTCGTGTAAAAATCGAGGTAAAAATTGAGAGAAAACATGTCAATGTAGAAAAGTTATTTTTACCAATACCAATTAAATTAGTTTTACGATCGAAAATAAGACAGTCCTACAACAATTTTACAAAAATTTGAAATTTACTTCTAAAAATGTATTAATTTTTTAGCAAAATAATTTTATAACTTTTTACCTGTTGGCACACGTACTATACAGGGTGGACAATCAAACGAATAGTGATGATAGGGGAGGTCGTTTCCAGTCAAAATAACCATATAAAGGGTGTCCCGTAACAACGTGCAGAAAATTTAACTACCAATTCCTTGTAATGAAACATATTCTTTATAGGATTTTGCAAACAGAAAAAAACTATCCATGAGAACTAGAATAAAAATTATTTGTAAAATTATTGAGTTACAGTCTTTGCATTCTTTCGATACGCTGAATTCTTGTTATGCTAGCAATTAAAATCAATTTGTCTTATTAGACAATTCTCATTCCAATACTAGTTTATACACAGTCCCCTACGGCTATTCAGGATAAACTAGTATCCACATAGCCCCCTACGGCTATGAAGATTCAGTTAAAATGACAACAAGGGCCTAAATACCTGGTCTTTTGGAAAATTGTTTATTCAAATGGATTACATTTTCATGAAATCTAAAATTCTGTTTTTTTTTTGGAAGTGCTTAGCCTTTGAAACGTGTTTCGCCCTTTCGCCTCAACAGAAAGGCACAAAGCCACTCGCACGATGTCCATGCAAAAATTGGTTTATTCTGCATAGCCGTAGGGGACTGTGTAGCAACTAGTGTTAGAATGAGAATTGTCCAATAAGAAAGGCAAACAAAGATTTTAGGATTTTAATTGCTAGCATAACCAGAATTCAGGTTATCGAAAGAATGCAAAGATTGTAAATCAATAATTTTACAAATAGTTTTTATTTTAGTTTTTTCTGCTGTTTGCAAAATCCTATAAAGAATATGTTTCATTACAAGCCGAAAAATAAAAAATTCACTTTTAAACATACATAGAGTATATAGGCTCCAGTTCTAGCTAGGTAACACATAGGTGAAAATCTGTTTTTTTTTCTCATTCTTTCAATGTCAAGTAATGTCAAAAAATTTGGTAATTGTCTTGGTTTTTGCATGGAACATCGTGTAAGTGGCTTTGTGCCTTTCTGATGAGCTCAGAATAAGGGCGAAAAACGTTTGTCAAGAAATCTGTTATCTTCTGCCAAATAAAAATAACAGTTTTGTGAAAACTTTTTTTTTTACAAGAAATACAAAAACTGAAATATCTTTTAAACCATCAGCAATTAGATAACCACATGTTTAGTTCGTTTGATTAGAAATAACCTCCTCCATCACCCCCCTCGTTTCATCGTCCATTTATAGGACACCCTGTATGTCGTCGCAGAGTACCCAGCAGACTTTTATGTAACTGCACATACTAATAAAATATTACCTACTACTTATAGAAACTCTCTCTGACATTGGCTATATTTATGTCGATATTGCTACAAATTTACAAATATTGTCATTATTTTATGGTTCTTGAAAGGGCTATATCATACCTATCTTTTGAAATACTGCATTTCCTACAATATCGATATCAAAACTTTCTACAAATTGATAGCCATTACTAAAACAATAGAAAACTTACATTCCCAGCACCTTCCAGAAACATCCAAAAGTGCTCCCGTTCGGGACCCGTCCCCCGTAGGTAACGGTCATTGTTATCACAGTGGGCCTAGCCCTGTTTCACTCACTTCACGTACACCATAGGTAAACGGAGCAAGCGTTGGAGAACATCGGACACGAAGAGTTCCCGCGACCGACAGCGTACCACAAAGACTGACTTACCAGCGTTTGAACAATCACCAGCGTAGGTGATCACAGGTGTGTATGTATGCATAGTGGGGAAAGGAAAAACTTATTTAAATGCTATTTCTCATTGTTACTGGAGTGGCTATAAGTGCGATCAGAAGAAAATGCATGGCGCTGGTACGGGGCAAAGTGCAGTCTGTGTTGCATAAAGCGTTAGCGGGGTAATGGGTGCCTAGTTCAGAGGCGAACCAACGAAAATCAACCTTTAACATTTTAGCAGAAAAATAAACAATTTAAAGTAAATTCAACTGAAACTGTTAAAAAATGCGATAAATAGGAGAAAATAATGTTAATAACAATAATTATTCTTATTATTAACATTATTTTCTTCTTTTTAGTACGTAGCAAACGTGGAACGCGAAAAGTAAGAAGAAAATATGTGCAAATTGAATAACATAGTAGAACAGATAGAATTGAAATTTTTAGTAATATCCAATCAATAGGTAGACGGATGTTGAAATAACGTATTGGTAGAATTATACAGTGTGTCCCACTTTTCACGGTAACACCTACGTAGCTCAATTATTAATAAATCGATTTATTTAAACTTGGTTAAGTTATACACCTCTTGAAGGTAACTAAAAGCGCATATACCTATTTAATTTATTCCATAGACGTGCGGACTAAGGGGGCGAAAATGGGGTCAATTTTCAGGTAAATTGTATTAGGGATTTTTTTTTAAAGATTACCATCTCATAGGGCATCCTTTAAAACCTTTGTGCGAAATTTTGTTAAAATATCTCTAGCAGTTTTAGAGTATAAATAGGTACATATGAATGGCCTTTAGGTTATGCAACGGATTACGCTAATTCCAACAAAGTGGGGCAGCGCATTAAGAAATTGATCAGAATATTAAAACGATTTTAAATTAACATAAAATAAAACCTGAATTTTTAGCACTAAAGATATGTTTTTAACTAAGTGTGCTATTATTTAGTTAATCAATATCATATATAATACACAAACTAAATAAAAAAATACATATTTAAATAAATATTTAATACCATAACTAAATAGAATTGAGGAAATGAATATATTACTAGCAAAAATACTCGTAATTATTTCAAACTCTTACTAAAGACTTATTCATAGATAAGTACAAAAACATATATCCTTCTAAACAAAATACTTTGCTGGCTACATGCCACGAACAACATTGAATTATAAGAAAGAAATATGCACATTACGTACAGAAAACTGTCACAATAATGTTAGTTTTAATTTTAAATTATCCTGTTCAACAAAACCAAAAAACAACTAAAGACAAAAACACTTACCAAAAACTTTGAAAACTTTCACAGACACGTGTTTCTGTATCCTACACAAGGATACTTCTTCAGTGCTACTTCTTTCAAAGTTGAAAATGAACTAAACAGTCACTTACCAGGCAATAGGTATTTATGCAGTAGTTATTTATGGTTCTAACGAACAGGATAATCCAAAACAGATTTCGGAGAATTACCAATACAGGTATAATCATAAAACATAATCAAATGCAAATGCAAATTCCCTACAATGTAAGAGTAATCTAAAATAGAATTGAGGAAATGAATATATTACTAGCAAAAATACTCGTAATTATTTCAAACTCTTACTAAAGACTTATTCATAGATAAGTACAAAAACATATATCCTTCTAAACAAAATACTTTGCTGGCTACATGCCACGAACAACATTGAATTATAAGAAAGAAATATGCACATTACGTACAGAAAACTGTCACAATAATATTAGTTTTAATTTTAAATTATCCTGTTCTAACATTATTGTGACAGTTTTCTGTACGTAATGTGCATATTTCTTTCTTATAATTCAATGTTGTTCGTGGCATGTAGCCAGCAAAGTATTTTGTTTAGAAGGATATATGTTTTTGTACTTATCTATGAATAAGTCTTTAGTAAGAGTTTGAAATAATTACGAGTATTTTTGCTAGTAATATATTCATTTCCTCAATTCTATTTTAGATTACTCTTACATTGTAGGGAATTTGCATTTGCATTTGATTATGTTTTATGATTATACCTGTATTGGTAATTCTCCGAAATCTGTTTTGGATTATCCTGTTCGTTAGAACCATAAATAACTACTGCATAAATACCTATTGCCTGGTAAGTGACTGTTTAGTTCATTTTCAACTTTGAAAGAAGTAGCACTGAAGAAGTATCCTTGTGTAGGATACAGAAACACGTGTCTGTGAAAGTTTTCAAAGTTTTTGGTAAGTGTTTTTGTCTTTAGTTGTTTTTTGGTTTTGTTGAACAGGATAATTTAAAATTAAAACTAACATTATTGTGACAGTTTTCTGTACGTAATGTGCATATTTCTTTCTTATAATTCAATGTTGTTCGTGGCATGTAGCCAGCAAAGTATTTTGTTTAGAAGGATATATGTTTTTGTACTTATCTATGAATAAGTCTTTAGTAAGAGTTTAAAATAATTACGAGTATTTTTGCTAGTAATATATTCATTTCCTCAATTCTATTTTAGATTACTCTTACATTGTAGGGAATTTGCATTTGCATTTGATTATGTTTTATGATTATACCTGTATTGGTAATTCTCCGAAATCTGTTTTGGATTATCCTGTTCGTTGGAACCATAAATAACTACTGCATAAATACCTATTGCCTGGTAAGTGACTGTTTAGTTCATTTTCAACTTTGAAAGAAGTAGCACTGAAGAAGTATCCTTGTGTAGGATACAGAAACACGTGTCTGTGAAAGTTTTCAAAGTTTTTGGTAAGTGTTTTTGTCTTTAGTTGTTTTTTGGTTTTGTTGAACAGGATAATTTAAAATTAAAACTAACATTATTGTGACAGTTTTCTGTACGTAATGTGCATATTTCTTTCTCATAATTCAATGTTGTTCGTGGCATGTAGCCAGCAAAGTATTTTGTTTAGAAGGATATATGTTTTTGTACTTATCTATGAATAAGTCTTTAGTAAGAGTTTGAAATAATTACGAGTATTTTTGCTAGTAATATATTCATTTCCTCAATTCTATTTTAGATTACTCTTACATTGTAGGGAATTTGCATTTGCATTTGATTATGTTTTATGATTATACCTGTATTGGTAATTCTCCGAAATCTGTTTTGGATTATCCTGTTCGTTAGAACCATAAATAACTACTGCATAAATACCTATTGCCTGGTAAGTGACTGTTTAGTTCATTTTCAACTTTGAAAGAAGTAGCACTGAAGAAGTATCCTTGTGTAGGATACAGAAACACGTGTCTGTGAAAGTTTTCAAAGTTTTTGGTAAGTGTTTTTGTCTTTAGTTGTTTTTTGGTTTTGTTGAACAGGATAATTTAAAATTAAAACTAACATTATTGTGACAGTTTTCTGTACGTAATGTGCATATTTCTTTCTTATAATTCAATGTTGTTCGTGGCATGTAGCCAGCAAAGTATTTTGTTTAGAAGGATATATGTTTTTGTACTTATCTATGAATAAGTCTTTAGTAAGAGTTTGAAATAATTACGAGTATTTTTGCTAGTAATATATTCATTTCCTCAATTCTATTTTAGATTACTCTTACATTGTAGGGAATTTGCATTTGCATTCCATAACTAAATGTTTGTTATTTCTACTAAGCCACCATTTAATCTAATATACTTTTCTACTATTTTTCTTTTATGTAGAACTCTGCGTAATTCTACTGGTGTGACCTCTCGACAAGCTACTGTAATCTTCTCACATAACTCTTGGACGGGATTTGTAAACGCAGTTTTTAATCACTCCCCAAAAATAAAAGTCCGTTGGCGTTATATCTGGGGACCGCTGGGGCCACTTATGTAATGTACTGTTCTTTCCAATCCACATTTGAGAAAAATTAAGGTTTAGCCAATTTCTAACAACAATTGAATTGTGAGCCGGCGCCCCATCTAGCTGGAAAATTAAATTTATCATTTGCAACAGTATAAGGTAAATCCATCATGATAATTATTTAAGAGGTTGAGAAAAGTTTCGGCATTTAAATTTTTCAAAAAAACGGGACCCAAAATTATATTATTCAATATGCCACACCAGACATTGACTTTGGCTACATATTGATCCTTACAATTTATTACCAATGCAGGTTTTCAGCTGCACAATAACGAGTGTTCTGTGACGACACAACCCCATTAGTTGAAAATGTGGCTTCGTCAGTGAAGATGATGTTTTAAATAAAATTCTGATCATTCAAATATTCCCCTTGTAACCACAAACAATATTCTAGCCTTTTTTCCTCATTACCATCTTTTAGATTGTGTAAAAATTTCAGCTTGAAAGCTTTTAGTCTGTTTCTTCTTAGACAACGCCAAACTTTATTTTTACTAACGTTTAAAATGCGAGCAACTGAGTAAATACTAGATGTTGGGTCATTTCTGAATGCCGCTATGATTCGTGGATCGTCAGCATATCTATTATTTAATATTTGATATTTTTTTTTGCCTATGCTTCTTAATACAACATGTCTCATTAAAGAGTCTATTAAAACTACATACAGTTTTTGCTGCAACGGGATTTCTTCGATCTGGATGTCTTGCATTGAAAATTCTTGTCGCTCTCCTATATTAAATTATATTTTCACCCACTCTCCGAATTAATTCGACTTTATCGGCTACAGAAAGATATTCCATTTTAAATAGGAAACCGAATAATAATTTAAACAACAAATAATGACACAAGTAAACTACAAAGGCTGCCATTACAGTCAAGTTAATAATTTTTTTTACGTTTTCAAAGGTGACTAGATTTAAAACAAGTAAACTGTATAGAGCCCGTATAAATGGGCAGAATTTTCTTAGCGTTCTGGGCGAGTACGAAGATATTTTTGATTATTACTTCAAATTTGTAGCAAAGAATGTGAAATAATTTTGTGTTTTCGCTGTATCTTTTTTAAATTTACATTTACTATCAATTTAAATATTTACTATCAACCGTAAGTATAGCGTATAGCTCACGAGAAGCCGAAAAAGTACGTTTTTGGGAAATTTAAAAATATCTTCTATTTTTCGATATATCGATTTTTCGAAAAAAAGACGTTCTTGAAAATCGGATAGTTTTGCTCCACGGAGGGTTCTACAGTAAAGATCTTGGGCTCATATTCTTTATAAACAGTCGTACTATCATGCTGTGAAAGAATTGTAACGGTTTTATTAATTTTAAGTGTAATGGGTTTAACATAATTGCATTTTTTAGGTTAGGTTTTTTTATAATTCTGTCAATTTCACAGAAATGACTTATACGGGAATCGATTACTGACGTTTTTAACGAATTTACAAAAAAAAAATCCTACGGCTTTCTGGAGAACAGAAATTGGCAAAATTATTGAAAAAAAATCTAACCCAAAAAAATGCTATTATTTTAAAGCCATTTATTTACCCTTAAAATTAATAAAACCATTACAATTCTTTCATAGCATGATAGTACAACTCTTTATAAAGAAAATGAGCATAATATCGTTACTGTGAAAGCCTCCGTGGAGCAAGTCTATCCGATTTTCGAGAACTTATTTTTGTCGAAAAATCGATATGTCTCAAAAAATAAAAGATAATTTAAATTTTTTTAATAACGTACTTTTTCTGCTTATCGTGAGTTATACTTACTGTTGATAGTAAGTATTTAAACGTATATTTGAAGAGATACAGCGAGAACAAGAAAAGCCGACTTTTGACGGTTTTTTCGATATATTTACATAAAAGAAAAACTCTCGTACTACGGCATAAGAGGTCCATCACTTGATTTTATAATAAGCTACCTTCAAAATAGAGTGCAAATGGTCGATTATAATGGTGAGAGGTCGTCAACTATGTTAGTAAGTTCAGCAGTGCCTCAAGGTTCCATCCTAGGTCCACTCCTATTTCTTATATATGTGAATGATTTATCAAATTATATGAACAATGTAAATAGCATACAATACGCTGACGACACCACTCTGTATAGTAGAGGGACAGATATAACAGAGTTAAATGAAATTAATGCCTCAGCTCAAAGTCGTGCTGACGATTGTTTCGCTGCCAATAAATTATCTCTTAACAAAGATAAAACAATACATATACGCTTTACGTTAAGAAATTCTATAGATGATCAATTCACAAAATTTCTAGGTATAATTTTAGACAAAGGCTTAAATTGGAAAGACCACATCAACATGGTAGCTAACAAATTGTCAAGCCTAGTATTCCTACTACGTAAAATAGCTTCATATGTTCCAATAGAAATAAGTAAAATATATCGGACTATTTCAACCACAATTGTCTTATGGTGTACTTATATGGGGAAATTCGACAGAATGGAGTAGGATATTTCTATTACAAAAAATGGCAATTAGGGCCATGACGAACAATACATGTTACTTGTAGGCCCCTATTTGCTGAATTAAAAATTTTAACGTTCCCGGCATTATACATATATCACTGTCTAATCTACATAAAAAAAATGAACAACAATTTCAGAAACAAACCAACCATAAGTATCAGACTAGAAAATCTAACAAATTAGTTCTCCCCCAATATAGACTAGAAAAAACCCATAAAAGTTGTTTGTATATGGCTATAAAAATGTACAATCAATTGCCTAACAAAATAAAGGAATTACCTTTCTCCAAATTCAAAATAGAGACCAAAGAACTACTCACCACTCTAGTATCATACAGCACCGAAGAATATTTTGATAAAGTATTTGATACACCTTAATTAATAGTTTTCAATTATACATATTTATTATTTACTGGATCTTAACTTAATTCATTAATTTTTCGGTAGTTTATTTTTTTATTCTTTTAACTTATAAAACTCAATATTATCTTATTATAAATTTGTAAAAGTAATGTATGTGATGGCCATTTTAGCCCTAAGTGTATCTTCTAAAATATTTTATATGTATTTGTTGTGAGTTCTATATATGTCTGTTCTTTATATACCTTGACAATGCTAAAACAAATGTAAAGTTATTCAGCAAATAAAGCAGTTTATTATTATTATTATTATTATTATTTCGAAAAATGTTATCGCAACTGATACTTAAAAAAATGGCAATTGAAAGATCTTTTTAGCACCTACAACTTTCCCATTCAACTTCTTTCGATTAGAGTCATAGTTGTTTTTTTTTTCATTTAGGAAAAACTATTTCTTTCAACTTTTCAAATTTTTTAGGTTAAGTTCGCCACTTCAGATCGCGTCCATCGAATCACAAATCTTTCTTAAAATTCTTTTTCTATACAACCGCATTTTTTGTTTCCGGGTATGAATTTTGGTAAATTTAACAATAGGCCGTGACAGGTTGATTGGGCTATAAATACAAGTTCATCTGATGAAAACGCTGAATTATTCGAGTTAGATGAATTTGATATTCTCCCGGAATAAGTTTTAATAATTTACCCATTTTATGTAAAACTCATCATCCGGGATAAATTAAAACACAGCCAATATTAATACTAAAATATTATCATGTCTCTCTTTTCACTTCTTTAGAGGTCCAGATTGGTTGATGTTGACGTCTATAAAATATAGTTTTCGTCCTCCATCTAGTCTTCTAACTCATTGTCTGTGCTCCACAGAATATGGGCTTCCAATTAAAAATTTCCCTTTTCTTCGTCTTTTTAGTATTGATAATACTACTGGGCGCATGATATAGGACCCATCTTACGAAAAACGTATCGAGAACAACAGATCTGTCTAGGCCGCTGCGCCGGCCTTGTAACCGTACCGTTCACTCAACGCCATGCTATTAGGGATATCACGTTTCAATAACAATCCAAGCAGTATCTCGAAACTAAAATATAAACATAAACACTCTTAAACTTAATGGTCTCTTGTGATACATGACGACACTGCCATATCGTATGTCACTTAGTTTGCATAACTTGCATTATTTCTTACAGAACAGCGTCACTTTCAAATTAACATTAAAAAAATGATGTAAATAAAATTATCAAACACATCTAAGTACGATATAAAAAAGTACAGTAGAAAAGCACTATACAGGGTTTTCTACAAGCTTTATGACAACATTTGACAGATGATAGCTGGGTTAATCTAAAAACAATTTACCAATGAACATGTGTCCAATTACAATGAACCCAAGTGGTATTATTAAATTTGATAAAAGTTTTTATTTTTTTAATTTTATCACTAATCGCTAAATGCTGAAAATACCTATCATCCTTCCCATCCATCCTTGGACTCCAAGAGCAGTAGTATAATTGCATCTGGTATTTTCAATATGCTTAAGATACTTGCGAAAGATGCAAGATCTGTGAATTTTTTTGCTCTCGATACAAACCTGTGTTGCATTTTCTCGATTGCCAAACAAATCCCTAAGATACTGTACGGTTTGTAGATTATTTCTAACTGCCGAAAATGGGCACTGAAGTTTCTTCTTGAGTTCGTGGACACATAAGCAAAACGTTGCTGGGTGGCTTCCTGCTAAGTCTACAGCCTACAATTGTCGGATATCCTCAGTTACAACCATAAGTAATTATTATTAAAAGTTTAGTTATTCAGTTTTTCTATAATTATCTTGTCTCCGTATTATTACCTGCTGCCATTGAAAACATTATAAATAATATATTAATATGTGAAACGATCTTTTGTATTAAAAAAATTTTTGTCGTTAAAATGCTCATATTTAACAAAAACCTCGTCATTAAAAGAATATAAGTAATGTAAGTTATTATTCGATGTTCACCTTGGCTATGGGATGCAACAAAAGAATGTTAGTTGCATGAGCGCGTTCAAGAGGTACAGAAAAAATACAACTGATATTAACTGCACCCTGAAAGTTGGGATATAAAATCAGCATTTCTAATCTGTAATATATTGCTTTTCTAATCTATTGGTATACCGTTCGCAGAGATAACGTAAGTTTCTATATTTAAAATGTCTTAAATCATTATTAAACCTGTTTTACCTAATTGCAAATCATATTTTAATGTTTGATGTTTACTAATGTAAATGGATTAATGTTGTTTTTGTAGGAATGTAGTTTGCTGGAATCTTTCGATTATACAGAGTTACATTTCTATTTCATTCTGAATGTTTCTTTTTGCTGAATGCTTGTGGAAATGAGTTTATTCACCCCCGACGATAGGACGTTTGTTATGCGTTTAACGCATATATCTGTTTACACGTCTATGCTATGGCTTCTTACCAAAAAATGCGTTGACCGATTTTCATGCGTTTTTTTTTTTTTTGTAAATATTAAAGTACTTTCCCGGGATGATTCTTAGCTAGCGATTATTCACCCCGCGCCGCAGAGTAAAAAAGAGTGTTAAAGAGAAGATTAAAAATTAACTTGCTAATGTTAAGGTAAGAGTAATGGCAAAATAAGCACATCCGTAACTTTGCATGAAATTGACTAGATTGAAAGTGAATTATTTATTATTTATTTGTTTATAGTAATGAAACATATTCTTTATAGGATTTTGCAAACAGCGGGGAAAAAAACTATCTATGACAACTAAAACAAAAACTATATGTAAAAAATATTAATGAAATCTTTGCATTCTTTCGATAACCTGACTTCTGGTTATGGTAGCAAATCAAAATCCTAAGATAAATTTGTCCAATTTCTTATTTGACATTCTCATTATAACAATAGCTTCCAACATAGTCCCCTACGGCTAAGCAGATTAAACTAGTATCTACATGACCCCCTACGATATGAAGATTCAGTTAAAAATGAGAACAAAGGCCTAACATGGATTTATTTACCTACCTTGTCCTAATAAGTTTTTCATTCTAATGGATTAGATTTTCATAAAATCTCTCATTCAGTTTCTTGGAAATGCATAGCCTTTGAAACGTTTTTCGCCCTTATTCTGAGCTCATCAGAAAGGCACAAAGCCACTCATAACGATGTTTCATGCAAAACCAAGGCAATATCCAAATAAGAAATTAGACAAATTTATTTTAGGATTTTGATTTGCTAGCATAACCAGAAGTCAGGTTATCGAAAGATTTCATTAAATTTTTTTACGTGTAGTTTTTGTTTTAGTCCACATAGATAGTTTTTTGCCCTATACTAAAATATCGTTATGGTCGAACAAATTCAACCAATCCTGCCATCGCTACCTCTGTCACGGTTCAACGTTACCTAATAACAAATGAAGTAAACTATTTGGATTAGGTCTTTTTGTCACTATTCACATTATCGCATTATGTGATTTCTAAGCCTTCAAAAGCATCCAGCTGTCTACCGATTAGGACGTTAGTTGTAGCTCATGTAAAGTAGACCCAGGAATTGACATCTTCATGACGTCAAAACCAGGGTTGGCTTTAGGTGATGTGTCAGAGAGTAAAGATTTGGTATGCATGTTTGACACCAATATCTTACCTTGTAGTTTTTTGCGCATCAAATTTAAACTATTCTCTCTCTTTCAATGCTTTCTCTCTTTTAGTACCTCGTACATACTAAAATATAAACAATTGATTTCAATCACCTTGTATGGTGTTGATGTAGGTACCATTATTATAAATAATTCTGTCAGTGACTAAGATGACGCAGAAGTGTTAATATTGCTTGAATATTTCAATACACTAATCGATTTTCCTTTAAAAAACTAGAAGAAACCGGAATTTCATATATAAAAAAATTACATAACCACCTTTTAGTCGATATAACAATCATATAGTTGTTTAATCTAATAATATACTAATTACTAATAGCAACATTGACAGAGATAGAAGAATTAATAGAAAAATATATACAGGCAACGTTCCATGACATAATCCACCTTCCTCACGGACAAATGCTTCGTAAATCAATTTGTTGTTTTGTATTTTGATTTTAAAAATTACAGATAATTACTTAAGAATATAATAGTATTTTTAATTTGATTTGAAAAGTAATAATCTTAGTTTCATAAATATTATTGGTAATTGTAAGTTTTTGTGATATTTATTCTAAGACTGAGTGAGGATTATAAAAATTATAATATTGTGACAATTCAAAAAAACTAAATAAATTCAGTATGACGGATTACTTTAGGGTTCCCCGGACAAGCACAATTCCAGAAATAAATATACAAATATTGCAAAAGGAAACATTATACCCCTAGTGCCACGTAACGTACGGATAATATGGCCCAAATGAAAATGTTCGTACTTAGTGGAGTCAAGGAGTCAGACGAATATGTTATAAATAGGCCAGTTGAGATAGAGATATAAGGATTTTTTTCTAGTAGAAAGCTGATTTTTTGTGTGCAACTAGTAAAAATCACAAACAACATATATTTTCTCAACACTTCAAATCGTGGTAGGTTATTGCTTAAAACCAAATAAACATGTGATTTTAAATACATTTTTGAGTTTTTCGCTTATGTCTTTTTTCCCGTTGATCCCACAGAAAAGTGATTCAATACTTTTTAGTATGTTTTCAATAGATCTACAAAACAAGACCAACCGCGTTTGAAAGTATTAGTTAGATGAAGAGCAATTTGCAAAAAAAATTTGCGTTACCATTATTTCGTTAATTTTCAAATTCACGGAACCACAGTCCACCAATTTTTAAGCAAAGAACTAAATTTTGAAAGGGAATTTTTCGAAAATTTGTATATCTAAACATTTTTTTTATCGCTACTCGCTTAAATTGTTGAACAACAAGCGGCCAACTATGACAGCCTGTTTCTCCGTTGTTTTCCAACGAATCACATTTTTTTTTCGTCAAGTTCGAGCTCTTTTTATGAATTTTCAATATATATAAAGGTAAGTTATTAAAAAATGTCGGCAATATGGTAGATTTCAAATTGTTTATAAATACAAATTTTCGAAAAATTCCTTTACTTGGAAAATTTAGTTTTTTTGCTTAATTAGTGGACTGCAGTTCCTTGGTATCAATATATCTCTACAAAAAAAGATTTCCAGTTTGGGTAAGGGTCCAGCTCGTACAGACCGACTGAGAAGTCGTACACTATTTTTCACCTATACATTCCAGCTTTGGCATGCATAATTTGCCTGTAGCAAAGAATAATTCAATGTAATATTAGTACAGGTAAATTAGCCATTTAGGGTAACAAAAATTAATAAAAGGATCATCTCCGGCATTTAGGTCGGTAATAGCCTGGAGAATGAGATGATGCATTCTTTGCGGTTTCAAGTTCCGGGAAAGTTCCAAAAAATTTGGAAAAACTTTTTGATTTTCGTTTTTTTCTGCTCTAACGGCCAAAATAATGAAATGGAGAAAAAAGTTTTCAATAAAAGTTGTAGCTCGTCTCTCTCTCTACAGAAAAGTCCTTTACAAATTTTTGTCTTACTTAAGCCGTTTAGAAGATAAATCGAGTTTTCCACTTATAGTCTTGAGCCGCCTCGAAATGCGCGAAAAATGAGAATTTTCCGGGGCTTTCGTACGACCGGGTTCATCGATCGATAATTCTTACTATTCAGAGCTCATAAAAAAATGAAAATAACATAAAATGTACAGAAAAGTCTCAGCTTTAATGTGGAACTAATGACAAAATTCATAAAAAAAATTATCATAAGAGAAAAAGTGTTAGAAGATGGCTTAGTAAACTTTGTACAGTTGACCCACATATTTAGTCATATCTTTGCCGGGAGTCGTTAGAATGATTATTCATTTTGCCGATATATTCTTATATAATGATATATTAATCCAATTTTATTGCAATTACTTTTGTTGGAAAAATATGCCTTGCGATCAAAGTAGAGGGTATATTTCTCATCGATCAGTCACCTCCAAATTTTGGATTTCAATTCGCTATATCTTAATTAATAATAATAGCAGTCTTAATTTTTGGAATAAGTACAATAAAACATATTCTTTCGAGGGACGTTAGAGTTTTTTAAATGCGTGCAGTATTTTTTGAATTTGTCTACATTATTCATGCACGTTCAGAAAATGCATAATTATACAGTAAAGCATATACAACTTATTTGTTTCTTAACATTCTTCAATGAGATTTTCATGAAATATAGATTAAAGTGCGTTGCATCGAATCCATGCTGTGGAAAAGCAACCATTGTTACGGGGGAAATAGGTGGGATGCATAAAACTTAAAGATATGAATAAATCAACTGTATAAAATTTACTAAGCCACCTTCTAACACTTTTCTCTATGATAAAAATTTGTATGAATTTTGCAATTAGTTCCACACCGAAGCTGAGACTTTTCTTCACATTTTATGTTATTTTCATGTTTAGAGCGGCTCTGAATAGTAATAATTATCGATCGATGTGTCCGGTCGTACGAAACTCACGGAGAATTCTCATTTTCTGCGCATTTCGGAGCCGCTCAAAGCTATAAGTGGAAAACTGGAATTATCTCCCAAACTGCTTATATAACACAAACAATTGTAAGGACTTTCTTTATAAAGAGAGAGACGATCTACAACTTTTGTCTCTATTTTCATTATTTTAGCCGCTAGAGCAAAAAAACCGAAAATCAAAAAGTTTTTCCAAATTTTTATTGAATTTTCCCGGAACTTGAAAATGCAAAGACATCATCTCATTCTGCAGGCTATTACCTACTTAAATCCCGGAGATGATCCTTTTATTAATTTTTGTGAGGTTTTTGCAAGATTTTGCCTTCATTGCTTGTACTATATGAAGACGTTATATTAATAATAACTTTTGTATACAGTTTGTTTGAAAATTAAGCAAATAATGGTAATGCAAAAGTTTTTTGCCAATTGCTCTTCATCTAACTAATATTTTCAAACGCGGTTGGTCTTGTTTTGTAGATCTATTGAAAACAAACAAAAAGTATTGAGTCATTTTTCTGTGGGATCAAAGGGAAAAAAGATATAAGGGAAAAACACAAAAATGGCTTTAAAATCACATATTTATCGGGTTTTAAACAATAATCTACCACGATTTGAAGCGTCGGGAAAATAGATGTTGTTTCTTATGATTTTTACTAGTTGTACACAAAAAAAAAATCGGCTTCCTACTCGAAGAAAACGCAAATCGATGATTTTCAGGTTATCTCTCAAGTGGCCTAAAATGAGTAACGCAACCAGACCACCTCCCCCCCCCCCCCCCGTTTTTGAGAGTGCTAAACGCAAATATAAGGGTAAGAAAGAGTATGTTCAGGGCAATTCCTTCAAACTGACAAAGATCACACTTTTTATCGGTTTTCGTGCACGGACGCGCGACAGTAAAGGGTTTAAATGCGACTTTCTGCAGATTTGATATAATAAGAGTGAAGGATAATGTCAGAGAGATGGCAGTGAGCGCCCTTGGTGGTTGAATCTACCCTCTCAGGAGGTAGGAAAATGATAAGATATATCTCTTCTCGATGAAAGTTTTACCCCCCGTTTTCAAGGATGCCAATGACGAATAAAGTACTTTTAGGAGACTTCGACCCTTCTTACTCCCTCGAATGACCAAAACCAATCCCTTTCGCATGTATACTTTCATTAGTGCTCGGCAATAGTCAGAGGGGAGCGGGTGGAAAATGAATAGTAGGAGAACTATACAGGAAGGGTGAAGTTTGGGGCAACTTGGCAACTTTTAATAGTGCATTTTATCCTCCCAGGAGCAGGGGGTGGGAAAGTGATGTTACCACTCTTCTTAGTTTACACGTCCCCCCCCCCCCCCGTTCTAGGATGCTGATGATGAAGAAAATACTTTGAGATGAGTTTGACCCTTCTTACTCCGTACACCCCTAGGAGGATAAAATCCACCCTTAAGATTTGCCTCAAAGTTCCCTGGTCGTCAGCCTAAAAGTATTTTACTCGTCGTTAACATCCTCGAAAACGGGGAGGGTGAAACTCTCAACAAGAAGAGATAAGTTTCATCATCTCCCCCCCCCCCCTCCCGGAGGGTACTTTCAACTCTCATGGGTGGCTATGGTCATGTCACTTTTTGGGGGCTAGGGAGTAGTTCCCGCCCCTTGCAGGGTACGGTCAAGGCAATTAAAAGGTATTCTCGTAATGCACTGTGACCATTTAGCAGTAAAAACAAGGAAGACTTGCTCTCCCAGATCTCCCTCCACACCTGTGTTTCTCAGTCAGCAGGGGGTAGTTTGTATCCTTCTGGAGGCATGGGTCCGGAGGGGTATTCACCCTCTACCATATTTCCTTTCCATTCTCAAGAGCTTGTAAACTATCCAGAAAGTTGTAGAAGGGATGCAGAGGGTGTAGCAATCCCTTCGGGAGGATTGTTACCCCTCGCGCTGAAGCCCTTAGCATTAAAAAAGAAGAGCACGAGAGATAGAAAGTCCCCATTCATACCATTTCCTTAATGTTACTTATATTCATAGATTTGAGGGATGTTTTACGAATTTTTTGACCTCGAATTCTGATTCAGCGTCGAAAAATACGTAGAAATACTATGATCAGTCATTCGCATTAAACACTTTTTTGTGGGACTGTGTTGTCTAAGAACATTGTAACAACTAGCTAAATAAATTAGTTGTTATATTGAAGCCTATCTTACTATTTTTAAAATATATTCGGAAGAAATTCAACAAATAAATTAATGAAATAAATTCGACATTTAGTTTGAAGCCTATCTTACTATTTTTAAAATATATTCGGAAGAAATTCAACAAATAAATGAATGAAATAAATTCGACATTTAGTACAAGTAGAGACACCTACTCAAGAACCATTAGACTATTATTTGAGAGAAAGAAAACTACTATTAATATCTACTTTCACTTTAAATTAAATACCAACCAAACACTCGTATTGTGCGAGGAGTGAATTTCTTCAAGGTGGAAGTCTCATAGAAATCGATTCATTTCTTCCAGAACAAAACATATTGTGTTTCTACACAACATATTTACAAAATGCACACGTGACAACATATCGATATGCGATTTAAATCATATATTCTTTTGATGTCGATATCATACTCTAGAAATTAATCGGTTTCTTACGAATAATGTAGACTTATCTCTAATGCTGCAAAAGCCTCATTTCTACCCCTTCAATTTTTGGGGACTCTTTGGATTCTTAAACTATAAGTATGTCGAATAGGAGATATAACCAAATTTTTATGAACAGACTAATTTTTATGTAGTTCAAACCCTGTTTTTACTTTACTGTAGGTAAATATATATAGGTTATTTATCATGATTTCACAAAATTCCATCCGTTTGAAATTGTCCTCGGGAAATATTTCTTGCGTTGTTTGAAGTTTCAAACAACTGATCCCATTTCTTTTCAAAATATTTCTTACAGTTTTTTCCTTCATGTCAACTTCATCAGCAATTTGTCTGCTAGAACAAGGTTCACTAGTTTCAACGTGCAAAGACATTAGTTTCGCGAATTTCACGTTATTCGCTCATTTGTTGATGACGGGGTTCGGGTTGACAGCATTTTTTACAATAATTCACGACACACCAGAAATTCTCAAAATTTTTAATAATGTATGAAATTATGCTAGCTGAGGGGACTGGTCTGTCTTGATATGCCACAGTAAATAAATTTGTTGTCATCAGTGGAATGGCCCCCGAAGTACCACTTCACAATTTGCACTTTTTCTGCAGTTGTATAAACACACGGCATTTTAATAACAAAATTGAGATTAATTTATTTTATTCCCACACGTCTAAACAGCTACGCTATTAAAGGCAGAATGGGTGCGCTCGCGCTGTTCTCAACTCGTCGCGATGGCGCTATTGTTTCATCCTATGCCCTGCATTATTCTATGACAAGGCGTGGTTTATCTGCGCAGAAACAAGTTTACGTACCTAAAACTAAATTTGCTGAATCTGTATACCGGGTGAGTCACGAATTGCGCTCGCCCCGATATTTCCTAAAATATTTGGAATAGAAAATTGAAATTTGGAGGCCTTATTACACGATTAAAATGCCATATTTTCAATAAAAAATCAAGTTTGGTGCACATCCGGTTTGACCGGAAATGCCCACAACTTTCGATTTTTAAATGGAACACCCTATATATTTTTACATTTTTGGAGTCTAGAGGAAATTTTGAATACAATACATCCATTTTGGTCACTTTTTGATAAACATTAAAAATTTTATTAAAAAATCTATTTCTGAATCCAGAGTGCTGTGGTGCCCAAAATATATTTTAGTTTGTGTGTTACGTTACTATAAAAATAAAAAGAGCAATATGATTGCATTACTTAATTCTCTAGAGGCGTTTAAAATTTTTAAATGTGATTATTACCCACTAACTCGGTTTTTTTAAATGGGAATTTAATCGTTCACCAACATTTTTAAATACCTCATTTTCATACGAATCTAATGATACCAAAATTTTAAAAATCCGCTCAGAAATATTTGAGATTTCAACCAAAATACAATGCAACCAAGCTTTTAGAAACATGCGGCTAATAGATAATAGATTAGTGGGCTTTGGAAACTAAAATGGCACATTTCTGTGTAAATCTGGTAACCTAATAACATTGGAAAAATCATAGTAGCCATTGAATGTAATAAAACAATATCAGCTGTCAGACAGATATAAAATAAAGCGTTGCGGAAATCTCTTTGAGTAAAAATTTAAAAAAATGAATATTTTGGTAGAAATGAAAAGGTCGATATGTTACTGATATATGGAGAGCGTCTCAAAAATTCAACTGCAGCTGCAGAACTGTATCAGCAACGATATCCCAACAGACGTCATCCAAGCAGACACTTGTTTGCCAGAGTGGAACAAGAACTAAGAAACGAACCCAATCAACAAGATGACCATCAAACATTTATTGTAAGGATTTGTGATGGTACACCCAACAACATCAACAAGGGAATTGTCAATGGAATGCGACATTAGTCAGTCTTCGGTTTGCAGAATTTTAAAGAAATATAAGTTTCGGTCTTATAAATACCAAATACACCAACATCTTTATGGAGATGATAACGACAGGAGGCTAGTATATTGCAACTGGTTCTTAAATGCAGTACAACAAAACCCAGGTTTTCCTTTTCATATTTTATATTCAGATGAAAGTAGATTTACGAACCAAGGTATGTTTAACAGAAATAATACTAGGTACTGGGCTCAAGAAAATCCGAGGTTGGTAGGGCGGGGGAATATTCAGGAAAGATTTGGGTTTAACTGTTGGCTTGGAGTACTCGGAGATCGAATAATTGGACCCGTATTTTTTGATGGAACACTTACTGGCGAACGATATTTATTCTTTTTACAAAACCAGACAGCAGAATTTCTTGACTTACTTCCTCTTGCCTATTTACAAAATCTGTTTTTCCAACAAGATGGTGCTCCCCCACATAATTCCAGAAGAGTGATGGAATATTTAAACAACTTGCATGGTGAACGCCTTATCGTAAATCAAGGTCATATCAGGTGGCCTCCTAGGTCACGTGACTTAACACCCCTCGACTATTATGTATGGGGCACTCTCAAAAATAAAGTTTATAAAATATAAAACTTCTTCAAATGCCCGTGAAGAGCTGCAAAATAAAGTTGTACGGGCTCTTAATGAAATAACGCCGGCTGAATTGCGTAGAGCCATTCGAGCAACTGTACGCAGAGCCGAATTGTGTATAGAAAAAAATGGTGGACATTTTGAACAATATCTATAAATGTCAATTTATGGTTTAATTATATTAATTATTTTAGAGATACCTACTGTTACCTAGTTTAAGTTTAATTGTTCAAACAGAATTAATTTTTATTTATTTATCGGCCCGATATTTATGTTCATTTAAATAAAACTGTGAAAACCGAACCGATGAGGCATTCTATTGCAAATGTCCTTGTGGATGTAATTGTGTTTACCTCCACATACCTATGCTAACTTAATTGTAACGTTCTTTGCGCTCACAATTATTAAATGTTTGATAGCTCAAGATTGCCTATAACTACACGAGTCTGTCTGACTGCTGATATTGTTTTATTACATTCAATGGCTACTATGATTTTTCCAATGTTATTAGGTTACCAGATTTACACAGAAATGTGCCATTTTAGTTTCCAACGCCCACTAATCTATTATCTATTAGCCGCATGTTTCTAAAAGCTTGGTAGCATTGTATTTTGGCTAAAATCTCAAATATTTCTGAGCGGATTTTCAAAATTTTGGTATCATTAGATTCGTACGAAAATGAGGTATTTAAAAATGTTGGTGAACGATTAAATTCCCATTTAAAAAAACCGAATTAGTGGGTAAAAATCACATTTAAAAATTTTAAACGCCTCTAGAGAATTAAGTAATGCAATCATATTGCTCTTTTTATTTTTATAGTAACGTAGCACACAAACTGAAATATATTTTGGGCACCACAGCACTCTGGATTCAGAAATAGATTTTTTAATAAAATTTTTAATGTTTATCAAAAAGTGACCAAAATGGATGTATTGTATTCAAAATTTCCTCTAGATTCAAAAAATGTAAAAATATATAGGGTGTTCCATTTAAAAATCGAAAGTTATGGGCATTTCCGGTCAAACCGGATGTGCACCAAACTTGATTTTTTATTGTAAAGATGGCATTTTAGTCGTGTAATAAGGCCTCCAAATTTCAATTTTCTATTCCAAATATTTTAGGAAATATCGGGGCGAGCGTAATTCGTGACTCACCCGGTATAGATGTTTTTGTAGGCAATTTTTTAGGCTACAGAATTGATGACTACTATTTTTTCGATAAAAGTGACCGTTAACGAGATTTTCGCCGTTCTTGTGAGCTTTGACCTCGAGTGTCATTGTTAGCGGCACACATATCGATGGGAACTTTTGGAATATTGTAGAGATCCACAAAAGGAAGGATCATAGAGAAAATTTAGCTTTCTGGGAATTTTTCCGAAGTTTCACCTTATTTTGTCTTTATTCGCCGAATTATAAAGAGTAAAACAAAACTAAAAAAAACGAAATGCAACATAATTACATTATATTTAGCATCAATAAACACAGTCTAAAAATATATAAAATGACTCGTTATTTTTTGTTAATACTCTGAAAATACAAATAAAAAAATACTAGCATAATACAGTTTGGTACAATACCTCTTAGAGGTAAATTAAAAAGATGATCAATAATAATTAACTTACATATGATGTAACTACACAACACTAACAACACAGATAATTTGTTATATTATAAATATGTAGAATACGAACAAGAATGAAAAATGTTAAGTTCCTGAGTTATTAAAAAAGTTCATTAGTTACTTCATGTCTCATAGACTATAAAAAAAAAACCTGTACTATAATTAGTTACTGCCTTATTGGCTATTATGACTGGTGATATAAGTTTTACATTAATTAAACTAGTAAAAATAGTTTTAATTTAACTTACGAGCTAACATCTACAACAGTACTTTAAAACAGGAATATTTTTATATAAGATTTCATCTTCATACATACAAAATTAGATTTTATCAAGATTAATGTTTTTCAACAGTAAGTTTTTTTTTTTGTGTTTAAGTTTCTTTCAGACACATATATAATATATATTTAATAAAAAAATATATTTACAAATCTAGATCTTTTATAACTTCGTACATGCCAGCAGCTGACTTTAGCAAGGCTTGCTGTTCTTCCTCATTAAGGGGTTGTTTAACCACTGCGGAGATACCATTTATATTTAATACTGATGGCAAAGTGAGAAATACTTCATCTTCAATGCCGTGAAGACCCTAAACAAATGTTAAAAACAGTTATAATTGGTTAAATAAATAGGAATATTTAACATACTAACCCAAACACAAAATCAGTGCTCTTAAGTGCTCGTTATTTTCAAGCAGGGGTTTTGGGGAATGGGACGCCATATACCAGGTTGGGTTAGGTTTTTAGTGCATGTGTACCTTGTGCTACGATGACTTATAACAAGTAGATAGGGGAGCTGGTGACATAAATTTACAATTATTAATTAATGATCGGGTATGACGATCTCTGCCATCACGGCCCCTTTGATTTGTTAATTCACATTTCACCAAACTTGTTTAAAAAAGACTTTCCTATATCATGTGTATATCACGTTTTCCTTTTCATCCAAATTGTTTGTTGAAACATAGAACTTATAGAAATGTATGAGGGAGACGCGCTTACGTCTGCATTAGTAATTTTTTTGTAATTTTATGATATAGTGTGGCTCACTTAAGATGAGGACACCCTCATACCTCTTCTGCCTACTGTATTTTAAGCTTCTATGCTATCACCTTAATACGATAAGTGAATAGGCAGATATGGACACATAACTTATGATACGTTTTATTATAATTTTGAAATTCTTTTTGAAAAAAAAAATTACGCCTTATGGGCAATGAGCTGATAATTTTCGTTATCAGCTCGTTATCAGCTCCCTAACTATATCATGAGTGGCGACACTAGTAATACACTCTGATTTTTTTATTAAATAAATAGACTGTTTATTTAATACTTTTTATTAATACTCAATCGATTTGGCATTTTAAAGCTTCATTTTTGCTCCTGATATTTTTTGGTAAAATGTAAGGTTCTCGAGTTATTCGTGAAAAATCGCTCTAAAACATGCATTTTGATTTATCGAAAAAACTTCATACAACATTTTTTTTTCGCAGAATTCTCCCCCCTATCGATTCCTGTGGTTATTTCGAGTTTGCTAATTTCCAGCCCGAGAAGGGGCGATATCTACTCCGAAACAATATAAATATTTATTTGCGTCACTGGGATGCTTCTGATTTTGAATAACATTAAAAAATACAAATTTAAAAAAAAATCATCAAAATCGGACCTGTCCTTGAAGACTAAGAAGTTTTGAAGATTTTTGGGCATCATTGATTCGACTGATATATTGACACTTATTCGTGACACTGCATTAAAAAAATATTTGGATTTTTATAATAAATTTTTAATTTTTGTTTTAAATTCAAATTTTAATTTTTTTTTGTTATTAAAATTTTCTAATTATGAAATAGAAATGTTTCCACAATTACTTTACACTCCAAGTTAACTGAAAATAATTTTTCGGCTTAAAAAATTGTAGTACTAAGATTAATTAGCTTTCTTTCAAATCAAATAAATTACTCAAAATAATAATGATAATTTTCATATAAAAATGTATACATTTTTTATTTAATTCAAATTTAAAAATCCAATAAGTAAACATATTTATTTTAATTTTTAATAAACATCAGTAATATTTCATTATTTATTTTATGTTAATAAAAATATACGATAATTATTATTAAATTTCACTGTTATATACCTAATTCAATTTTTAATTCATTTATAAACTCTACTATTTATAAATGTTTTTCACTACTATAAATTCGAGCTACCTACTCTAATGTACATTTTAATTATAGGTTAGCATCGAGGGGTAAACCTCCGTCAGCGGTCACTGTATAGTACGCGTAACCGGTAAAAGGGAGGCGCAAGAGATCCAAGACGAGGCAAAGGGCGCCGATAACATCGTCCGTCTCACCTCTTACTTTATAAAGCGAGACAGAAGGTGCAAACAATAGTCAGGACCGTCTCACTGATGTATTACGCTAGTCTTGTGCGCACATCTGAATAGCGCAACCAGCCTGAATAGATTCAAAGAATTTCTACATCAAAATATATTTTATTCAATAGAAGAATTTATTACCGCTGTACAAAATACCTAAATATTCTGTATATTTGTTTTATATCTGATTATATCTTTTTTTTTTGTATGACATATTTATGTATATGTGTTCGTTCATATATGTATATTTTGTATTTGACTTGTCTGTCCAATGTAAATTGGCGAAAGATAAATAAACAATCTATCAACCAATCAATAAGCTAATGTTTAGCGAAACAATCGTCGTGTTGACAATACATCAGTTAAAATTTAAAAAAACAGTTCGGTGTTTTATTTGTTAAATTATTATATAGTGTTGACATGAATTATCACCAAGTAAAGGTCGAATATTTTAACTATTCAAAAATTCTTTTTACAAAAAAAAAACACTCATTTTTAAAACTGTTTTCGCAAATTTCCATGGAATTTTTTTTCGCAAAACTGCTTTATTTTATCTTGGTATTCATGATATAAAATATGCCTTTTGTCCTATGGCTCAATACCAAGATATTACCAATATAAATTTCACAAGACGCCGCTGAGAAATAATACATACATTGAAATAGTAATCGAGTTAACAATACCGGTAATCCGGCTCTGCCCTTTACCTCGTCTTGCGTCTCACCCGTCCCTTAACAGTTGACCTCTTAGCAATTACGCATACTATACTTTAGACAGTGTCCCGGCAGTCCCCGTACAAATTTTTTCAGGTGGTTGACCCGTCGCGTTAAAATTTATGACAGTAAGTTTGGTTGCGCCAAATTATTAATTAATTCAGTGCAATTTTATAAGTTTAGATGAGTGTCTTAAAAGTTGTTCAGAATGATGTCATATTTTCCTTATTTTAAAAACAACACCAAACACAGTTCATCTATTTATACAGTACCCTAAGCACACTGAAATTGACATAACAGCTATCAGCGTTTGAAAAAAGTATAAAGAGAGAAGTATATAAAATAGGATAGTATCTCTCTATTGTACATTTATTGTAAGATAGTCAATATGACGGAAGGAGGAAACGAAGAGAAAAGAAAAGACAACGCTTAATCAAATCAATATATTTACCTCAAAAGTGGAAAGCCTCATGCCTCATGCAGATGTAGGTAGATGTTATGACCTCATTAAAAAAATAACCAAACTCAGTAAATACGAAGTTTTAATTTTTTTCTAATTTCGTTTGCTTTTAAAATTTTCACGTTTAAAACATTACAATATTGTTACCAAAAATAATTCTGCTGCTCTAGTGGTAGATGAAATTAAAATTTAGAATTAAAAAAATGTTTAGAGAAAAAATAAAAATAGAATTTTTTAACTAAAAAAATAGCACAGATGTCAGAGACAGAAATTGATAAAAACCGGTCACTAAATGTTACATGGCTGAATTTTTCAGAATAAGTGGTTTTGTTGGTGTAGAATACGATAAAAAACGTTTACAGCTGTAAAATGCCGGTGACCCCTAGAAGAATCGAAAATATTTGCCGAAATTCTGTTTTTGGCCAATAACTCGAAAAATAAAAAATATGTATAAAACACTGATAGCACTAGGCGATAGGCGGGGAAATTTCGGACGCGCTACACTAAATTTGTTATAAATTTTTAACTAATTAATGAAATTGAGCTCAACAAAACTTAAATGAAACGAGAAACATGTGGGTATTGGATTAGCACATTTTCAAATATAAAAATGAATGTATGTAGGGAATTAGTACATATATGAAGCCGGAACATAAAGAAATTTCCGATGAAATCGGTTAAAGCTCTACCATTTCTACAATTTTTAAGATAAAGGTCTGAATCTTTCACATATTACTCTGAAAGTAATGCATAAAAAGATCCGATGAATAGGTATGCCAAATAATTTTTCTGATAAAAGATATTAACGTTTATTTTACCCCAAGTTTCACGAATTTTGGACCAAAGCAAAAATTTTATTTTATTTTCGTAAAATAAAGGTTAATTCATTTTTTAAGGTAAATCCTCTTAAAACATCTTAAAATACACATTACAAGCTTTAAGAATCGCACCTACAGAAAACTAATAACGCGATTTAACCAAAGTAATAGGTGGTTAAGGTTAGTTATACATATCAAATTTTTTCACTTTGTCAAGATTTTGAAATTTTGGAAATGTACATCTTCAAAAAGAATCGGATCTTTTTATACATTACTTTAAGAGTAATATGTGAAAGTTTCAGATTTGAAAATATGATAATCCAATAGCCACATGTTTCTCGTTTTATTTAAGATTTGTTGAGCTCAATTTCATTAATTAGTTCAAAAGTTACAACAAATTTAGTGTAGCGCGTCCGTGACCGCGCACACTTCGCGAGCCGTACTTATGTGTCGCCACGTTCCATTCTCGTGCGTTAAAAAAAATCTGGAGCCTACATTTTTGATCGTACAAAAAAATTTCATATACGTTTTTGATGTGAAATTTCCCCCTCTATCGCCTAGTGCTATTAGTTTTTTGATATATATTTTTTATTTTTCGAGTTATTGGTCAAGAACCGAATTTCGGCCAATATATTCGATTTTTTAGGGGTCGCCGGCACCATATAGCTGTAAACTTTTTTTTATCATATTCTACACCAACAAAACTACTTATTCTGAAATATTCAGCCATATAACATTTAGTGACACCTTAAAACCCCTGACGACTGGGCTAAAAGTTTTATTAAAATAATTTATTGCACTTTATCACTTAACAAAATACAGAAATACGTTTTCTCTTAATCACAGTAGACAGGCTTTTCAAAATTAAATTTTCGATAAGTACATAATACATGCTACTCATCATGGAGGTCTACAACTGTGCAAAATCTGAACTTGCTAATTTCAGACCGAAAATATCTGGGCCTATCCATGTTACATATACAATGTGTACTATACAAGCAACTGCATACTTCTTTGTAACGACACAAATTACAATAACGTTCCACATATATTGTTCAAAATTAATTTAAATAAAACACATTGTCACAAAAAATATTTATTCTATAATTAAAACTAAGCAGTTCAAAATAGTAAAAACATACGATAAGCATAACCCATACAAGTACAAAATAGCACAACACTGGCACACCATCATAAAATTAAAATACAAAATAAATGCACAGACACAAACAAAATTCATAGACATAGAATAAAAATAATTAAAAAATAGTAAATAGAAATGTACAGGGTACCCTTACTAAAATGGAACTTAAACCAATTTGGGCCATTTGAAAACTTACAATAACGTAAGCACCAGTCAATCTGCTTTTCATTTTTTCAGTTACCATAATCAAAAATATAATTTATCTAAATGAAACACTCAGATTATTCATTACTCCTCAATAACAAAGATATATAACAAATATATATGATTTTTGAATAAAATAACAAACAGTAAATAACATTTTTCTATTGAAACAGAAAAGGACTGCTCGTGATCATTTGAATTTAGTTACATATTACGCAGTTATAATTTTGGATGGTACCCAAATAATCTGTTGTAATAAGTTTGCCATTGCATTGGTGACCCTGTCCTTAAATAGAAGCATTTGACTACAGTGCTAAAGTCTATCAATAATACTGACTGATAAGTGTTGAAGAATACATTAAAAATGTTATCAAAAATAGTTTATTTCAACAGCAATCCATAGAGATAAAAAAATATTCCAAAAATATAGAAAATTCGCACCGTGATATTCCTAAGATCAAGTAAAAATGCTGGCTATGATACTGGCTTGGCTAAAATAAAAAAAATAAGCACTAAAAACCCTGTACGGACTTGAACATCGATCTTTACAACGTGATCTAAAATTGTAGGTCCTTTTGTATTTCTTCTATGGCAGCCGCAGATTCTTGCAAGGACCGTACCTCCTCCTCCGTTAAATTTTGTTGTATGATCTTCGTAATTCCTGTACCTCCCAGAACGGCTGGCAATGACAAAAATACGTCCGATTCGATCCCGTGAAGTCCCTAGAGATCAAATATATACTCTCTGTGTAAACGCTCCCCATTCACGCATATAACAAAAGAGACGGCATTAAACTTGGTGAAAAAATGTGATGAAGATGCAAAAATTCCTGTGTTTAATTTATATTGTTTAATTCTATCTATAGTCTAATCATAATTCCAATAAAAACTATTAAAAATTTGATTATATCACCATTATGAAAACATCTAAACTTGTGCATCAAAGATTGGTGTTTTCCAAAGAGACTATTGTAATCCCTATATTCAAAAAAAGGATGCAAATGATGCAAATAATTGTAGACCTGTGTCACTACTATCAATATTTTCAAAGAAAAATGCTTTTCAGAGCAAATAGCAAACTACTTTGAGACCAATATCTTTTATAATACGTAATAGGGTTTTAGAAAATCAAAAAATACCACCTCTGCAATTCTCGAATTTGATAGAACAGATTTCAGGGGCTTTCGAGGGTCGGGAACATATTCGCACTATTCTGTGAGGAAAGCGTTTGACTACGTCTCACATGAAGTACTGCTAGAAAAGCTAAAGGGATATAAGTACTGCCATAACAGGTTATTGAGATTGAGATCATATTTAACAAATCGATATCAAACAATGAAAGTAAATAATGCATATTCTAATAAAACAAAAATAATACATGGGGTGCCCCAAGGCTCAGTACTTGGCCCACTTATATTTTTTTAATATATGTAAATGATTTCCCATATTCAAACGAACACTCTAGTGACATACTTTTTGCACATGATTCAACTATTTCGGTTCAAAACAAGAATATTGAACAACTTTCTGGAATGACGTATGCGGTGGAGTCAAATGCAGAACAGTGGTTCCGCCTTTGTCAAATAAATTTACTTTAAATAGGGAAAAAACAGTGCATACGGTCTTATCCCTGCGTAATAAAATAGGGCACAATGTTCCCGACTATCAGGAGTCAACGAAGTTCTTGGGAGTTTATCTAGATGATAAATTGACATATAGAAAGCTTGTCAAAAGTTAGTAAAGGACGAAATTTAGCCAATAAAGCAGGTGAAGAATCTTTGAAAAATGCATATTTTGCACTATGCCACTCTTTGCTTTCCAATGCTGTTTTAGCAATACGTATAATATCTGGGTTAAATTATAAAGATGACTCTAGAGAACAGTTTAGTAGGCTAAACTTATAGACCACAAGCCCATGCTAAATTTTTAGGGGGTCATATGACACCGCTTGAAAAGGTATAATGTTGGTAGTCCTACAAAAATAAATCACTTTGAGCCCTATGCCGTACATTTTAAGTGGGACATGGGAAAGCCGCGGAAAAGTGAAAATCGTAACCCGCGGAGGTGCATTTTTTCCAAATGACACTGTACGGCTTACATTTATTTGCACTGTATTTATATCTGTGACTCTTAAAAAGAAAATGCCGTACAAAAATAATGGGACAGAAGAACAGGAAAAATTTTCGTTTTCCGAAAAGTGACCTCTATGTACTAAGGTGATAGGACATCGTACGGCTTTTATGAAATTCGATTTTTATATTAACAAGGATGAATTTTTTTGCTATGCCGTACAAATCGGTTGGAACATGAGGCGACAAACGCGAGATTAACCCGTACAGTGTCATTTGAAAAAAATGCACCTTCGCGGGTTACGATTTTCACTTTTTCGCGGCTTTCCCATGTCCCACCTAAAATGTACGGCATAGGGCTCAAAGTGATTTATTTTTGTAGGACTACAAAAATTATACCTATAAAATTTAGCATGGGCTTGTGGTCTATTACTCATATTACCATCAGTATATATTTATAAGTCTTTACTTATTATTGTTAGTTAGATCTTTAAAAAAATGCTTTCTTAAGGCTTCTCTAGGTCACCGAGGGAAATGCAGGATTTCTGTTAGATAAAAAAAACGGAGTCCTACAGTTTAAAGTGGAGTTCGAACCAGTTTCTGGGGACAATTTTATATTAAAATTATTTTGCGGTAAGCGGGATTTGAAACTGCTCCACTGGGTAAGATAGTTTGCAAGCTACACCTGCTAAGTTAAACCACTTAGCAATCGTCCCTGCATCTATTAAGACACTTTTTTATTAATTATTTAAAGATAACCTGAGATTCCACAAATTTTTAATAAGAAATGGTATTAAAATATAACAACAAGCGGAGAGTTAAATATTAGTTTTTATATCTATTAATTTCTAAGCTCTCAAGTAACGTCAATTTTGATCCCTTACTAGATGTGGGAAGGATATCAAAATTGTCGTTAAATGTGTGTAGAAGATTTGCAAAAGTAGAATTATTTTTATTGTTCAATTTTTTTTTTATGTTCAACTGTGCGCTTTTTAAAATTTCTACCTCTCTAACCGACATATATCTTAGGGCAAGTCTCGCAAGTTAGCTTATACACTCCCGATAATTCCTCTTTTCTATTTGTATCCTTATAGTGGAGTAAATCTAAGGGTCTAAATTGCCTAGAATGGAATATTGTCTCTTACTATAGCAATTTCTTGCTGGAACTTGTTGAAAACATTTCAAGACGTGAAGTAAAAAATGTTGGATTAAATCCATGTGGTGGAAAGCATTTGTTTAAGCAAAACAATATTCAGATTCCTGTTTTTTCGCAGTTTTTCTTAAATATCTCTGGTTGTATAACCCGTATCGCAGTAGAAAGAGAAGAGAAGAAAGAGACACAAATGATTCGTAATGAAAGTTCAAGGAAAACTAAATTTGTTCGAAACTTTTTGGTCAATAAGCCAAGTCGGAAAACATGAATACATTTTAGAGAGTCCATTTTGAAGCAATTGATGATAACTTGAACCATAATGCACATATTCTAACGAAACTTTAGAAGAACATACCATACCCCTTGTGAAGTTAAACCATCAAGCCAAGTTTCAAGTCAAAATGTTTCCTAAAAAACAATTGCAAGCTCGAAAATCGAATCGTTGATTGGTTAGGGCCATCAAGTCGTACATCAAAGATTTGCATTTCAGATTACAGTTGTTTTTACGTCCTTTGTGGTGGTATAAACAAAATTAAATTTTCAAATTTTTAAAACCGAAAGAAAATGTTCGTCATTATGTCTCTTATAGCTTGCTTATAAATGGCCATAATGCAAAAAAGTGTCATGTCTACTAACTGTCCTAAATTGGTGTAGATAAAACTACTTTTGTTTTTGTTTTTTATGTACTTAATATATACCAATAATTATTATTTTTGGGCAAAATATTGATGAGTAAAATTCATTTGTTTAAAAAAAAAGAAAATAGAAGAAATATAATTGTTGTCTAAATGTTATTTGTGGCATTATCTTAATTTTTTTCCTTCTTCAATTCTTTGGGACTTCCTGCCACATGTATGTTTTCTTTATAAGCGGTGCTAGGGGGAATCTACAAAATATATCACAATTAACCAGTATGTTACTGGTAAAAAACCTCTACGCCTGTGACCTTTACGTCAAAGGATCAGTTAAAGGTTGGTTTTTTATAAATAAACAACACAAATAAGTATAAAAACTTGAAATTAAATATTTCGCCGACGTTTCGGAAATCTAATCTGTTTCCTTTTTCAAGGCTTTTTTTGAAAAATCTTTTGCTGTGTATGACAAATACGCAGCTCTTAGAATGTTTGTTATATTCAATATTCCTAGATACTTACTATTTACATAGAACTGTTGATATAGTTAACAGTTTTTTAGTTTCTATACAATGTTAAGTTTGTGAAGTTCTTCTTTTAACATTGGCAGCCAAGTTGTACAGACATCTACGGAACAATTCGACACGCAATTATCCTCATTCAATAATATTGTCGCGGATTCTTTAATTTTTCTTTTTTTGCTATCTGCCTCTTTTGTTAAAATTTTTGCTGAGTCCCAGTTTATTCTATGTTCGTTCTCCCACGCGTGTTCGCAGATCTTGGACCTCTGAATTTCATTTTTTCTGATATAATTTTGATGTTCGCCCAATCTTACACTAAAAGGTCTGGATGACTCACCCACGTATTGTTTGTTACACTCACACGGAATACTATAAATGCATTGAAACATTCTTTATAGGATTTTGCAAACAGCAGAAAAGATAGTTATCTTTTCTGCTGTTTGCAAAATCCTATAAAGAATGTTTCAATACAATTATAAGCAAACAAATAATAATTCATTTTTAAACTATAAATGCAGTTTTTTGAATTTTGCTCGTGGTTTGTTGGTTTCGTCTTTGTCAGAATAGATCTTAAAGTGTTGCTTGTTTGAAACGGGGGTCAATTTTGTCTAGAAAAATTTAAAGCGGTTTATGCGAAGAGATGTCGAAATCGCATAATTTTTGAACACTGTTGTATGGTTCTTCCAAAAAAATGAAAGTGCACGCAAGGATCTGAAAAAGACCGATTTTTACCTACTTCCTATGGCTTAATCTCGAAAACGAAACGGCATACAGAGCTGCGGTTTGCGCCATTCGATTTATCTCGCATTCCTGCGTACCTCAAATTTTTTTTCAAATTCTTGCGGGCACTTCCATTTTTTTAGACAAACCATACAATAGTTTAAAAGTAAATTATTATTTGTTTGCCTGTAATTGTAATGAAACATATTCTTTATAGGATTTTGCAAACAGCAGAAAAAACTATCGATGATAACTAAAAAGAAAAATAAAAACTATTTTTACATATAGTTTTTCTTTTTAGTTCTCATAGACAGTTTTTTCTGCTGTTTGCAAAATACTATAAAGAATATGTTTCATACAATAGTATTAAAAAATGTATGCGATTTTGACATCTCTTCGCATAAACCGCTCCAACTTCTTCTAGACAAAATTGACCCCCCCTTTTTTGTGCTCGATAGAATAGACAGAAGTGAGATAGCGGCCCCCAATGTAGAGAACCGTGGATTTCGCTTCTCCAGCGACACGGGTCCGCTTCGAAAATGAGAGCTGACTGCTCACTCTTCTATCAGTGTACCATTATTTTCGAATAAACTAATAAATAAAGATTAGATTTTACAAAGCTCTTGCACCCTCGGTGTCATGAGCTCTCGGGCTATATATTCTCGTAAGGTCTCGTTAGAATATGTGCATTATTGTTATTGTACCTAAGTGAATCATCTAGACCTTTCAACGTAAGGCTTGGTGAACATAGAAATTACACTAGAAGGGGAGAATTTGAAAAATCTAAAATTTGTGAACACACGTGGGATAATAATCACAGGATTAAATGGGACTCGGCGAAGATTCTGGAAAAAGAGAGCAAGGGAACTAAAAGAAAACTTAAAGAATCCGCGATTATTTTATTAAACGAGGATAGATGCGTTTCAAATTATTCAGTACTAGTTGGTTGCCCACCTTAGAGACGAAGTAAAGAAAAATAAGATAAATATAATTTAATGTCTCACCTGACTATGGAAACACATAAACAAAGAACTGTCATGTTTGACGGCAAAGAAGTTTTGAGAACGGAAGTAGATTCTCTTCCGAAACGTTAACTGCCTATAGCTTTCATTTTCATTTTTTAGTTTATAACATTGTTCTAGTTTATATATTTTTAGGTGTGAGACTTTCTGAAACAGTCCAGTATTCAAGAACCAACCTGTGTCTGATCCGTTTGGCGCAGAGGTTTTTTCCTTAAAATTTTGAAAAATTTTTCAGTGGCAAAATACCCAACAAAAAGTAAGAAAATTATCAATTATTATTAAATTATTCAAATTCAAAGCTCAAAAACTTTTTTATTTCAAATAGAACATCAAATCAATTTACATCAAAATGATCCTAGCAATATAATCTTGAGGATGACGATAATTCTGCATTTCGGTCGTCTCGTCTCATAGGTCTGCACCATTTCTTCCTAACTTTATCGCGTCTAGGCACATTAAAAACTAACTTTTCTGGAGTTTTTATTGTAGTATTTGTACATTTGGGCACAATACAATATTTATAGCTACTTTTCTTTGTATTTTCCATAACACAACATAAATAATATGTACACATTCGCAATCACAATACGTTTTCCGTCGGTGCGATGTGCCTGATGACGTCACACACAAGTAGCGCGGAAACTTCTCCATTTAAACGCAGTTAAATTGACAGCTGCAGTAAATAATTTTTTAAACCTTTAATTGGAACATAAAACAAAAATAAAATATTGGAAAAATAATGTTTTTTAGTGATCTATTCATCTGTGATCTTTAAAAAAATTATGCATTTTGCTCATTGCGAAAAATCGATAATCATGACCTTTGACCTTGAATATCTCGCGACGCAGACACGAGATTATATAAGACTTTTCTACCAGTCTTCAGAATCTTTTCTTTTAACATACATACATTATAGATATTTACAGCTTATTCCCTCCCATTCCGAGGTTTGCCCCTTATTTTGCCTTATTTTTCCTGGAGTATAATAAGTTATCTACTAAAGACACTATTTGACGATTTCGATAATTAAGATTCCCCTATTAAAATCATGACCTGAGTTTAACAAAATGCAGTTGTTTATGGATTGACTTACGCTTGTTAAATGAACAATATGAACATATTTTGAGGCTGTCTTAAAAAATAGACATATCGACCGAATTTTGGCACCTTTTTAATGTAAAAGCCACTGTGTTTTGTCTAGAGGTCTAGAGAGATGTAACGTCATGTGTTAAAGCTATTGAAAATCTATAAAAATAAATTAAAGAAATTTCGATATTGTTTCTATTATAAATTTAATTTTACATAAATTCTGTTCTCACAGCCTTCTTTCTTTATGTTCCTCGAAACATGTTAGCTTTTCTCTCTTATAACTTGATGCCTTTTTGAATATCGAAGACAGTTTTTACAGACTTTTCCATATCACACTTTTCGGTGTCTGTTAACTGTTGCCTTACAATATAGCTTACACCATCGAAGTCCACAACTGCTGGCAATGACATAAATACTTCGCTTTCTATGTCATGCATACCCTGAAGAATATGTATTGAATTAATTCACTTTTTATCTTTTATCGTAAATGGCGCAACTACTTACTTACATTAGCATATAATTGTTTAAGAAATCGCATCTACTAGGAAAAAATTACATAATTAAGCTGCAATTTTTCTATTCTCTTGAATGAAAATATAAAGCAACAGTACCTCTTACTTACAATAACTTTAGTGAATTGGGGATATGCTAATTTGATTCATAGTCCAGTCAACGGGGGGCTTCACAATTTGAGTGCTAACGAATGAATTTTAATAAAACCTTGTGCAATATGTTTGTTTTGACGTTAATAAAAAAATTGAAAAAAGATTAAAGTGGGAAACGATAAGAGGGGGGGGACACCCCTTTTATCACGGGTTCCCTAACTTGTAGATATAGAATATATTTACCCTTTGGCCCAAAATAGGATGTTTTTACTCTTGTGAATCTTTTGAAAACTGCACATTTTTCGAGATATTGTCATCCGGAAATTCCAAAAAGTGGAGGAAGGGAATAAAGTTTCTCGATGACACAAAATATCACTACACAAAAACGACGTCTTATAAACTTGTAATTAACTTCAAGACGGAAAACAATGGAAAACAATCTAACAGCATTATAGACAGATACTAGCAATTTCGCAAAAAAAATAACTTTTTTAATAAGAAGATATGAATATTTAATACCTGCCAAATGATATAAAATCAATAGACAAGGAAAATATATTCAAAAAAAACTTAAGCTATTCTTGCTTGGTAAATGCCTATACAACACCACGGAATATTTTAACTGATACACTACTCCACTTTGTTTAATTTAATTTCTATGACATATAAATGTGCATAGGCTATGTAATCTACTCATATTTTTGTATATCTCTCTTTATTTGTTTTCGTTTTAATGGCAAGTTTAAAACTGTAGGCCTTTTCTTATACACATATTTGTCTTTAAGAATAAATACACTCGAATCTGAACTTAAATTGACTATTCTGTATCAGAATTTATTTTTATATATATAACGTTAAGTCTAATCAACAAATTAACATATATTTATAAACTTTGTTTACTAAACTTTTAATTTGTTTCCGAATTTTACATTATTCGTCTCTCCCCAGTGTTTTGTCTTATACAGTTGTGTGTTTTAGTGTATACTATATTGTCCAAGTTTTTTTTTATATTATGTAACCTAAAATTGTGCCTAAATGGCCTGTCCTATATCATGTACATGATCAACAAGGACAAATAAATATTTGAATTTGACTTGAGAGGTATTAAGAAATGTGCATTTTGGTTTCTCGTTGGTCTTCGAGTGATATAGACCTGTTTTCACAGGCATTTTTCAGGTGGCTCGGTTCGCTACTATTAATACAATATTGTTAGATTGCAAAACTGGCTAATTAGGCTTTAGTCCCTAATGGTTATCAACTTAACAGCAATAAATTTGTCACAAATGCTATAAAGATTATGGACCAAGCTTTGGCTAATTTTGATCTCGCAGTTAGACAAGGCCCTCACTCGCTAGTACAAACTAACACTAATTTTTTTATTTACGATAGAAATGAGAAGAGCATCCTATAGAATGTGCAACAATTATATGTAAAGTGCATCATTTTTTGTAGGACACTGTTTTATTTGGGCAGAGAATTTTCGTCTAACCTATCATGTGTTATCTTTGTCCTACAGTCAGTAATGAGAAAAGTGTTACCGTGAAACTGGCAATTACCGAGCTTAGGACTGGAAAATCGTACAATTTCATCTGTGAGACAATGTGGCTATCTAAGGAGGTTGAGGCGTTACAGTCCCAAACAAAAGTAAGTCGAATTCTAAATCGGAACTTTTCCATAATAAATTATTACTCGATAATAATGGGCTTGTTCGGCATTTTTTTTTTATTTCAGAAATCGAAAGTGCAAGTATAAATTAATGGATCTGCAAAAAATCAGAATCTTATTCGCACGTTTAGTATCTTAAAAACTATTACAAATTTCCATCTCGCGAAAATGGGGCGTGGCCAGGCGCTACGTCACTATACGCATAGACTCGGCGGTCTCAATAGGCTTGATGCTCCTTATTGGTTATAATTATAAGTGTTTTCGAAGTATTGTTTGTTTTGCTTACTACTTGACAGTAGGGGAGTACAATTTGGTGAAATGTCAAAAAATTACAATTTTCTCTCGCTCCTGCCGGAACGAATTTTCGATTTCGACCCTGCAATTTACGATTAGAATTCACCTCCGACCTTCTCCTTTCCGTAGACACATAGAACGAACTTCCACTCGACGTATTTATTTAGTTACCAGCGTTTAAAAATTCCATGTTTTTTTACTTTTCAGGTTAAATTTGAAAGGTCCCAGAAAGCCATTTTTTACGTCACTTGCGTATAGTGACGTGACAAATAAGCGCTCGGTTTTTGCAACTATTACTAATTTCAACTCCTTATATCTCGAGAACGGAAAAAGTTAATAATACGAAATTTTAAGTGTATAATGAGAATATCGAGTACTGTATGAAAAAGTATAAAAACCATATAAAAAGAATATCATGGAACAAGCCCATTATTGTCATAAAGGCATAAATAAATCATTTTTTACTATTAATTAGAGAGATATTGCAACTTCGGTTTACAGATCCTTTAATAAAAGTTTCCTTTAATTTGACATGTACGCATGCGCATTGAAAATATCGTTAAGCATTTTCTTTTAATAAAATACAGGCATCCCGTATTTAATTTAAATACGGGCAAGGCTTTCCTTTATTAAAAGCACCTTAATTTTGACACATTTAGGAACTTTTTGTCGAAACTTGCACCAGACGAAAATTCCCTAAGAAAATTTTTACTTTTGTAATTTTGTTGGCGATAATGGCACAAGAAAAAGATAAGCGTGTGAGATTCAAATATGAGGAAGACGTAATTTCGCAATCGTATTATATCCCATCTTTGAAAACGAAAATTAACTTCTATTTCATGGTCAGTCATATTATTTAAATCGAAGTTCACGGAGTCTACAGCGTTAATTTGTTCATTACCGATATAAATATCAATTATGTTACCTATGTAGAAGGAACATTTCAATTTCTTCATCATTAACACCAGCTAGGATAGCTGCTTCTAATTGTTCTTCCATAGTCATTTTAAACTCGAGCAAATGATACCGGCAATGCCCAATTTGGATTTGGTAGGTTAGAGAAAATTGTCAAAATAAAGTATCAACATAAGGTATGAGGAGGACACCGTTGCAATAACTCACTTTAAAAATGGATCATAAATTGGAATACAGGATACTTTATTTAAAGTTTCTTTTAATAAAGTCAGCCCTTTTTCGTTTTGCAATAACTCTCTATTAATTATTATTTAAGTAGATTTAATTATTTTACTTAATGAACTAAGTTTTGGATGTTTTGTCCAAACTTATTAAAAATAAATAAATGTATGTAAATATTTGTGTATTTTACAAATTTGTTTCAGTAAATAATTTTTTAAAAAATGAGAAGGAGTAAAAATCAAAATTAAATCATTAAATAATTGAAAAATCAGTTAAAATCATTAACGAAAAGAGAAATTTGACAGTTTACAAATGTTTAATAATTTTTTTTATTTATTAAAAGCCTCCTAATTAAATTGGAAATATTAAAATATCCGTAAGACATCAATGCTTTACATAGTCAGTGTTCGGAACTGCTGACATTATTTGGTTATTTGCTATAAATTAAAATGTTACCAAAAAATTGATTGATTGAAATTGAGCCGTTACTTTGTGGTAGTTAATCATTTTGCACAAATAACTAAATAAAACACACTACTATGTTTTCTACCACTATGTGGTAGAAAACATAGTGTTTTATTTAGTTATTTGTGTTAAAATGTACCGTTTGCATGCTGGGTTGACATATTTTCCATAAGACTACATGTAAAAGTTTTTAAAAAATTTTGACTTTATGGGTTTCCTAATGACTTTGGATTTATTACAGAAAATTGTGTCATATAAAAATCTATTAGAAAAACTTTATTTCAGATTTTTTTCATCATTTTCGTCTAACGCCCCAACCTCCTTAATTATACAAACATTTACTAAGCAATAGTAAAAAATCAGCTTATTAGTAATAATTTTTGATGGCCTCGTTATTTGGACACGTTGGGAGTGGGGGACATTTCGTTCAAACCATCCATTTTGTAGGGCAAACGTTTTTTCGAGATTTTTATCAAATTATATCAATATCTAATGTAGGTACACTGTGTAAACTGTACAGGGTGTCCCAGAATTGAGTTCCCGGACCGAAACCTGCTATTTCTGGGTTCATATTGAGCCCATACAACCCAATTTACCTTAGTCCAAAAATGCTTCCCTCTTAAAGCCAGTCACAAATAAAAAAAATTCCAATAATTTCCATTATATTGAAGATAAAATTTTGAAATCTTGGTGGGAGCTGTATCTCTATAAGTACACTATGTAAACTTGATAACACCCAAATATCTTTTGTTTCTCTTTCTTTTCTCATAATAATTAATATTTTACTGACTATATTTTTTTAACCACGCTGTAAAATTACGGAATATTTGAACATTTTTACAGAGCACTGAATGGGCTTCAAAAAACTTACTCTTAAAATTTTTGGTAATATTACTCAAAATACAAGAAATTACCGTTTTGGCCTCTTATTTGTATTTAACATTTATTTACAATGGGCTTGTTCAGCATTTTTTTTAATTTCATAAATCGTAAGTGCAAGTACAAAATAATGGATCTGCAAAATATCAGAATCTTATTCGCATGTTTAGTATCTTAAAAACAATTACAAATCTCCACCTCGCGAAAATGGGGCGTGATCAGGCGCTACGTCATTATGCGCATAGACTCGGTGATCTCAATAGACTTGATGCTCCTTAGTTGTTATAATTAAGTGTTTTCGATGTATTCTTTGTTTTGCTTACTTCTTGACAGTAGGGGAGTACGATTTGGTGAAATGTCAAAAAATTACAATTTTCTCTCGCTCCTGTCGGGACGAATCTTCGATTTTGACCCTGCAATTTACGATTAGGATTCATCGCCGACCTTCTCCTTTCGGTAGAGACATAGAACGAACTTCCACTCGACGTATTTATTTAGTTACCAGCGTTTGAAAATTCCATGTCAGTTTTTGCAACTATTACCAATTTCATCTCCTTATATCTTGAGAACGGAAAAAGTTAATAATACGAAATTTTAAGTGCATAATGAGATTATCGAGTACTATATGAAAAAGTATAAAAACCATATAAAAAGAATATCACGGAACAAGCCCATCCCAGAACAAAATTTTGTAATAACAGAAAAGTAGTTTATTTAACAAAAATTATATTCATAACAAATGCTCCACATAATGTCCAACTGTTTTAGTAGGTATACAAATTAATAATTTTAAAATTTTGTGTAATATCAACCAATAATCAAGAATTATCGTTTTTTCCCTATAGGTCATAGGTGCTTCTGAAACAGAAAACTTGTCCCATTGTCATGGCAATACAAAAATTAATTCATTAGTAACGTCAAAAAATAGCAAGTATATGTCTAATTCAAATTTTTCTTCAATGTAACGGAAGTTATTGGAAAAAAAATGTCTTTTTCAATCTCACTTTAACAGCCGGCTTTACAATCGCTAGTTAACTTCCAATCAGAGTTAACTTTCAGGTTATTATAGAAATTGTGTTTTACAATAGTTGGTCATTTTCGATGTGGTAGTTATCTTGTAGTTAATTTTACTAGCAGATGAGGTGTGGGTAAACTAGAAGTTGGCAGTTTACTGGCAATTTATAACCTATAAAATAACTGTCACAAAATATTTTTTTGATATTTTGCCTAAAAATGGATATGTACGAAGTAAATGCATATAGCAGTGATGAGTAGCCAAGGTAATCCTGTATAGACCTAACTTTTTCGAAGAATACGATGGAAGAGATTTTTTAAATAGATCGAGACTAAATACTACCTACTTACTTAGTAATAGACCACTAACTCATAAATTGCTTCTGACATTTATATTTGATAGCAGGTGACGTTACTTTGGACCAAAATTCATACATTTTATGTATATTACCCATTTTTCCAGTACCAACATAATAAATTTTATTCACAACCTCTCGTTTATAAATCATCACTTAACTTTATATTAAAAAACGCATGTGTCGGTAAAGTTATAGTTAACCTGCAAGTAAAAGTCAACTAACATGAAAGTTAACTTGCGATTGTAAAACCGGCTGTAAGAGGATGTACCTCAGGGATGCATATTTGGACTAAGGTAAGTTGGGTTACATGGGCCCAAAATGACCTCAGGAATTACAGGTTCCCGTCCGGGAACTCAATTCAGGGACAGCATGTATATGTTATGGACCTATGCTTATTTACTTTGTTAATGAGAAACTCTTTCTTCCGAACAATAAAGTATATTTTGATTTTGATTATCTCAAGATTGAATAAAAAAACTAACTGATAAGAATAAAACTTGGACAATCACCTAATCGACATGTACGCCTACGCACTTTATTAACTACCACTATCGAGAATGGGCTTGTTCGGCATTTTTTTTTTATTTCACAAATCGAAAGTGCAAGTATAAATTAATGGATCTGCAAAAAATCCGAATCTTATTCGCACGTTTAGTATCTTAAAAACTATTACAAATTACCATCTCGCGAAAATGGGGCGTGGCCAGGCGCTACGTCACTATACGCATAGACTCGGCGAGCATCAAGTCTATTGAGACTTGATGCTCCTGATTGGTTATAATTATAAGTGTTTTCGAAGTATTGTTTGTTTTGCTTACTACTTGACAGTAGGGGAGTACAATTTGGTAAAATGTCAAAAAATTACAATTTCCTCTCGCTCCTGCCAGAACGAATTTTCGACTTGAACCCTGCAATTTACGATTATAATTCATCGCCGACCTTCTCCTTTCCGTAGACACATAGAACGAACTTCCACTCGACGTATTTATTTAGTTACCAGCGTTTAAAAATTCCATGTTTTTCGACTTTTCAGGTTAAATTTGAAAGGTCCCAGAAAGCCATTTTTCTTACGTCACTTGCGTATAGTGACGTCACAAATGAGCGCTCGGTTTTTGCAACTATTACTAAATTCAACTCCTTATATCTCGAGAACGGAAAAAGTTAATAATACGAAATTTTAAGTGTATAATGAGAATATTGAGTACTATATGAAAAAGTATAAAAACCATATAAAAAGAATATCATGGAACAAGCCCATTTCCGCAGAGAGAAGTTGGGCGCCTTGTCAAAACGAAGCTAGTCACAAAGACTCAGCCTGCTAGTAGTCAGCAATAAAAAGCGGCGCTGCAACTGTGGACTAATATTATTATTTAACTTGTAAAAGCGACTTTGGCTTTCATCAGCTCGGCTTAATACTCGATCTAATAATAATTGATGAAAAAATAGTACTCTCGACAAAGATGTAAACACATGTATCTAAATAAAATAAGTTTCATAAATATGGTCTTCTTAATTAAATTGTTAATATTTACGTGAGGTAAGAAGGCAGTAGAATGTTTACTACAACTATTAAAGCAGGAATTTGCCAATTTAAGCTCAACCAAGCAATACCAGCTACATCTAAGTAGGGCTCTATGCATAAGATGCATCAGGATTAATCAGCATTATGTAGTAATAAGGAGATTTCAGCTTGTCGCAAATTTACAAGAATCAAGATCAAGTGTATTTGATCATAAATAATAATAATATAGATAATGAAGTCCCTTTCTTCTACGCCTTTGGAGAAGCAGCGGCCACAAACACCGAGACTCCTGAACGCAAAACTCGGATACCAACACTCGATAACGCGTTTCACTAATCACGTTAGTATCATCGGTAGATGACTAAAGGATTAGTTTAATCATCTGCTGATGATGCTAGCGTGCTTAGCGAAACGCGAGTCGACTGTTTTAAATTTTACTGTATTATTAAGCGCTAAGGAAGTAAATAATATTGTGGGAAAATGAACTTCCTTTCGAGTATTATTATTATTATCATTTTTGGAATGTTTTCCTAGCTGAATTCTCCCTACCCACAAAAATATACAAAATACAAAAGAAACAGTCTTACCTTGATATAAGTTGAGACGCCGTGCACATTGTGCGTGTTTCTCAAGATGCTCTTTGTGATAGCAGCACAGCTAAGGCCTATAGCCCATGACGTATAGCCTTTCCGTTTGATAACTTCATATGCAGCTTTGACGACTTTCTGGTGGATTGCCTTATAACCTTCAGGATCTTTGTCTGTGCCGAGCGCAGGGTTCAGATCGATAAGGTTCACTCCGGCTACATTCACGCCAGACCATACAGGAACTAGAAACAATAATATCGACACCTTAACATAAATCCCATCCAGAGCTGGGTAAAGTACTCTGAGAAAGTGCTTTGAGTAGTACTTGAAGCATTTTTAGGGCTTCAAGCACTGTGCTTCAATTACTTTAAAGAGAGAGTATTTGGTACTTGACATTTGAATTACTTTGCATAAGTACTTGGTGCTTTAAAGCCCTTTCAGAGGGCTTCAATTACTTTCGAAAGTGCTTCAATTACTTTTAAAGTAATTGAAGTCCTTTTTAGTGCTTCAATTACTTTGGAAAGTCCCTTTGAAGTGCTTGAAGTATTTCTAAAGTACTTACAAACTCTTTTTAAAATGCATTCAAAGCCCTTCTAGACAAGTCTCATCATGAATTATCAGGAACACAGGAACTAATAGAAAAACAAAGCAGCTTGTGTTCAGTGTTTAGTTATCCACATAGTCCATTGAAATGTTACAAAATTTGGGCCGAACCTTACATTTTGGGTAGCTCAAGATTTTTTTTTTATGTGTAGGAGGTGTCAGTGTGAGTAATTGAAGCACTTTCGTAAATAAAAGTACTTGATACTTCATGCTTTAAAGCACTATAGCTAAGGGCTTGGTACTTGAAGCACTTTATTAGAGTACTTTACCCAGCTCTGATCCCATCGCATGATGACACTTCGGTATCCTCAAGATAGCCGTGGCCACAGACTAAAGTTCAAACGTCAAGTGCCATTCTAAAGAGTATGTCCATTAACAAATTCTGTGGAACTGACACTTGACTTTGCGCTCAGTAGCGATGGCTATTTTGAGGAAACTGAAAAGTGCCATGACAGATACGTGACAATTCATTGTAAAATTCAGTTCTTAGACTTGACAAGCGTAAACATCGATGCAAAATTGTCGTTATGGTATAAGTCTGTACGATGAATGTTTGCGCGAGTATGAAATTAGGTAGGACATATGTGCGGTTACTGAACGCATTGAGACAATCAAATATTTAGTTACGTATGTCTTCTAACCGCTCGAGCATGCTAAGACTATGTGCTAAGACAGCCGAACGATAAATTCAAGCGGAATTAAAAGGAGACGTCGATATGAACAGTTGTCGTAGTGAAGTGCTGTCAACGGCTATAATATCTGTCATTTTAGATCCAGTGGCGTTCTTGCGTTTTTGATGAAAACACATTTTTAAGCTTCATTGTTATAACCATATTTAGTGGTAAATAATACATCTGTTATTATTCTACAAAATTAATTGTCATTTCATGAATATTTACGAAAAAATATGGCTTCTAATTTGTCGGATGATGACTGAGAGTAAAAACAAATTTCTCATTTTTTTTATGCACGTCACTGCTGAAGAGAAGCAGTGACCTTCAACAGATTACTTCATACGGTTCTTGTTTATGACGCACACGTAAAGATTCATCGTACAAACTATATTGCAACCCGAAGCAAATGCATCAAAAAGGACTGTTTTCTCAAAAGGCGACCTTTACGTGCATCATCTCATCACAGGTAAGAATTAATTTATAAGTATGAATACGATCTGATTGCAACAGGATTACGCCACAGCGCTGTCGAGCAACACTGTCGGCGCATTGTTTCCAGGCAATGCCATTTACAGATTTGACGACATCTCCTGGCCCCCAAGGTCACCTGGTCTTAACCCAATGGATAATTTTTAAATAAATAAATAAACTGAAATACCCATATACTCTTCGCCGATTTAGTGAAAGATTTATAACGTTGCTGCACATTCTATGGATATTCTTCGCAGTTTTATCGTAAATAATATTAGTTTTACGGCCAGTGCCATAAAGAAAGTAAACCGTCCTTTAAACGCAAAAGTTCCCTTTTATCCTTCAGACTTGCACTGCAAGCCAATTTTAAAGGAGGATTAAACAAAAAAAAGCTTCCTTTTTGGTAAAGTCTCGATTTTAACCCTTTACGCATAAAGTCAAGTTTATTGTGAAACATAACCTATAAATTTGATAACACCAACATCTCTGTTCGTATTCAAGCTTAAAATATAATAAAATGAGAGATTATCGGGTGTTGCTTGATCAAGTGGTAGTTCCAGTTCTTCCGAAGAAGACGAAGAATATATTGTTTTGGGAAGACCGAAAATTTATAGGCCGGGTCGGCAGTATTTTACAGAATACGATGATCCTTGGATGTGGATTAACACAAACCTGACGAGAACTTAATAAAACAGTGAAAACACAGTCCTCGTGGGGGCAAAAAATTAGGTTATATTGACAAGCTGTCAAAAATTAGGTCATGTAACTCCGTAAGAACTCCATAAATCCGTATTAAAGTCGGGTCCAGTTTAAAATAACCGATGTATGAATTAATGTTGCTCATACGTTTTCACTATCTCTTGCACACAAACTTAAAGCAATAGCATAAAGACATTGTTAATGTATGTCTACCAAGATTCTTTCCCACTTCTTTTGATACGGAAATATGAAATGTGCACTGAGAAGTGAGAAACATAGTCATAAGCTCAGCGATTCTCAAACTGTGAGATTTGACGAGGAATATTATTTATTCCCGTGAACTAACACACCACTCTAAATATGAAAAACGTCTTTATATGAAATATTTAAGTTATTTTCAGTGGTAAATAGTGGATATTCATCCGTCAAACGAACAATGTCAAACCAGTAAGTCTTAAAATGTTCTAGTATGTGCATATTACACGTTTTAGAATATAATGAACATAGGATCGCGTAGTTCAATCGGTAAGATACTCGATCAGCAATAAATGTAAATGGGGTGGTTACGAGTTCGATCTCTATCCTCACTTCTACTTTTTTTTTATTTAAGCTCTATTAAAAGTTAATAATTTTCTTTCTAAAATTTTTGTGTTATTAAGCCGCGCCGCAAGTTTTGTTAAAATTTTATTTTCCCCAAAAATATGTCTTTTATTACGACTAGCGCGTGTTTATCTCCAATAAAATCGGCTTTCTTACGTTATATATTAATACATGAATGGTGAAACGTGCGTCGAGTAGATAAATTGTTCAAGTGTAGTGTTGTATTGTTTATGAAAACGTATCGTAAATTAAAGTGTAGTGTTCAAGTGTTTAAGTGTTTATGAAAACGTGCCAATGCGTTGTTCTTTCAGAATTGTTTTAATTTATTTGTTTTAAAATTATTGTTCATTTTTTTAATATATATTTTGTCAACCAGAATATTTATTTATTACCGCTAAAAGAAACATAATTTATTTTCGTTATTCTCATAGAGATTTCAGATTTTTTTTATTGTATGAAATATTTTATTTTTACTAACATCATTTCCCCTACTAATACTACGATCCTATCCTTTCCTGGCAAGAAATGCCCATACCTCCCCGTGGTACTTGCTGGACTGTAACAATATTAGTCTTTGATTTATTTTTCTGATAACTCATTGTTATTGCCTGAATTGGGCAATTCATTTTTTGTTATCAGTTTCATTTGTGCCCGAGCCTATATACCTACAATATCCGCCATAAAGTTGGCTACATATGGGAAAAATTTGTATTATTGAGTTTTCTAAAAAATACTATATTGGAGGTTCGTTTCTTTTTTTACATGCAAATACTTTATTCAACTAAAATACATAAAGTTTTTGTCAAAACTAATGAAATATTTGTGAAATAGACACAAGAATGTATGATTTTTCATATAGTAATTAATGGTAGGGGTAAAATTTGCACTTTTTTTATTTTCCTCGTATCTACTTCAAATTTGATGTACGGGGTCCTTGTTGTATATATGCACTTTTTCTTCATAAAATTTTTCGATATCTTAGGAATTTGACCCATTTTTCGGTACCACCGTCAACTATTTTTTACGGTCCTGCCAAACCGGTGATCACATGACATGTCAAAATGTAATTTTTTTTGTTGTCGGACATGCATAAACGAATCCCCAATAGAGTTTTTTAGAAATGTCTATAATACAATTCTTTCCTATACGTAGCCAACTTTATGGCGGACACTGTATAATCAGAATTCCGCTAAAATGACGAAATTACTAAATTAATAATCTTAACATTTTATGACATCTTTCCTATTTTTTTATAATTATTTAGCGACATCATTACTGTTACATGAAAGAATTGTTTGAGAACTACTGGCATTTCTTATGCATCAAATAAAATCTTAGTTCAGATGTTTTAGCGGTCATGGCACAAGTCATTTTAAATTGTACCCGACTCTATCACAGTTTTTCAGTTCAAAAATAATATGAAGTCCAAATAGTGAGGCATTATGTCAAACAGTGTTTTTTCCACTTAAAGAACTTACCACTAGTATCGCCGTGTTCTCCGATGATCCAGCCATGCACGCTGGCGGGAGATACTCCCAACTTCTCCGAAATAAAAAATCTAAACCTAGATGTATCCAGATTCGTACCGGATCCTATTACTCGGTTTTTAGGGAGGCCGCTAACCTTCCAAGCCACATAAGTCATGATGTCAACGGGATTGGTCACAAGCAAAAGGATTGCGTCGGGGGAATACTTGAGAAGTTGAGGAACAATGGACTTCATGATATCAGTGTTCCTTTGGACGAGAGCTAGCCGACTTTCTCCCTGCTTCTGGCGAGCACCGGCTGTTATGATGATCACTTTTGAACATGCGCTAAGCGCATAGTCTGCAACAAAATAATGCTAAATTAAAACTGCTGCCTCATCAGAAATCACTTCTTCCACATCCAGATCTTCCATCCAAGTCACTTTAAAGGAAATCCCAAGTTTATGTACAGTCGTGGCCAGAAAAAAGTTTCCAACCTAAAACAACATTACTCCTGTTTGAATCAGGCTCCTTGAGATTATTTATTTTCGCTCCGCCTACTGACAGAGATGAATAACATAGCCGCGAAGTTTTTACAGGAGCTCTATGATTGCAAAAAATATATTAGCAGTAATCCGCTTCAACAGGGTGCTTATAATACGGTAATTTTTTGCTGGTGTATCTTTTAAAATATTAGTATTGTATAAGTGTTAATAACAGTTCTGCCTTTACACAATAAACTATCTTAGTACATCTATTTGATTTAATTAAATAAATATATTTTAATACGACAAAAATTTTTAATAACTACCGTACTCTTAGTGGTGCATAAATGAGTAAAAAATTAAAGAAAACAATAGATGGACGAAATTTTCGTTTTTGGAATTGTCACGAATTGTCAAAAAATCATATCATATTCGCCTTCGCTCCTGCCGGCCTCACTTTTCGATTTTCGCCTCTCGATTCACGTTGTATGATCATTGCCGGTCTTCTCCTCGCCATTGACACATAGAACAGGTCTCCGATCGCCGCATTTATTCAGTTCTTATGTTTAAAAAAAATTGCCTTGCGGTCGTGCTAATTGGCGACTATTTTTAAGTGGTTTCCCGAGTTCGAATCCCGCCCAGGGATACTTTTTTTTTTCGTTTTCAATTTTCTGGCAGATATTTTTTATTCTATAATTGCTATTTGCTCCGTTCTATTGCATTTCTCTGAAAAGTTTTGCATTTTCCGCCGCGAAATATTAATCTGCACTATTTCGATTAAAAATTAGAAATTTCCTTACCAGAATAATATAATATGATGGAGTAAATAAAAGCTTATTAACAGATCTATAAAAATACTGTCTGTTCATTAATACTAATGAGGAATAAAATTGCCGTGATTTGACCAAGTATTGTCGTTTTTGCAACGTCTACCAAAGATTTAGCCACCCGGAGCCCGGAGGTAGAATGTGACTTTTAATCCAAATAGAGCATCTTAATATTCCGCGGCGGAAAATGCAAAACTTCTCCGAGAAATGCAATAGAACGGAGCAAATCGCAATTATAGAATCAAAAATATGTGCCAAAAAATTGAAAACGAAAAAAAAATATCCCCGAACGGGATTCGAACTCGGGAAACCACTTAAAAATAGTCGCCGATTAGCACGACCGCAAGTCACTTTTTCAAACGTAAGAACTGAACAAATACGGCGATTGGAGACCCGGCCTATATCTCGATGGCGAGGAGAAGGTCGGCAATGACCGTACAACATGAATCGCGCGGTGAAAATCGAAAATTGGGGCCGGCAGGAGCGAAGGCGAATCATCATTTCTTGACAATTCGTGACAATTCGAAAAACGAAATTTTAAATGTTTAATTTTTTACTCATTTATGCACCACTAAGAGTTTGGTAGAATTGCACCTTCATTATAGATGCTATCTAAACTCTCTTTGGAAAAAAATCTAACTTTATAGATTTTAACGCGAAAAATCTGTCGCTGCCTCCCGGGCTATTAGAAATGTAACAATTCAATTGGTAAGTAAATTTAAATTATTTTAAACTACATTTCAAATCGTAGAGAAAACAAAAAGTTCTACCCTGCAGTTTTTACTGATTTGAAGCATGGTTGGTACTTCGAGTTGCTACTGCTTCGCCCTCTATTAGTAAACCGTCCAATTAAATTGGCAAAATTGAATACATTTTTTCTAACATATTAATCTCCCTTAGGAGCAAATATTATGCTGATTTTTAACTTTTTTTTACATTTAATATATTTATTCTAGTACGTATCATATTTTATTTGAATATTTGAGTCCCATTGAAGAATATAAAAAAATTAATGGTGAATTGCGGACGATTGAGTGGCACGTTCGCGTGTAATAATTCAAAAGAAATATTTAATTTCATTTAGTTTTCAAATATAAAATATGATACGTACTAGATTTAAGTTAACTAGTTCTAATATTTAAATCAAATCCGATTTTTGTTGGTTTGTTTTTGAGAACAATATGTTGAAAGATTTACGGCTGTGAACGCGGTATTTTGACATTGATAACACAGCCTTAACCTGCATACATCACTTCAACTTCTTGTATCAATTAAGGAAATGTAAACATCTCCTATAATATGTGCCTTCCTGACTACATTAAACAATTCTTAATTTAAAATATTTTTATCTGTGCACATGATATCGTATGATTGGCATTGGTTTTACTTACAGTGCTGAACGTCATTTAAAAATAATAAAACAGTTTTACTTTGTTTAATCAGTTTGGAAATGACTGAACTGACATTTAATATTAATTTACTCATTGCATCTTAGCCATTTTTCACAAACCACAATTATTCCATTGGATTAATTAGAAAGGGTAGGACGTCCAGATCGATTTTTTCAAGCTCCTTGTGGCATTATTGAAAAAATGTCACTGACCTCAGTAATTTACTGTCAGCAAAAATGTATTTTAACGATGAGATTAGAAATTACCGTTTTATTATTTATTACAGTCGATTAATGTCGTTTAATAGATTAATAAAGTGGAATAATGAAAAAATCGGTGAGTATGAAATACAGAGTCTTTGCGTTGCCGACACGGAACTCGAAACGTTTATTATTGTGGTATTAATTTTGAAGGCATTTCCTTAGCGGCAGCCGCCTGGGCGGAGCTTATAATACTCAAAGGCAAAGTCATACTAACGCAGGGAAAAATTATGAAATACGCTGTTCAGGTCGGAAACTTTTTTCTGGCCACGATTGTACTCTTACGAGTTTGCTTTACTTATTTACCCATATTTAACCTCCAACAGTTCAATTGAATCATCTCAATATACAGGGTGTAATTAGTTTCATGTTATTAAAAAAAAACTGGTGGTAGGGAACGACAAGACAAACAAAAAAAGCTTATATAATATGGGGTCTAAAGCTCATAGTTTTCGAGAAAAAAAATAAACAATTCTCCAATGAGTCGTGTTTTACCAGACATGGAGTGTTTAATTTTAAAAATAAGCACTATTGGGCAGACGAAAATCCACGTGTAATAAGAAGGGCGCATTTTCAACGACGATTCAGCGTTAATTTGTGGGCAGGAATTTACGGTAATGAAATAATTGGACATATACAATTACCCGCTAGATTAAATGATGATGTACACTTAAATTTTTTACAACAAGCATTGCCAAATTTGCTGGAAGATGTACCCTTGGCTACGCGCAGAAGAATGTGGTATTTTCACGATGGCGCGCCAGTCCATTTTAGTCAGGTTATTCGAAATTTCTTGAACAGAAAGTTTCCTCAACGATGGATTGGACGTGGCGGACCAGTACCATGGCCTGCTAGATCGCCCGACTTATATCCGAAGGACTTTTATTTTTGGGGGCATTTTAAATTTCTAGTTTACCGTGATCCAGTTGACACTTTAGAACAGTTGCAACAACGTATTTTAATGTGCATAGAAACCATAAAAAATATGTGTTGAACGGAGTGGGTATGTCCTTAGTTCGACGTGCCGAAATGTGTATACGTGGAGATGGAGGTTATTTCGAACAATTTTTGTGAAAAATTGAAAAGAATTGTTCAGTTATTGGGTGTTACCTATTGGGCATTAAAGGTATGATTATTATTATTGTTATTATTATTCGCTGCCTTGTTTTGATCGGTTTATTATTGTTTACATTGATTTTCATAGAGACCAAAGACTCGATTTTTAGTTTTCAATACCTGATTCGGAACTTAAAATACACAACCATTTTCTGTTATCGTATCTCGGACGTCTAACTGTTCGTTTTCCATTTTCATGAAATAATTACTAATTTTTAAGCTTTTAACATAATGTTACAAACCACTTTTAAATTTTATAAATTCCTATTAACGACAATAAAAGCTACAATAACCTTGTTCCAAATTAAAAGACACATGTAAACAAATCCTGTTTAAACCCCTGCGGCCATGCTATGCTTGCGTTGTATCGAAAGACAAGGGATTATTTACATTTTCATAATTAGTGGTATAAAATGTTCGGTACAAGTAATCCCATCAAAGTGCCGCACTTCTTCCGGCGGGAACACAAGTCGTATATTACAGTTTTTTATTATTTGTAATAGTCTGAACTATAACATCCATTGACCCTGAAAAACAGTGGTTCTCAAATGTTTCCTACCTTAACATTAAATTTTTAAACCTAGGTCAGTTTTTTCAAAGTGCCCCTAGAGAAAAAAGTATATAGGTTTTTGTTTGTCGAGTCGGTCCCTATTCCCAGTTTATTTTAATGACATGAAACTAATTACACCACACAAACAAACATGTACAGAATTTCTAGCCAATATCTTAAACCGTTTCAGAAAAATGGTGCGCACAAAAAAGAAATTACAGACAGACAGGCAGAAAAATTTTTTTCGACCAAATTTAAAATCTTCAACAATTTTTTTTTAATTTACTTTACGATTACTATACTTCCACTTCACTATTAGGCTATTAACTATGTAAATGAATAAGGAAGTAATTCGTTAAAGGTATTTTATTGTTTCATATGTTCGATTGTATCCGAAAAATGATAAATCCACAAAATGCTATTAAATTTAGGCTTGGATTCTTGAGAACGAAGTAAATTTGTCCACTTTTTAGTATTTTAACTATAACTCAAAAACTATACATTTTTAGGTCAAACACATAATACGATTTTTTGTAGAGAATCCTAACGATATGGCACTTTATAAAGTGAAAAAACTTTTTTTTTTTTCAACAAAATAAGTAAATAAACTATTAAAAAAATCGGTAAAGTTATTTACACAGAACTTCCCTCGTTATTTGTGCATGACAGTCACTCAAAAAAATTGTTAATTACGAAATGACATTGGGAATAATAATTGGAATATAATTATTCTTATTATTACAAAGAAAACCTGAGAACTTTTGGTCAAAAAAATTACAGTGTTCATCCAACAGCAAAAGTTCAATATACTAAATAACAGGTGCCAAATATGGAAGGCTTGCGCAAATACCTTTATAAATGTTTAAAAGTGAATTATTTATTATTTGTTTGCTTATAGTAATGAAACATATATTCTTTATAGGATTTTGCAAACAGTGGAAAGAAAAGCTATCTATGAGAACTAAAGGAAAAACTATATATATAAATATTAATGAAATCTTTGCATTCTTTCGATAACCTGACTTCTGGTTATGCTACAACGTGAAAATTCTTATCAGCCATTCTCATTTTAACACTAGCATCCAACCTAGCCTGCTTAGCCGTAGGGGACTAGGTTGGATGCTAGTGTTAAAATGAGAATGGCTGATAAGAATTTTCACGTTGTAGCATAACCAGAAGTCAGGTTATCGAAAGAATGCAAAGATTTCATTAATATTTATATATATAGTTTTTCCTTTAGTTCTCATAGATAGCTTTTCTTTCCACTGTTTGCAAAATCCTATAAAGAATATATGTTTCACCTTTATAAATGTCCACCATGACTCAATTATTTCTTGGGATGCCATTATTCAATAAAAGTATATAATAGGATATGCCAAATATTATTGCCATCTCTCACATTTTCAATCCCACATTCACGTAATGGAGTGGAAGTATAGTGGTGATTAAAATATAGAACAAATTTTCAAAAATGTTTTCTGTCTATTCTATTCTATTCTAGTGTTAAATTTTTTTCCAAATTGGTGAAAATATGTTGCAATTTTTTTTTTCCGAAATAGGTTCAGAATGTTATGAAACGTGGAAATTTTAAATTTGAGCAAAAAAATATTTCGTCTATTCTATAAGGGTGATAAATAGATTACTAAAATATGTTTTCATTTTTTTTTTCATTTTTCTAAAACATTTTTAAATTTGTTTTAATAAATTTGGAATGCCATGGAAACGTGGAAATTTTAAATTGGAAAAAAAATTCCATCTATTTGTGGTAAAATTTTTTCAAAAATTTTTAATTTTTTTTAAATAGATTTAGAACGCTACGAAACGTGGAAATTTTAAATTTTGAGGAAAAAAAAAATTATCTATTTTGGTGGTAAAAATTTTTTCAAAAATGTTGGTAAAAAATTTTTTTTTTCTTTTAAATAGGTTTAGAATGCCATGAAACGTGGAAATGTTAAATTTGAACAAAGAAAAAAATTTTTTTTAGTGGTAAAAATTTTTTCAAAAATGATTGAAAAAAATTTTCAAAAATTTTTTTTTTCTGAAATAGGTTTAGCGCGTCATGAAACGTGGAAATTTTAAATTTGAGCAAAAAAAATTTTTTTTCACTATTTATTCCGTTTAGACGGTCCACCCTGTATAATTTTCAGTGAAAATTCTACCAGTTCTTCGCTGACAGTAGGGTTAACTACCTACCAAATTTGACTGCTTTCCGTCAAGTAGTTTTTTAGTTAATGCACCAACAGACAGACAGACAGACAGACTGACGGAATTGAAAAACCTATATTTTCGGAATCTACGTGTTCTGAAACGTCAGAATCCGAAAAAATCTCGGAGGGTGATTTTTTCTCGAATACAATACTTCCCTTCGGTATGCGAGGGAAGTAAAAGGGATAATTTCAATTTTTTGTTTTTTTTTTTAATTTTTGAATATAACTTTTTCTAACTAGATTTAGGTATAGGCATCGGTTCAGAGAAAAGAAAGCTGACGTAATTTCTGTCAAAATGGTGACCAATAAAAGTAGTTTTGATAGAAATTGACTGAGATACACTCGTTCAAAGTTACCTACCTTTTTACGATCTTCCCACTTTTTACCTTTATACCGTGTTATTTTTATTTTTACTTGCAAAAATTATTTTTATTCAAAACAAAAATTATTTTCGGTTTGTCAATGATAATGATAAAAGTATTTGTTTAAAATGTTGATAATAAAACGATTTTATAATCAAGTAAATTGATCAATATCCAATAGTCATCGATTTAAAAAATTCGACTTTTTCAACCTGTGTAAAAAAGTTTACTATCTCAACACACTTCTCGACCAATGAGAAGCCGACTTTCTCAACACTAACGACTTTCTTCAACGATTATGAAACTATTAATATTTATGTTGTAAAAGAAATTAAATAGATAATTGCAATATTTTTCCATTTTATTTAATACGATTGGAAAAAGTACAGTGTTTGACTCGTGAGAATTGGCCATTTCCACGTGCCTTCCGCTTGTGTCGCAAAAATTTCATCCTCATAGAAATGGCCATCTTTCTCGTTGAACAATATACTATTTTTATTTCTTTTTTAAATGAAGATAAGTTTAATTGTCTCATAGTTTTAGCAACGCTATTAAATAAAATAACAATTATGGTGTAGTGAATTTTGAAATGTCGCTGTTTTATGCACTGGGATCACCAACAGGCCTTTACGTTTCAGATGATTATCTGCGGAGATGAAGAATGTACACAAGTTAATTTTTGTAAATACAAGATATTTGTAAATATAGACGCTAGGGACTGTAAAACTATTGTATTTTTTAAATAATGCCTTACAGCTAGCTCTATTATTTATATTGAAAATTTCTTTATTGTACTTTTAAAGCGTCAAAAAACGAGAAATTGGCGATTTAATTTAAAATAAATTAGTAACATTGCAAGTATCAACATTACGAAAAAAAGTTAGCAAACGCTTCTTGTTGGAAATCGGTTAAAAAGTATTTCAAAAAATTGAATAAAAAAATAATATTTTCTTTTGTTATAAACAATATCAGACCCGATTACCGTCTGGTAACATGGATTTTTATAATCGGTAGTGTCTCCTGAACTGATTCCAGCAAAAGAAACTATATTCGTTTTAATGAGGCTTTTTTTCGTATGTAGTAATTTTTTAAATGTTTCAAATGCTTTGTTGTTATTTACAAAAATATGTCATTATGTTTATTCAGCAATCTTTGGAAGTAAGGCAAAAATTCTTTCGTACATTAATCTCTAATCAACAGGGCCGTTGAGAGAAAATCGGGAGTAGTAGCATGCGAACCTCCACGCCCCTCTCTTCAAATATAATTTCGAAGAGCGGTAGAATATTTATTCTCAATTGCAATTTCGAAAAGCGGCGAGGTAATATTCCTTGCAATGCACAATCTTTTGCCTTAAGACGTGATAATCCTTGCAATGCAATTTATATCTGTATTGGCAGGATTTTCGAAGAGCGGGGGTGGTGTCCCTTACGATTGAATACTTTGAATAGGTCCATCAAAAATTTATATATTGCCCCTTACAATTTATAAAAAAGTATGGCTCTCTTGCTTTGGCTAATGCAAGCAAATGCAATCAAATTTTGCATATGCATCTACATCTAGAATCCGGGCCCCTAAAAAATTCCGGGCCCGGGGGAAACACCCCCGCCCCCTCTAGACAGGCTTGCTAATCAAATATATTACAGTAAAAACAAAGTTTAAAAGAAATAAATCCGTTATGGAGATATTCGTGGTTAAAGTACTGAAAAATGCTATACATATATCCTTAAACAATCGCCTGTGTTATATTTATTTATATTTTATAAATGTGTAGTTAGGCCTCTCTCAATTATATTCAGATTAATAAAATAAATATTACTTTTATTATTAGCAAAGCGTCGAAATGGAGGAATCAAAGTTGTGTTATCAAAATTAACAAGAAAATTAATGAAAATATTTACCTTTGCCACCACTTAGTTTAGGAGATCCTAAAAATAGAGCTCCATGTTGCATATCCATCAGTTCACCTTGTAATTTGTCTTCCACTGAATCTATAAGACATATGTCATTCGTTATCCCCTAAAAAAATTAATGAATTGTAAATACATAACTTATACCACAAATCACAAAGAAGTACATAGAAACGTATTTGATAATTTTGGTAAGGGACTCTCCTGTAATTTTTTATTTTTTAACGTGATATTCAGAAGAGTCTAAGTATTAACAAATCATTGTCTATTTGGCACATAATTAGGAAATCTCTGATGATATCCAACACTCTGACGGTTTTCTTAACCCATTAGCGCTCAGTGATCTATTTATAGATCACAAGAGACAATTTTTTTAACATGACAATAGCATATTCAATTTGGAAATTGGAAATATTTTTTTTTAATTTCTTAAAATCTTGAAAGAAATTGTCGTTTACACTAACAAATTTATTTATTTATAAACAAAAACCTAATGAATATGAAAATATGATATATGTCATAATGAGTCCCTGAAATATAAAAGTCTATTATTCCACAACTCATTTTACAATATTTTCTTTATCAGCATAATTGTAAACAACTTTATTTAGCTGATCTATATTTATACCACTGGGCACATAATATAATATCTAACTGGAACTTTAAGAGTTTATCCGCATCAGATGTGTTAGGTCATTGTTATTATTGTCATTGTTATTATTATCGGTCAATCTTAGTCAGTGTGTGAGATAAAATCTTTCAGTGCTATTTTCACTAAAATATCACCTGTTTCCGTGGTATTGGTGAAAATATAATTGGTAAGTAAAGCTTTTTTTCTTTTGCGTTAATACAGTCAAACATTTGTAAGTGGAAATTAGATATGATAAAGTTATAATATAAATAATTAAAACATGGTGATGGTTTGAATAATAATAATAATAATAATTTACTTTTAGAGGACATGGATTTCAAAAAGGGCGCTTGTCTATGATAGTAGATAGAAGAAATTATTGCAGATCGCAATTTTTATATTGACGATGATAGTGCTACCCTAGACATTGTTGTTTTACCTCCAGAACCAGATTATGAGACAGATGAAGACGAAGTGGATGATGACGAATTGGGCATAGCAGAGGTACAATATGTTCCTGGTTAGTTGGAGGTATAATACGGTCATGAAGATCAAGATACAGAAGACATTGTTGAAGACCAGAGTTCCAATGTCATCTCTGAGCAAAAAGGTTCGAAAAAGCAGATACTTTCTAATTCTCTACCGAAATGGAAAAAGTGCGATCCCAAGTATACCTTTACCGATACAGACTTTGCTACTATTGAAAAAGAGAAAATAGAGGCACTGATAAAAGCACACGGAGCGGAGCCCTCACTTCGTTGAAGATTTTTGAGATATCTCTTTCAGATGATATAGTAGATTATATAAAGGAAGAAGTTTTGATTGGATCATTAGTTACTATGGAATCTAGATTCGTGGAAAAAAATTGTCCTGGCCAATGTTCATTCTTATTCTGGATGTGGTACTAACAAATGCCTGGATTCTATATCGCGCCATGCATGGTCGTGAGGCTATCAGCGCAGCGTCTAGAATTCCGTAGAGCAGTTGCAGTTCCATATATGAAACTCACATCCTCTGGTAAAAGGAAAACCAAAGCTGCAGTGGCCCCTGAAGACTTTCGATTCGATAGCCTAAATCATTTTATGCAATATTGTGATGGTCAGAGATGTCAAAGAAAAGATTGCCAGAGTAGACCTAAAACCTATTGCATCAGTTTGTTACTCTTTGTGCCAATTGTTTCCTCTACCTTACCACCAAATATAGCTGTTAAATTTTGCCATTATTATTATAATTTAATGATATTTTCCTGAAGTTCTAATGGTGATGTTCTTACAGATACAAGGAAAGTAAAATAATTATTATATATTAAAATATATATTACATCTGCCCAGTGATCTATTTATAGATCACCAGTTTTTTCATAAACCACATGATGAATATTTTTTGTTGTTATTTTTTACGGTCATTTGGAAGCATTTTGAACATACATACCGAATATTTCTGCAAAATAAAAAAAATTGTCTTGGGCGTTAATGGGTTAATAGAAACCTCACACCGAGGACATGTCAACTTACTGAGCCATTTTGAAAATATGAATGAAACAATTAAGCTTTTCTACGATTACGTTATTGAACTCAGTAAAATGATGCATTTACAAAATATCCAAATTACTAAGAAATTAAATTCAGACCAAAATTCCCGTGAAAAAATCAAATTTGAAACATTATCACTTTACAAAAGACCGATAACCACCTTTGGCATCGTCTTTCATCGAAATCTGTATAAAAATTATTTCACTATAAATGACCAAAGAATTGACAGAAAAAATGTTTTCATCTCGAGGACGACGGTCAATCGCCTTTAGGCTTCATCGTTCGAAAAATAAATATTTTCGAAAGTACTCAAAGAATTTCAAGATGCACGGGGCCGAAAGCCGCTCCGAATTTGGTTTTTCAAAAGTACAATAAAGAGAATTGGACAAGGCGGAAAACCGCTCCTCTCGACAAAATTTACGACGAATTAATTTTTTCGAAAGTACCACGAATTTGGTCTTGCAGGAATCATCAGTCAGGGTGTAGTGAATAGGTAGCTATTTTAAACGTCAAAATTTAAGAAAAATAAAAACCAAAATCCTCATTTAATAATACTAAAAGTGGGGGAGGATAATCCTTATCCGAACCACAAGGACGTACATAAAATAGTCAAAAAGTCGATTCCGATGGACCCAAAATATCTTTAATCCAGGCTTGGGCGGACATCGCCATAGTAGTCGCTCGAAGGTGAGTCGACGGAAAAAAGTATATTTCGGTTCAATGCCGTTAGTGCGTTTATGCAAGTAGGAAAACCTTTGAACTCATATAGATAGCTTCTTTAAGCATCCTGACAAGGATTTCAAGCATTTCGATAATTTCAGTGCAAAATTAAAAGTAAATAATTTTCAAAAAGTTCGACATACATTTTACAATCATAACTAACTGGGAGTCTGAATCTTTTTGTACAGTCGATTGTCATAGTTCTCTCGACGCTGGATGAGTTACGATCCTCCGGGATGTAACGGCTTGCCAAGTGGTAGTGTTTAATGTGAATTATTATTTGTTTGCTTAATTGTATTGAAACGTATTCTTTATAGGATTTTGCAAACAGCAGAAAAAATAACTATCTATGAGAACTAAAAGAAAAGCTATATGTAAAAATATTAATGAAGTCTTTGCATTCTTTCGATAACCTGAATTCTGATTATGCTAGCAAATTAAAATCCTAAAATAAATTTGCATAATTTCTTATTTGAAAATTCTCATTCAACAACTAGCATCCACACAGTCCCCTACAGCCATGAAGATTAAACTAGCATCTACACAACCCCCTACGGTAATGAAGATTCAGTTAAAAATGAGGCCTTTTTAATTACTTTATCTCTGATAGAACCGGAAATCTAATTATTTCCAATTACTACGCACCACTCCTGATTGACAAAAGAAGGTTATAAATGATGCAACTTGGGGGCAAAAGAAAGAGGGGCTGATATGTATCTTTCATATTATGTGATAGCAGAGGCAAAGAGAAGGTGCTATTTTGCTAAGACGACCGCCTACTTTCAGTGGTGGTTATGATTAAGGTGATCAGGAGTCTGATAGTCCAATAATTATAAAGATTTCCATAACAAAAAATGTTATCCGAGATTTTCCTTCAGTAACTGTTAGTGGAGGGATTATACATCACAAAACCACAAAAATCAATTCTGAAGGTACCGCGCAACACCCCAAAAAAAAAACCTCTTCGGTGAAAAAAGCCTTATTTTACTGATAATTCGTTGACCGTTGAAGATAGAAAAAATTGCTCATCATAAACAAGACAGCTTGACTAATTGCCTAAAAAAAAGTCCTGTTGTAATTTTCTTGTATATGCCACGGTTTTCGAAAAAATCGGTATTGAAAAAATTTCACAATTTTTATTTTTAATGCGCACGAATTTTCGTTTATTTGAAATTTTTTGCGCGTGGCCTATAGAAAAAATTGAATTGCTCGAAAACCAAACATGCTAGGAAGAAAAATCAAAATGGGTTTTAACGGGAATAGAAAATGCTCTTTTGTGTTTCTATTTTTGACGGCTATTGATATCTATTAGTATATAAAAATAACAATATAATATAATTACCTCTTGATTTTTTGCACTTTTAACTATTCACAGGCCCATAAAAAATAACTGACTTTAATATAAGTTATAAATGCATTATCTTTTTAGATCAAGGTAGTACTTCAATGCAGAAAAAGTTAGGAATAAAAATATTCACATTTACAAATTTACCAGCATGTTGAAGTTGGCCAAGTTTTGGCCAATTTTTTATTGTTTGCTAAAAATAAAAAAAGACCCAAACATCTTGAAAATTTAGCTTAAAAATATTTTTTGAGTTTATACAGACTGTCTATTTTACGAGGGCCACACCAAATATCTCGCTTAATATCTATTGTAGAAGAATAAAGTTTTAGAAACAGTTATCCCATTTTTTGTGAGCTATATTTCAGTAAAAAGAAATTTGAAATCCATAGCCTACTTTATGAGATATATTACAAAAACCTGAAAAATAGGAAAACCACAAACGGTTATAGCTTCCTTATTTGAGGAGATACGAAAAAAGTTAAAGGAATGAAAGTTGACGGCAAAGACAATAAGAATAATAACGTGTAACAAAAAAAATCGAAAAATGCAGTTGGCTTTGACATACGCTATTGTGCAAAAATGAAAAATACATATCTCAAAGTAGGCCATGACGCCATTAATTCCGTTATTTTTTTCTCATTCCAACGATATAAAACATGTCACAGAAATTTTAACCGATAGTGTCAATATTTAATATTTTACGAATACCACAATTCATATAATTGAATCGTAACAATCAGCTGTGCCATAATATTAAAAATTCACTTTATAATAATTATAATTCCGTAATTATTTATTACAATTTAATACAAACCAATAAATATCTCATAAATAAAAATACAAGTACAAAACGAACATCCAAAGAAAAAAACGAAAAACTATGTATAACAGTACTACCTACTACTATATTGAAAAGAAATTGTCTGTATTTATTTTTCTAACTACAAATGCTCAAATTGTGCACCATGCATTCTGACACATAAACGTGCTCTACGAGACACGTCACGCATTACATTTTCGAGCATTTCAGGAGCAATTGCCTCACATGCGTTTCGAATTCTGGTTTTGATGTCCTCAATATTTTCAGGGGCAGTTTGAAATACCTTGTCAGGCAATTAGTCAAGCTTTCTTTTTTTTGTGAGAAATTTTTTTATATCTTCAACGGTTAATAAGTTATCAGTAAAATAAGGCTTTTTTCGACGAAGGGGTGGTTTCTTTGAGGAGTTGCGCGGCACCCCCAGAACTGATTTTTGTAGTTTTGTGATGTTTAATCCTCGTACTGACATTTACGGAAGATAACATTTTTTGCGAGCTTCTAGTGTATTTTTTACTTTATCGACTGGACTATGACGATGATAAGGACGATGAGGATGTACATGTAGAATAATATTTGAATCAAAATTGTACATTATGTACCTCTTTCACTAATTCAAAATACAGAAATAATCTGATATGATTTTTTTTTTAATTAGAGTACTATGAGCATCTCACCTCAACTAACCCTAATTAGATATTTTTCTGAAAGATACAGTAGTCTCCCCATAAGCATTTCTGATCAGAATATAAAATAAAATCGTATTTTATAATTTTTTCGTCGTAAATTGTTAATCTGTCCTTATGTGCAAAGTGAAGAAGGGCTGTTTAGAGCCGTGCGACCCTTTAAACAATCTACAATCACCTTTAGTTGGACGATTGGACGTAAGATACTGTACTTGAATTTATTTAGTTCCATTACAGTTTAAATTGCTTGAATTGATCTAAATCAACTGAAGGTCATTTGTGATGGTATTATTTAATTACATAAAAAAAGTTATAAAAATGCTTACCTGTGTTAAGAGACACATGGCACACGCCATTCCTACACTGCCAGTTCCAACTATGGTGACCCTGTGACCACTGTGTTCAGCAGGATCCGAAAGTTTGGTGAGGAGGCAATCTTTCAAATTGGACATATTGGATATTTGAACTGGAAAAAAATTGTTTCTAAGTAATCTCCTGTAAGGAAACATGACGTTTAATTTCCTTAATAACATTTTACTGGATATTATGAATTTTTATTAATATGTTTCTATTTATGTTTAGTAGGTTTTTGAATTTGTTTCTAATGACCGAATAAAAGAAATCGGTATCAATTCGATTTTGATTTCAAAAGTCTTATTTTTTCGCAGACATTTTTTATCTACTAAATTTATTGACAGTTAAGTTTCACGGAAACAGTTCTTGACACAACGTGTTTCCAAGAAAACTATGTGTCAAAAATTTAGCATTAGGTATAGAGCCGGCTGTACAGATTTTCTATGAATAAGATTCATAAGAAAGCCACTTTTCATATAAGCAAATTTTGCCCGCGTCATGGAATTTTGGTGTCACTTCCAGTCACGATTTTTTATGTTTTCGAAAACATAAATAAAACTTATAGACCAAGATCCCAGAGCCGCCAGACCTAGGTCATTTTAGCAAAGCTAATATTGTGACAGTAGTGTGATATATAGTTAAGAACGTATGCATATTTGCTAGCTTGAAAGCGGGGCCCCTTTACAGATAATAGGTACAAAACGTACAAAGAAACCTTACTAAGCTACGTTAAAGCATAATGGCTGGTTTTCATACATGTTTGACAGAATACTGTCAAAAAGCAACATTCATTATTGCCAGACACTTTCCGTGGGCCCTAACTTCCGTCAGACGCTTTAAAGTTTGAAAAAATCCAACCTAACCTAGCATAATAAATTTTTTGTTTTGTTTCGTTTTTACATGGTTGGTAGTAGATATGATTTCAAAATTATGTTAGGTTAGGTTGGGTTTTTTGGAGCTTTTAAGCGTCTGGCGGAAGTTAGGGCCCACGGAAAGTGTCTGACAATAATGAATGTTGGTTTTTAAGAGTACTCTGTCAAACATATATGAAAACCAGCTATCATACTTTAACGTAGATTAGTAATTTTTTTTTTTTGTACTCTTGTGAGCAAAAAAAAATAGGACAACTATTTTTTTCTAATGTACCTAAATCTGTCTCTATTTGAATATGTAATGAGTGGCCGAAATAAAACAGTTAGCACTTTTGTTATATTTTTTATTGTAGGTAATGCTGTAGTTATTGCTAAAGCAGAAGATTGTCAATGAAACATATTACACTGCGTTATAATTTATATTAACAAAAATTCTGTGTTTAACATTCTAAAAAAGTGGAGAATAAACGGTACGATTAGTAGTATCCTGGATCAGAGCAACAAAAGATATCCAACTTAACAAGAAAATAGCTAGGTATTAATATTTTGTTATTTATAACTTCAATAAGTTTTTTCATCTGTAAATATTACATTGTTCTAAAAATTTACATCATGCACTAAAAATTCAAGCGCAAGTCCCAGCAGAGCTTCTTTATGTTCAGCTTTAAGTAGGTATTTCTGTGCTGTTGGATCACAGCATAGCTTTGATTCTCTTACTCGCCGGCGACCAGTACTAACTACTTTATCCAGGAAAATTCGTTTCTGCAGCAGCCTGAATTACTGAGTGAAATTGATTTTTTGCTAATTTATTTACCAATCAATAGCAAATCTTGCTGTTGAGTTGATATCCTTCGTCGCCCTAATCCAGGATTTCTATTAACCGTACATTCTCCACTTTTTTAAAATGTTAAACACAGAATTTTTGTTAATATTACACAGTACAATTTGTCTCATTAACCATCCATCTTCTGCTTTAGCAATATCTCCTGCTTTAACCAAATCGCTTATATGAGGCATATTAGTTTTGGCACACTGCAATAAATTTTGACAACTTACTGACAATTTAAGTTAGATGTACACATCCAGATTTTCGAATACATGGATACATTTTTTTAAATGAAAGTACAAATCTTCTAGTTATTAAAAGTAAATATAGGGTGCCTCTTCTTATTTGCCCGCATCCCCTCATGGCTGCTTGACTGGCTCACGCCAAAATTCTATGACGCGCGCAAAATTTACTTATATGTGGTTCCCTGTATAGACCAGTCAAAAAACCTCAAAAAATTACCCAACCTCCTGAAAAATCCGAAAGTTTTGAAACTTGGCACACTTATTTAGAGGTACCTAAGAATGAATATACCAAAAGTCCTCATGAATACAAGGCGAGCTCTACCGGCAATTAGCAAAAATAGGGCACTTTCTTTGCTTTTTCGTTAATATCTCGAGAACCGTTGGTCGGAGGCAAAAGTTGATTATATACATAATTAAGGCTTATCAAATTTGCTACAAAAATGATTATATACATTTTTCTTGTATTCCCAATGGTTCCCGAGTTATAGGCGCAAAAAGAGCGTTTTGTGAAAAACCACGCTAGGGCGGTACAATATGGCATTTCTAATAATATTTGATATATGGTTTACCTAAATTTTTGTATATTAAGGATAGTTGAGGAGATAAACTTCACAACTTTGTATAAAAAGCACATGACGTATGTTACTTATGATGTATATTGATGAGGCACATGATGTAGGTATATTAAACAATGAAATATATGAACAAACAAAATCCTGAGGTTATTCCAAGGAAAATTTTGTACAGAAAAATCAATCAGCTCTGAATCGCTTCTTGGTAGAAGGCCCTGCAATTTGATTATCTTGGCCAGCTTCTACACTTGCTGCCTGAAACAATAGGTAAGTATGCATGAGATGAAAGTGTGAGAGAACCATTATACAAATAAAAACATTTACGTAAAAGAAAGTACATAAGAAATAAATAAAACAGAAGAAGTAAATATAAGAAAGTAGTAAGCGGCCAGTAAAACAACATATGAACATGACAGCCGATTTATGTATACTATTGCCAAGGTAAATAAATAATTAAAAAAATACAAATGTGCAATCTCACCTGACTTCTGGTTCCAGCAAGCACATTGCTTTGACCTTTATGTACCAAATGTTCAGTGTTCGTTATTTGCACTGAATGATCTGCTTCTTCAAGGTTTATGACATCGGGATCATCAGGGTCATCAAAGTCTTCTTCGAGGTTGGAAGTAACACCATTCAAGCATTCGCCATGGCAGGTGTGACAAATGCTTGTACACATTATTCCTGCCTTTCGATAGCCACATCTGTTCCCACATCCAGTTGTACATGTGCAACAAACGAGGTTAAGGACAGCTTCAGGTGCTGCTGGATCCTCTGTTGTTACAGGGATTAGCCGATCGCTTTCCACCTTCCAACCCCATTGTACAGGAGGAAGTTCATTCCCAAGCCAAAATTGAATTTGGTGGTACACTCGAAAAGCATGCTGTCTTGCTGCTCCTTCTGTGGACGGAAGAGCAGAAAGGTCGGGTTTAGCATTGGATACAGATTTGGTGAAAGCATTGTAGCGGTACATATTAAGAGAGGTTTGCTTTCTGGGCGCATTGTACAGTGCAAGGAATATTTTGTTTTCTGCAGCAGCTACAGACAGCCTCATGGGATGAACTTGGGCTGTTAAATATGTCAGCAATACCTTGCAGTACAGCTTGCTTCTTGAACAACTTGAAACAGGAAAGTTTTCCTTTTCGATATGCAGCTGAAGTCGTATCGCATCCCTACCACGCCCTAGCGTGGTTTTTCACAAAACGCTCTCTTTTACCGTCTATAACTCGGGAACCATTGGGAATACGAGAAAAATGTATAAAATAATTTTTGTAGCAAATTTGATAAGCCTTAATTATGTATATAATCAACTTTTACCTCCGACCAACGATTCTCGAGATATTAACGAAAAACCAAAGAAAGTGCCCTATTTTCGCTAATTGCCGCTAGAGCTCTCCTCACATTCATAAGGACTTTCGCTATATTCATTCTTAGGTACCTTTAAATAAGTATGCGAAGTTTCAAAACTTTCGGATTTTTCAGGAGGTTAAACATTGTTTTGGCTGGACTAGTAGGTTTGTCGTAGTACTTACTCACTCACATAAAGTTTTTCATGTATCTTATTCATAGGAGATCTGTACACCTATACGTTATAGCTTACGTCTCACAGATCAAAAGTTCTCATGACCACAAGGTCTGAAAATTGATAGTTGTTTTAGGCATTTCGCTATTATAGCCAGTCCATAGAGGAATTTGAACTAGGATTAGATAATCCTCAGGAGTACTTTTCGGTTTTCACCAACACAGTAATATGAAAATTTCGATCTAATGTAATACTCTCTTCGTTTTGTATTTTCAAAGAGTAGATATAACAAGCTAACCGTTATACTCTTCGCCGATTTACTGCACTTTTTATATAATTGTTCCACATTCTATAGGATACTCTTCGCAGTTTTTTGGAAATAATGTTAGTTTTAGATATTTTCAGTTTAATTACAAATCATAAAAATTATTTTAAAAATTTTTTATAACATTTTTATTTATTGATCGATTTTGTTGAAAAACAATAGGGTTCTTCCCCTAGCTACCACTAACTTATTGTCCAAATTTCAATACAATCGGACTTATCATTCTTAAGTTATCGTGTTTACAAGACACGTGACGGACGGACGGACAGATGGACGGACGAACGGACGGACGGACGGACATTTTGAAAGTTGTTCAGAATTCGATCACCAACACAGTGATATGCAATTTTTCCCTCAAAATAACGCTCGGAAAGGCAACCTAAGTGACCTCGAAGTTTCGACAGATTGAAACCTTTTGGTTACAACATAAAAATAAGAGAAAAAATCGTTTTCCATACACAGCCCTTAGTTTTCTTTGACATTTTTTCCAAAACGCGCCACTTTTGAACTACAGGCGATGAAAAGCCGAAAAGTAGCCAAAAGTGGCCATCTTTAGAAATGTATTTCTCACCTTCAAAGCTTTTTAATGTTTTTTGAAGTGATCGTCAACACTTATGCTTTAAGACCATTTTTTTTTATAAAGTTCACCTTTGGAAGTACTCGTACCAAAGTTAAATAACATATTTCATATTTGCATGACGGAATGAAATATGAAGGTGACAGGAAACCAATCCGCAAATCTCTTTCAAATACTTGGATGCACTTTTCAACACTTTCTCACTCTATCTCTCTTCTCTCTCCCTCTCTTCTCTCTCTCTCTTCTCTCTCCTATCTCTCTCTCTCTCTTCTCTCTCTCTCTCTCGCTCTCTGCTCTCTCTCGCTCTCTTCTCTCTCTCTCTATCTCCTCTCTCTCTCTCTCTCTCCCCTCGCTCTCTCTCTCTCTACTCTCTCTCTCTCTACTCTCTCTCTCTTCTCGCTCTTTCTCTCTCTCTACTCTCTCTTCTCTCTCTCTCTCTCCTCTCTCTCTCTCTCTCGTTACTTTTTTGAAAATGAGACTTTCTAAACTACGGCAATTTCAAATTCAAAAACTGAAAAATTGCGTTTTTAACGTTATAAGTCTGAATATGTATCGTCTTCTACTTTGCGGCATTCGATTTCTCTCGCCATTCTACGTACCTCTAAATTTTTTCAGATTTTTTAGAAAATTCATAGTAATAGTCTTGTTAGGGTTCTACTTAGGTACTCTCATAGTTTTTTAAAATATATGTACTAAGAAAAAAAGTTATGGCCAAAAATAATAATTCAAAACATAAGACGGAAATTGAAACCGATTGTCTCAAAGAAGCGACAATTGAAAATATATTAAATATAATATATAGGTAATAAACATAATATATAAGTGATGAAATGGAAAAGCTGCCCAAAATTGAAACAGATTGTTTCAAGGAAACGACATACAGGGTGAGCAAACTAGCCCTTCGGACCTTTTTGCACATAACGCGCAAAAAAATAATAAGAATGGTGATAATAATAATAACGTTACCGCGAGATAGGGCCTTCCCCAGCAACTCCACCGTAGGTGGTTATTTACTTGTGGAGCGGTTAATAAATAAAAAAAAAGAAAGGGAAAAAGGGGAAAAAAATACAAAAATAAAATAAAAAATGAAAGCTGCTAGATTCAGAGACACAAGAAGCAGAAAACTTAGAGGGAGAAAAATAAGGGGATGACGATAGATGGAAACTTAAAAGAAGCATCTCTCAAACACCTACACTTATCCATCCTATATTCCCACCCCATGCGTCATGCGGCTCTCGCTGCTGACAACAAGCATGTCCAATGTCCAACCCGGCGTGTGCAGCTGGTCCGGCGGTATATAAAACATCCGAGATTTGGTTCCGGCACGCGGTTTGGCTGTCCGTTGGGCGTATTCGACGGACGACCAGGCTGCGTGTTGGAACGAACCTCCATGGATGCCCGGAATTGGCAGCAATGCCCACCATACGCTGGCAAATCAATCAATCAATCGGATGCCTCTTTCTAGGGAATGGCCACCCTAATATATAATATAATAATTGATTTTTCAATTTCATGTCGCGCTTTTTGCTCGAATACATAAGATCGTTGGTAAAGTACAAGAGTCAAAGTTAATTTTCATCTAATTAATTTCAAGAATTATTTGGTAAATTATACTTCCAATCTTTTACATTTTAATGTTATTACTGTAATCGTAGATTTGACATACACAAGCATGAAAAATGTTACAAATCAAACATTTTAACAATCGTTTTCTAAGAAAAGTTTCGGAAAGCGAAAAAACGTTAAAAACCCAAATTATCATTTTTTGAATTTCAAATTGCCGTAGTCTAAAAAGGCGTGTTTTCAAAAAAGTGCCGAGAGTTATAAGTATTGAAAAGTGCATCCAAATAATTAAAAAAGATTTGCGGGTCGATTTCCTGTATTTCATTCCGTTCTGCAAAAATGAGATATTTCTTACAACTTTGGTTTCAAATACCAAGAGCACCAAAAAAGGCGAACTGTATAAAAAAAATTATGGTCTTAAAACATAAGTCCTGACGATCATTTTCAAAAAAAAAAGTTTAAAAAGCTTTGGTAGAAGCTGAGAAATAAATTTTGAGATGGAGACTTTGGCCATTTTTCGGCTTTTATCGCTTATACTTAAAAAATGGCGTATTTTGGACAAAAATGTCAAGAGATAAAACGTGTTTATTTTGCCCCAATTAACCTAAAGGATGTCTTTGGAAAACGATTTTTTCTTTTATTTTTATGTTGCAACTTCTTTGTTAATAACAAATTACCTGCCATCGGAATAAAAAAAGTAATAAGGTTTTTTATTGACAATAAAATAACAAACCGACTCCAAAAGGTTTCAATCTGTCGAAACTTCGAGGGCACTTACTTGCTTTTCCGAGCGTCTGTTGGAGGGTATACCGCTCACCAATATTAAGAATCAGTTTGACTCTGCCTAGTCTACCTACGGCCTGGACTACTGAGCTAGTTATAGAAGCAAATCTTTGTAATAAAATCGTCGTATCACTTCTCAAATATTGGATTAATGAATAATATTTCACTGACACAAATAAAGCCACTTCACTACAGAAATAAAATCACTAAATTATCTAAATTTATCGACATTCTCGGCTAATCGTGTTTGCTTTATTATATCTTGCACATCGCATATATTTGATTAGATTAGACAATTTCTGTGAAGGTGTGACCCAATTTATAGGACTAGACAAGTATCATTTTCCTGAAACAATACTTAAGTATAAAGTTTTATGTAATGCACAATTATTTTGATCGTAAAACTTACTGCATTTCCGCAAGATTAGATTGCTTTGTGGCATGTGCGGTTGAGCAGAGAATTTTATGAGTTTTGCTAATTAATAATGAATGCAGTTCCAAGTAATATAACATCGTTTATTTTTAGACAGTAACAAAATACTTAATTTAAAAAACTAAAATCCCAGTGGATAAAGGATTCGACTAATAATAAAATCGAATGTATCATAGTAAGGGAGCCACCGTGAACAATCCTTTGCGCTTTGCCTTAGAGCTAATGGCAAATAAGAAAAGTGATATGAGAATTAAGTGGTGGAAACTTATAAATGAAATTAATTATTTAAAAAAAAATAGCTTGACATTTACTAATTATGGCTTAAAAGTAGACGCCTTGCAGGTTTAAAATGTCTGCCTCTCTACCTTCCATAACTGAGACGTTTGTCTGCCTTTGGACGTCCACTAATAGTGCAAGAAAGTGCTATTCTCAGTGGAAATTTATACGGAAATATATTTTGAATAACCTCCTCCCATGAGATTCGGATACGGCAAGTTGGAAAATTACGGCCGCCATGTTTTTTTTTTTAATTTTTCGCAAATGTGTTGGAAACCATATATTTTTCGAAAAAATGACCCTTTACGGTTCTGTATCTTTGACGGTTTCTCCATATGGGTAATTAATGGGCATCTTTACTTTAGACAACCTAACGTTGCTGTAGTAAAATCATTTTCTTCAGAGCAGCATGTAGACTTGCGACAAGCGAAAACACAACGCGATGATGCGGCTTTGCATAAATTTCAAGAATGGCTAAAAGAACATAACCCTTTTAAACGCAAATAATTTATATCCATTTCTTCAAGACTTGTAGCAAAACCTGATATAAACTGCGATTTATTTGATAAAATTGGGGAAAGATACTAAATAAAAATATATTGAGGAAGTATGCACACACAATGTAAGCGAATAGATTAAATTTTTTTCTCAGATAACAAATAATACAAAAAGTCATCAAAGTTATGTGGATATAAATTCCATGCAGCTATTTTATAGAATAATATGCTCTAACAAATCTTCAGACGAAATCAAAGAGTGCTTTAAATTCGAACTATCACTATATCCTTTGTCTTTCTTTAAAGACGGTACATTGAGAAGAGGTCGAACGATAATTTTACTTAAGGAACTTGATAATATCGAACAACTTAACTTTCTTCCGCAATCAGCATCAGTAAACGTTGTAGATTGAGATTTTTTTTTCCATTAAGTTGCAAGGCAGAAACCTGCCACTTTTCATATGGTTTGCGATCAGTACGTTAATTATGCAAAGAATGCCTATGGTAATCAATGCGTACTGGTTTTTGATGGATACGATTCAACTTATTTATCCACAAAAGAAATTATACAAAATTTAAGGTAAAAAAATGCAACGGAGATATCAGTAAAATTGGAGAACACAATTATAACAGCACAATGAATTTTTAAGAAACGGACGTAACAAACAAAAACTAACAGAAGTGTTGAAACCGTTCCTTGAAAAAGAAGGCATTGAAGTGATTCAAGCTGAAAGGGATGCAGATTATTTAACCGTTAGGACTGCAGTGCAACTGTCGAATAATGGAAAAAGTGTTACCGTCATCGCTGAAGATACTGATATCGCTACTTTTCTGATCCATCACTCTGCACAGGATAACATATTTTTGCTTCGCCCTGGAGAAATTGCAGAAGCTGACAAAGTTACAAATACTAACAATCTTCAGATAAAATTAGGTCATTTGAAATAATCCATTATATTTTTACACGGCACGCTGTGTTGGGTTGTGATACGAGTTCTTCTATTTTTAAAAAGAGCAAAGAAATATTGTATGCAACTGATGAAAAAATATATTGATAGACAAAATCTAATTAATATTGGTCTAAAGTTCATTACGAAACCAACCAGTGAAAAATACCCAGGAGATTGACAGCTTGAGATTCATTTTGTATTACTCACTACAGAGATTGTCATCAACTTTCAATTTGGCACTGCTACCCCCAACTAGAGATGCTGCTGAGCAACATATTTTGAGAGTATATTGAGTATATTGTCAGGTAAAAAAAATATTTCATTGAAATATCACAGATTGTTGATTCCATTTGTTGTGTTTTTTAAGGTTCAAGAATGGACTGGGCAAAACCTTAATCCTTTGAAGTATGGTTAGAAGAAGGATCAGTATGGAAGTCTTGTTCCACAAGATATTTTGAAAATGGTTTTTTGTAATTGTAAGGACGGAACTTGCGGTAAAGGCTGTTCTTGTGTAGAGCTTGGATTAAAGTGTTCTTCTTAGTGTGGCCAATGTTTTGATATAAGTTGCGGCAACAAATGTATAACACCTGAAGATAAAGAAGAAGACATGCATGCTCGATTAAACTCATTCTAATTAACTTGTTTGTAATATAATCAACAATTTTGTTTAAAATCTTAGTTTAAAAGTTGTTATATATCCATTTCTGAATAATAAAGCTATTTCTTTTATGTTGCCGTTAAATTACCTAGTTAACTTCACTAAATGTCAATGTAAGATATCCTAAAATATCTTTTTAGATGTAGTTTTTCGAGCTCTTTAAAAAAGGTCTCCTGACATTTTTTCGGAAAATGTATAATTTCCAACATATTCGCAAAAAACTAAGAAAAACAAAATGGCGGCTATATTTTTCCAACTTGCCATATCCGAATCTCATGGGACTTCTAGGTTATTCAGGACATATTTCCCTATACATTGCCACTGAAAAACTGTAAAAGAAAATTCCACCTCAACTGCTAACTTGCCTGCACTATAACCGAGATGTATGGCGATTGTATTTTTGTAATAACTAAGTGGTAATTAATCGACAACAAATAAATCGGCTTTATACTTCTTTGTCATGCTCAGCGACATTGCGTGCAGGTTTAGAATATCTGGACCTCCTCTAACCGGGATGCATGCTAATTTTATTTCTGTATTCACTAAATGCCTATTAGTCGATTAAAAAAAAATCGCTTGGTACTAATACTTCTAACAACTGTAAGACATTTTGAGTTATTTAGTGAAGTTTCCACCACTAAGAAAACGGCAAAAAAAATGTATAAAATAGCCACCAAAGCGCCGGTTACACATTAAATATAAAACATCGAAGGGAATATATTGAAAATGTCGATATATGAATGGGTTATTGTAAACTACGCTGTAAGACGTTTGTATATTGAAGCTGAAAACTAGTTCTGAACAGACGAAATCATAATTGCACTTGCACAACAGCAGAAAAGTAGCAACCTCTCTTGAAATTACAAGAATATATAACAAGCATTTATTTCAGGTTTAGTGCATCGCTTTTTACTTCCACATCCATGTAGTGGAGTGGAAGTGTAGTAGTAATCGTAAAAAAATGTTCAAAAATTTTTCTTGTTGAAATAGGATTAGAATGTCATGAAACGTCCAGATTTTAAATTTGAAGGAAAAAGATGTATGTCTGTAAATAGGGGCAAATAAGTAAAGCAAGCTAGTAAGAGTACAGAAACTTGGGATTTGGTGTATACACTAGATGGCAAGGCCTCAGATTTTTGTATAACATTTTTCAACACCTCCACCGCCCCCACTCTATTATTATAGGGGCTAATAAAATTGAATTGAGATTTGGTACACGTATGTATCATAACAACGTCTGTAACTTGATTATATTTTATGATGATTCTGTTGAGGGGGGGGGGGGGGGTAGAGGTAAATAGGGGAAAAAGCAAGCTGATAAGAGTACAGAAACTTAAGATAGATTTGGTGTATATACTATACCAAGGCCCCAACTTATTCAAGATGCTTTTTACGTAGAACCAACCACTTGCAGCCGCGCATGAAAATCGAGTGTCTGAAAAGGGGCGCCGAAAATGCGAAAACTTTATAAATCGTCATAATTTTATTAAATTTTCATCGTATAAACACATAACAAAATTGCAGGGAAAAATCGATTGTGGAAGTCGTTAGTCTATCGTTAAAAACCATTATTTTTCGGGATATTAAAAGAGATGCGGTTTTCAAAAGAGGAAGAAAATAATGTTTTTCCAAATTTTCATTCATCTCCATTTTCTCCTTTATACCGTCTTATCATTAGTAAGATATGTTTTATTTGCTTTAGTAACCTGAATTATACAATGCTGTTATAACTGGCTGTAACTGGAAACAATAGAACAAAATAAATATAGGCCTGCCAAAAATAGCTAATTATAATAATTTGTGTGTTATTTTCATTGCGTTTGGATAGTCCAGCGTATTTTTCAAGATAACGCGACTTAGACACCTATAAGCAAATAAAATATAATACAGTTCGATAGTAAATTATTACATGTAAGATATACAGGGTGTCCCATAATAATATGCAAAACATTTAACTACCCCAATTACTTATAGAAACTGAAGGTGGATTCTTCATATAAAATTTTTCAAAATAAGCCTATCTTGTCCATGCAGTTACACCCACATAAGAGGGTGTGAAAAAAAACCTGTTTTCAATTTCTGTCTGAAAATAATGCAAAAAGACGGAATTTGGCAAATCAACCGTGTGGCTAAATTACATGTACCTAACTGATCAATCAAAAGCGACGTGCACTATTATTAGTCAAAACACTAATTAGGCTGGTGTCAAATCATAATTTGACAGTATTACGTACCAATATAATCATTTGGTGCTTATAAATTATTTTCGGATAAACATTTTTGCAAATCCTTTTAAGGAGGGGTAGCTGGACAAGAAAGGCTTATTTTGAAAAAATATGTATAGAGAACCCACCTTTATTTTCGATAAGTAATTAGTAGTTAAATTGTTTGCACGTTATTATGGGACACCCTGTACAGATAATTTGCATGTAAGTGTATTTTTATAAATTATTTGTCTACTTTCGACATCTTTTGGTTGCAAGTAAAGTAAACATTGTAAATTATTTCGAAATACGACTGAAGTTTACCGTTGCCATATATTCCAGATACATTCGATAAAGAAACATAGGCGGTTCAATATCGACAAAAAAAAATTAAATTAGTTAATATTATTATAAGCTTAGTTAACATATTTATAAGTTGATATAATTATAAGTTGATAGTACATGTTCATGGTTATTGTAACTTTTCATCATATGCACAAAACAAGTGTTTACTCACCTAGGTGCATATTATATCTTATATAATCTTTGCCTACATACTATCTGATTCGTTTATTTTTATTTTATTTTTTCCCACTTATTATATGATTCTAAATTGTAATGTTAGGTATACTATAATATCATTTGTAACGTAATATTTAGAATTAGAAGTGTAATCTAATTGTAAAGCAAATTACTGCCAGATTATGTAAATTAAATTAAACTAACTAAATAAAAAATAATAATAAAAAAAAATGACGTCGTCACACCACATTTTCCAGAACGGGTTAAGACATTAAAAGTCTGAAACTTTTTTACTAAAGAGAAACATTATGGTCACTATAGAAAATCGTGTAGTCGGAAAAACATTATAGCCGTTATAGGAGGAGTGGTGGCAAGTCATGAAAGGAAATCATGGCGGCTTGCAGAAAGTAGGAAGCTTTTCTATTTCTGAGGTTAGACTAGAGGGAGTATTAGCGAATCAGATTGCGGTCTAGGGTATCAGAAATGATGGAGTCTTCATACTCCGAAATTATCATTTTTGATATTATACGCTTATTATTTACCTATTAAATTCATTATATAGGATATGAGCAGAGTTACACGTTTACTATATACATCTGGGCCCCAGATACAAATTCCAATCGCCCCAGATACAAATTCCAATCCACCCTGTATACAAGCAATAAGCAATTGTGAGCAGAGTTAAACGTTTACTATACAGGGTGTTGCATCATGATAGGGACATAGCTTAACATGAAGTAGAGAACATCAGTGGTAATCAGAGCCTCTCACAGAAATTTCTCATTGCTTTTTTTTTGTTGCATGCGTTTTAAGGGTGTAAATTAACATCAAAGTTCGGTCTGTGGCTCTTTAAACCCTTGAAATAATGACGTAGAGCAGGCAACGCCGAATGCCTCCTAAATAGTTGGAACTTACCGATCTGTCCGTGCCCGTCCCTGTCATTCAAAAACCTGGCAGCCGAACGTGGACCATAACCTAGGCCTACGTGTCGATCAATAATCGGGCGCAAGCACATCAGCGTTTTCAATTTATGACGTAGCAAGGGCAAAGGAATTCTGCTGACGGCGCGCTTTATTTTAGGTGGTGTAGTTGGTGTAGTTTAAATTTTGAGCAATAGTTTGGTCAATTCATGTAACACAGGGTATTAACATTTGCGGGGGGATAGGCGAAAAAGCAGGCCCACCCCTTACGAGGCCGGTCCAGGTCTACAGCGATGATTGGGGTAAAGAGCTCAAGCTCGACCCCTAATCATCCGAGACCGTCATCTTTAGTCAAGAATATTGACGAGGGCATTAACAAACCCACAGTTACATTTTCCATACAAAATCAGTCTCAATTTCGATATAGTGCAACGACCTAGTTGCCTTGATCAATTTCCACGCTATAAACTTCATTTTTTAAGTGGCCCAATAAAAAGTAATCGCAAAGGTTACAATCAAGAGACCTTAAATGTTAACAATTTAATGTACCTACTTCACGAACTAAATGCGGATTATTGACATATTAAATTACAAACAATTAATTATTGAACTGCTTAAGAGATTTCTTGTTATTATCTGTCACTTTGATTAAGCCTACTATGATTGATTAAATATTTTGTTAATTTATACCCGATTACCTATTAGGGCCACATTTTTAACTAATATTGATCTTTAAAACGTGCCGGGATTAGGAATCACTTACGCTCAATAAATTTTTTATAAATTTTAGTTACAAAATTATTTGTTTCACTTGACTTTAATTTAATACCGTTCTGAAATTCATATTCTTGTATATTTAACACCGTATTTAAATAACCACAAAAGTGTAACAAAAAAGTGAACTAGGCTATTTTGATTATTTTTTGTGTTCTTTTCGAATATCGTATAGAAAATACAAAAAAATATATACAGAGTCATATTTTTAGAGGTAAAGAAGAAATCTAAATCTAGTGACTCCAGACCTGGATTTTGTCACATGTACTTCTGAAGGATCGTTACTGTATAAGCTGTACCGAATATGAATCCATTATTCCATTCCCTGTCAAAGTAATGACAAAAAGTAGTTTTTGCCAAAAATGACAAAACACCCTGTAACTTCGTAATGAAGGCCCAATGAGAAATTTCTACGGGAGGTTCTGATTACCACTGATGTTCTCTACCTTCTGTTATGCTATGTCCCTCTCATGATGCAACACCCTGTATACACCCAAGCACCAAATACAAATGCCACTCCACCTTGCATACAAGCCGTCAAAAAAAGTGGTGGGGGGGAGGCCAGGAATCGGCTAAAGATCTCCACTGGGGCCATTCCCTAGAAAGAGACATTCAATAGGGAAATATTTATTATTTTTGGCCATAACTTTCTTTTCTTAGTACGTATATTTAAAAAAACTATAAAAGTACCTAAGTAGAACCATGACAAGACTATTAGTATGAATTTTCACTCGATAATTTTAGTGGTTTGCAAAATAGCTAGATTTAAATTTAAAAATTATGTTAATCTTCCTATTTCGTAATTTTAAATCTAGCGATTATGCAAACCACTGAAATTAATGAGTGAAAATTCATAGTAACAGTCTTTTTATGGTTCTACCTAGGTACTCTTATGGTTTTTTTAAGTATACGTACTAAGAAAAAAAAGTTGTGGGCAAAAATAATAAATATTTCGCACAAAATTAACTACCACAGTGTAACGGCTCCTTCAATCAATTTTTTTAATAAATATTTTCTTATCTGATGTCTCTTTCTAGGGAATGGCCACCTTAAGAGTGATTGGCAGTTGAGGTTGTAATGCACCGTTTAATTTTCCTAAATACAGTTGTGTTAAAATGCTTTAATGATTTATATTTTAGGAATATTACAATATATTTTTTAATATATACCATTTTCTTCGATATTGCTCTCAATAAGAATAAGACAAATGTATTCTTATTTTAAAAATATAACTAGGATGTAATACGAATAATTTCATTTGTCTTTAGGTACCTAGTTCCGAGGATAACTGAAGAGTGCATTGAAAGCATTAGGGATGCACTGAGTAAATGAGTCGGTTTTACGTTTTTTTTTTTATTACAGAATAATGTCAAAACATGGAGTGGACACACTGTATAGTGAAGGTACTCGAAAAAAATATTGTTTCAAGATTTTATTTCGTGCTTTGTAACACGTAACATTCCATAAGTACGAAATTTGAGCTATGTGGACCCACTACTTTCTGAGAAAAACACCTGTGGCATACAGATGAACCTGACGAAACTATTAGGGTTCTATGGAATAATTAAGCTTAAGATGTCGAGTAAAACTAAATGAATTTTACTCTGAATTTCCCCCATTTGTTACGACACGTTTGCAATCAAATAAATCCAATAAAGAAGCAGAAGAATTATGCAAAACTAAAATACACATAAATATGTATAACGTTCTAATTATACGATTGTTTAAAAAAGTGCAACAAGAGCTTATTACACAACATTGCCCAAAATTGACAAAACAAATTCTTGGTGCAAAATTCCAACTGTTGCAATTAATTTATATGTTCGTCCATCCCACACAAATACTCAATCATTTCAGTAAGTAAAGCACCACTACTATCGCTGTACTATTTAGATTTGAGTGCTTACTAAAATAGTAGTAAAAGACGCCCTCTTATCCAGAGGGCGAACAGAGGTCGACGCTAAAAATAAGCTCTATAACTTTCATCAAATAGGTAACAGCCCTCATTATTTTTTCTAAATATATCCTTATTTACAATGTAACCTACTTGACAAATATGTAGTAAATATTATGGAAATTCTTGTTTTCATAATATTTTCGTGTTACCAGTAAATAAGCATATATTCAGAAAAAATAATTAGGGCTCTTATTTGTTGAAAGTTATTTTAACGTTGACTTCTGTTTGTTCTCTGTGTCAGTATATCTTAGCTCTTAAAAAAACTGTTAGATAATTGATATTCTTACATCAGACGATACCCAATAAAGAACTTTGTATATTAATTAATAGACCAAGTGCCATAGAATTTATTGCATAAAAATGAGTCATGTCCTTTTAGTTGCAAAATTGTATAATTCCCAAAATATAAATAGATTGGCGAATACAACTGTTTTCTGCTTATTTTTTATAGCTAGAAATATGTTGAAAAAAGAGATTACTAAAATTGTTTTAGATGAAAGTTGTAGATAATAATTAAGCAAATTAAATCTAATCTAGGAATAAAGAAACCAACTTACTCCTTTAAACAAAAAAATCTCGAATCGAAGAAATAAGCGACTTAGTTGAAATCTTACTATAACTAAAAGTGCCCTTAAGAACATGAACTTTTGAAAATAATTTTTGTGTGATCAAAGGGGTGAAAATCTGGAAAATCGTTATACTTTTGGGTACAAATGTGGACTTTTTTAGGCTCAAATTATATTTTTTTTCTGTACTTTCATAGTCCGAGGAGGAAATATTTTTTCAACCCTTTCTTCCACTTTGTCATTAAAAATTCTCCCTCACTGATCTGTACGCATGGAAACACTTTACATTAATTAGTATAAATCATTATTTAACACCGTTTTCACGGACATTTCTCTCACTTTTAGCATCTACTAAACAAATAACAATGATAATGAAAGATAAAGTAAGGAAAGAATGATGTTATCCATTAACTTGGAATAAAATAACATAGTAAAATCATACCCTCAAAAATTAAATGTATGGGCGGGTATAATCAGAGGACATATCATCGGACCATTCTTTCTTAGAGAAAATTTAAACTCGAATGGTTCTTCACAACTTGCTGACGATGTCAATAACTAAATGAAATATTTCCACAGAGATGGGGTAGGTCGAAGAGGATATATTGAATGGCCATCGCGATCACCAGATTTAAGTCCTTAAGACCAATTTCATGGGGGTCATTATTTCAAATCCGTTGTCTATGAGAGAAAACCTCAGTCGTTAGAAGGGTTGGAAGATCGAATTAGGACAGCTGTTCAAGAAATATCACAGCATGCTATTCAAAACTCCTTTCATGATCGCTCAAGATATTGTCAGGCTACTGGAGGTCTTCAGTTTGAATATTTATTATGAATGTTTTCTTTTTTTCTTAATATAAAGTGTTCAATGTTTTGTAATAACAAATTTAATTTTCATTAACTAATAAATATTTGTAATGAAACATATTCTTTATAGGATATTGCAAACATCAGAAAAAATAACTTAGAGAATATGTCTCATTACAACTATAAGCAAACAAATAATAAAGAAATATTTATCCCTTTATTTTATTATTTTGTTTAATACTTATTTAAAAAACCACAAGTTGCATACCACCCAAACCCGATATCATTATAATTGATGAAAATGTAAAAATATACAGGTTCATTCTTTAAAAAAACTGCCGGTGACATCATATTCTCAAAATTCTTTTGGCCGTAAAGAATAAACAGAAGACATTTTTATTCGCCAATCTAGATAGGTACATGTTCAAAATCATAAATCTGGCGATTAAAAAACCAGCAACCCCAAATGCAACCCTCTCCTAAATATTTTTTATTTACGCAAAATTATTAAAACACATTTACCTAAAGGTGAGCGCGTGATGTTTATTCGGGTCTTCGAGTACACCCCCTATTTGCGCTCCCTCGCTTATGCCTCTTTTCAAAAACTTCCTAAATTATTATTTAATTGAAAATGAAAAAGGGTACTCAGGTATGTTTTTAGTTATTATACTCTTAGCAAATACAAAACGAAGAGTATATTGTATTCGATCAGCACATTTTTAAAACCGGCAATATTGCTCGTAGAGAAAAAAATTTCATATCATTGTGTTGGTGGTCGAATTCTGAACAACTTTCAAAATGTCCTTCCGCCTGTCTGTCTGTCTGTCCGTCACGTTTCTTGTAAGCATAATAACTGAAGAACGAAAAGTCCGATGGTATTGAAATTTTTACAGTAAATTAGTATTAGCTAGAGGAAGAACCCTATTGCTTTTGAACAATATCGATCAATAAATAAAAAAGTTATTAAATATTTAAACAAAAAAAAAGAAATTGTATGTTTTGCAATTAAACAAAAAATGTCTAAAACCAATATTATTTACAAAAAAAAACTGCGAAGAATATCCTATAGAATGTGCAACAATTATACAAAAAGCGCAGTAAATCGGCGAAGAATATAATGATTAGCTTGTTATTTAAAACTTCTGTCTCAGTTTACCATTTTAAAAGAATTACTTACGTACTTATATGTATGTACTCATTATATTAAAAATATATTTCTATTAATTACACGAAATACTAGTTCAATTTATTTTGCTATTGATCTGAAAACTATTTCTTTTTATTTTACATCATCGTTTAATTAAAACTTTATTGTCATGATGATGCATTGAGAGATTTAGGTATTTAGGATATAACAATCTCGAGAAGTTAATAATCTCCTAGTGATGCCATCGTGGTGGACGAAATGCACGTCGGCTATTCGAGTATTTTGGTTTTTGTGGAAACTACCTCAGAGGCAGAAGTTGACAAATTAGATAAGAAGGGTTTGAAGTAATGTGAAATATCTACTTAAAATAACATACTAAAATTTATTATTGCAATAATTTTATGTAGATAGGTACCTAAGCCATAAATTCTAGTCAAAACCTCAATACCACTATAAGTGAAATTAAGTAATTTGTTACACCAGGTAAGGCAATAAAAATTAGGAACATAATTTTCAATTGAATACTTTCATAACTAAGAACTTGTAGATATGTAGATGTTATAGTTCTTTTCCTTTATGAAATATTTTAATGTGTTTAATTAATAGACAAATCAGACTATATAAAAGTGAAAGAGAAACTAGACCAAAAATTATAACCTTCAAATATTGTTAAAAAGAGAGTAGAACCATATGAAAAATATTAATAAAACTCTTGAACGACATGCAGCTCTCTTACTACATTAAAAACATGTTACTTTTATGTCGATAAGTCGTAATAACCAACAACAAACAGTTCACAATTGGATAACAAATATTTAAAAACAAATCAGAAAGCACACTTACCGGTCAAGACCTTTTCAGAGATAACACTAAGCTTGCAGCTTCGAGCTTAAACTTCGTTTGGGCACTGACTCAAGGTGACCTTTCCTTCATATAAACTTCATACTGAACATCCTCGCGCATGCTTGCAATCAAGCTTGATGGCAGACGAATTCCATGAACGAGGGGAAATCCACGTTCGAGGCAAGGATCACGCACACAGACACAACATTTCACCACCTATGAAACTTTTGTATCAGCTGTGTCAGGTTCACAGACTTACGCACAGGCCCTGCTGTGACAGTCGAACTTCTCGATTTTGTTTAATTGCAATTGCGAATTAGGCCAAGGTAGGTATAATGTTGCACAAAGTTTACGCTGCGAATATGAATGAGTCATGTTAGCAAATATTGCGGTTCCAGTAAATGCTTGCGTTCATTCACTTCACTTTCAATTATTTAGGTTTTACGTGCCGATACGCATGTGCAGAGTTAGATTGTTGACAGGGGGGCGTTGGCTTTCTTCTATCTATTCGCGGCATAGATAAAAAAATTAATTTGAAATCGGGGTGATAAAAATAGTTTGATTTAGTCCGGAGCAAAATAGAAAAGCGTTCGCTTTGTGTGCATATTTTATTAAAATCTCTTAAGATCTCTTTTAAACATGTTTTATACCTACGCGTTGATTTATTTTAATTTTCATGTATTAAAATAAGTTTTAACTACCTCGTTTTTGCTATATATTTTAGCTGGACATATTAAAATTGCTGAATTTTAAATAATGGTAATAATAGTAATAATTATCGGAAACAGAACCAAAGTTACGCTACGTTTTTCTTATGTACGCTGTGATTCATTTTAAATAAAAACACTCCTACAAGCTCTAAAATCCCAACTCACAAAATTGCTCTATAAAGTGAGATCCAAGATCTGCGAACACGCGTGGGAGAACGGACATAGAATAAACTGGGACTCGGCAAAAATTTTAACAAAAGAAGCAGATAGCGAAAAAAGAAAAATTAAAGAATCCGCGATAATATTATTGAGTGAGGATAAATGCGTGTCGAATTGTTCCGTAGATGTCTGTACAACTTGGTTGCCGATGTTAAAAGAAGAATTTCACAAACTTAACATTGTATAAAAATTTAAAAAAACTGTTAACTATATCAACAGTTCTATGTAAATAGTAAGTTTCTATGGATATTGAATATAACAAACATTCTTAGAGCTGTGTATTTATCATACACAGCAAAAAAGATTTTCAAAAAAAAACTTGAAAAAGGAAACAGATTAGATTTCCGAAACGTCGGCGAAATATATAAGTTTTTATACTTATTTGTGTTGTTTATTAAAAAAAAGCCAACCTCTAACTACTGATCCTTTGACGTAAAAATCACAGGCGTAGAGGTTATTTAACAGTAATATACAGGTTAATTGTGATATATTTTGTAGATTCCCCTAGCACCGCTTAAAAAGAAAACATACATGTGGCAGGAAGTCCCAAAGAATTGAAGAAGGAAAAAAATATGATAATGCTACAAATAACATTTAGACAGTAAATATCTCTTAAATTAGGTTTTTCTTAAAAAAAACTAATTGCACCTACATAAAGCTAGTAATGTGATTTAAATCAGAGAAATAGATGGTTAAAATTATTTATACTTATCAAATTTTATCACTTTCTCAAATTTTTGAAATTTTAGAAGTGTACATCTTCAAAAATAAATTTTTTAGACTTTTTTTAAAGTAATTTTTTTGAAGTAATGTAAAAAAGATCCGATAAGGATCTTTTTATGCAATACTTCATGTGTAATGTGTGAAAGTTCCAGGTTTTCATTTTAAAAATTGTAGAAATGGTAGAGCTTTTGCCGATTTCATATACCGGGTGTAATTAGTTTCATGTCATTAAAAAACAAAAAAACCTTATATAACATGGGGTCTAAAGCTTATAGTTTTGGAGAAAAAAAATAAACAACAATTTCGCAAATTTTCAATAAAATTTTTTGAGAACTGCTGGAATATTGAAGTAGGTTTAGATCTAGATCTAATCTGAAGAAAACTATACTCTAACTCTCCCTTGTGCAATATTTTAGTTACTGTCGGTGTTTGTTATGTACACACGTCCAACCCGCCGTTCGTTGTTTTTGTTATTTTTGAATTTCGCGTCATTGTGTATTTATAGTTAAGATTTATTTTATTGACCGCTCAAGTTGTCAAATTCTTGATTACGTACAGACACAACTTACTTGTTCGTTCTTTTTGTATTCCTTTTTGGCTTTTGCACCAAGTTTTTATTTTATTTTTCTTTATTGGCAACGTTAGTTGATAATTTAGTGTTTAGTGTTGAACGAAGTGCGTATGTACTTAATTCGACGTACCGAACTGTATATTGATACAGATGCAGAGATTTTGAATCATTTAGGTAGGTAGTAAGCTTTTAACCCAGGACACTCATTTATGTTACAAATGTTAATAAACCACATTTAAATTTTCTAAATTATAAACAATCCAATATTTTGTTCCAAATTAAAAAACACACATGTAAAGAAATGCTCTGTTTAAACCTCTATGGCCATTCCATCAGAGGCGGTCGATGATCCTTTGACACCGCAGACCACCGCATATGCCGGCGAGCACTTTTTTATGACAATTTAAAAGTTGTATAATTGGGAACTACAAGTCCAATGACCAAGAACAGTAGTGGTTCTCAATAGTTGCCTACCATAATATTAAAAATATTGACCTAGATCAGTTTTTTGAAAGTGCCCCTAGAGGGAAAAGTCATAAAGGTTTTTTGTTTGTCTAGTCGGTCCCCATTACCATTTTTTTTAATGACGTGAAACTGATTACACCCTGTATGTTCTATTCCTACAAACATTCATCTATATATTTGAGAATATGATAATCCAATAACCACATGTTTCTTCTTTCATTTATTAAGTTTTGTTAAGTTCAGTTTCATTAATTAGTGTAAAAGTTACAATTTTGGTGTGCTGTGGCCGAGGCTGCGCATGCTCCTCGCGCCGTACTAACGTGTCGCTGCGTTCCATTTTCGTGCCCCAAACAAATAAACCTGGAGCCTACATGTTTGACCGTACAAAGAAACTTCATATACATGGTGTGGAATTTCCCGTACTTTCGAATGGCGCAATTGGTTTTTTTAAGAAAAACCTATTATAAGACATATTTGACAAGAACTGGTATCATGCAACTAATTTGTTTAATAACAAATGACCCTCAAGGACTATTGTTGGTAACTTTTGATGTATTGTCCCTGACATGTTCAGCTATGTATTCTCAAAAGTTACCGCTTCCCGGAATTTTTGCGAAGTGAAAATCTTTATTGACTCCACTAAAAACAAAATCGGCAAAAGCAAAAAGAGATCTAGGCCAACATTTAAAACGCCTTGTATATCCAGCAGACACCAACTATTTTGGTTTCCATCCGACTCTCGCCTATTTAAAATTAGATTTTGAGTTGATAACAGCGATGGGCAGTACCTATTCGAGTAAATTGTAGTCGTAATTGTACTGAGTACCCAAAGTACTCAGTAACAAGTACTCGCGAGTACTTTTATTTGGATGGTACTCTGTACTCGAAATTTTCAAGTACTGTACGTTATTAGTTACTCGAGTACTTTTGGCGGCCACAACTGCCGAGTAACGAGTACGAGTACCGACGTGCAACACAGGCAAGTCTCAGCTTGTCTTTTTCCATACAAGTGTGGAGGGCAGTAAGTGTTGGTCAGGAGGTGTGGAGAAGTGAGCGTTTGACGTGTGAAACTATATGTATTTTGTGTTACTTTTTTCGTAGAATTTTAAATTTTTAGTTGTGTTCATTTTTGTGTAGCTATACATTTTTAATAAATGTAACTGTTTTTGTTGATTTCAATCTACTAATATTTACCCGTAATGGGCTTGTTCGGCATTTTTTTTCATTTCATAAATCGAAAGTGCAAGTATAAATTAATGGATCTGCAAAAAATCAGAATCTTATTCGCACGTTTAGTATCTTAAAAACTATTACAAATTTCCATCTCGCGAAAATGGGGCGTGGCCAGGCGCTACGTCACTATACGCATAGACTCGACGATCTCAATAGGCTTGATGCTACTTATTGGTTATAATTATAAGTGTTTTCCAAGTATTGTTTGTTTTGCTTACTACTTGACAGTAGGGGAGTACAATTTGGTGAAATGTCAAAAAATTACAATTTTCTCTCGCTCCTACCGGAACGAATTTTCGATTTCAACCCTGCAATTTGCGATTAGAATTCATCGCCGACCTTCTCCTTTCCATAGACACATAGAACGAACTTCCACTCGACATATTTATTTAGTTACCAGCGTTTAAAAATTCCATGTTTTTCGACTTTTCAGGTTAAATTTGAAAGGTCCCAGAAAGCCATTTTTACGTCACTTGCGTATAGTGACGTCACAAATGAGCGCTCGGTTTTTGCAACTATTACTAATTTCAACTCCTTATATCTCGAGAACGGAAAAAGTTAATAATACGAAATTTTAAGTGTATCATGAGAATATCGAGTACTATATGAAAAAGTATAAAAACCATATAAAAAGAATATCATGGAACAAGCCCATTGTGTAAGTGGTATCCTAATACTTTGTCTATTACCTATTTCAATTTGGTATCTTTCAACATACTCGAACTCGTTACTCATTTTTTAGGAGAGTACTCTCCATAATTTGTAAAAGTACTCGTTTTTTAGAGTACTTCCAAAACAAATACTCGTACTCAAGTTTTCACGAGTACTTTTTAAAGTTACTCGTTGTGAAGTACTCGTGAGTACTTTAGTGCGGTACTCTACCCAGCCCAGGTTGATAAATTAAGTTAATAAAGTTAATAGAGTTATTAAATTAACTCAATACATTAAGTTAATAAATTAAATTAGTATAGCTTAGCTTTCTGTGATCGCCTGGTTTGCCGTTGCTGGCTTGTCCTCCCTTTTTAGATTTGATTTCTTGCACTTCATTTCATGTATCTGTCACTTAGTTTGTTGTTGCAGGGTAATTAATGGGTTTATGACACCAGTTTGATATCTAGGACTGGGTTCGGCAGGTCCCATTACACGTGTTTACTTTTTTTAGAATTATATTACCAGACCTTTTATCCTTTTTTTTCAAGTTGTTTGTATACTCGTTTAGCGATGCTATAATTAAATATCAGCTATATGAACTAGCCAGACTTATGCTAATTTATATCTATTAATGTTAGAATTGTCCACGCTTTAATCCAACACAATTTCTCACGATTTTAACCGATTTTATTCGAGATACTGTAGGAGACACTTTAAACGCGTCTGTGTTTATCGCCGATCGAACTCGTTCTCCTTATTATTTTTGTTTTGTTACTTAAAAGAATTCTATTAGTTTTATATAAGTTTTCACTGAGTACAAGTATTTTGTTCTCATGTTTTTAAGGGTATAAGTGGATGAATAATTCTTGAGCTAAACTTCGCCCATTTAGATTAAGAAATTGCATTTCTTTTATCTAATAAAGATTATTTTTATTATTATTATTATTATTATTATTATTATTATTACGATACTTCCCTTCAGTAAGTGAGGTGAGTAAAAATAATCTTTGTATTTTTCTCAATTATTAAATGTTTAATACAAGTAAATGTACTATTAATTTTTTGCAAAAATACTGTTTTTTATTATGTTTTTTAAACCAGGCCTCAAAATAGAATGAAACTTTGCAATGCAAACTGCAATTTTTTAAGAGCATCTGTTCAAAGTTAGGAGAAAAAAAAATATGTAGAAATGTATGCCAATTAATCTCAGTTACTTTAAAGAGGCCAGTATGTATATACTGAAATAATTTAAATGCATTTTACCGTACGATGATCCTACTACTAAGTTTATTTTTGGATAACAGGCGCCTGTTGCTCATCGCTGAAAGAACATTCTATTCATTCGGAATTCATGATAATAAACTAATTTCGGTAGACTGCCAACAATAAAAGAAAAGTGGGCAGGCGGCCAGATTTTGAGTATTTTGGTGAATATAAAACTTTTGTAGGTTACTCGCATAAGGTTATCGCTTTACTTTTGCAATTGCTGTGTAAGCATGTCTGTTTTTGTTTTTATGAAGATGGATTTTCCTCTAAAGGAGCATTTGGTGGTAGAGTGCGGCCACATTTATGTGCTATATTTTTTATTACTTTACTAATAGCGAATTTTAGTATGATAAATATTTTTGTTGGAAATTATTTCTTTAATGAGTAGGTTACCTTGCAGTAATTATGCCTCTCTAAAATAATGTAGCTGCAGAAATTCAATTTATCCCTACTTATAATAAAAGAAAAATAAATATAAATGCGTCGCCGTTGTATGGAATGCAAACGTTTCTCGAGATGCTTTTGTGAGATAACTTTAAAATTAAATTTTAAAAACTTTTATTTTAAACATTAACAAATGTATCATTAACACATATAGAGTGTTTCGTAAATAATGATAATCCTGAAAATAGTAATATTGTAATTGACCAGGCCGTATCACCTATCAAAATAACACAATTTGACCTTATTGAAAACTCTAAGGTTTTCGAGATGCGGGCACTTATTTGAAATTTTCAAAATTTCTACTCTAAGAGAGTATTTTGCATGCCACTACCACTGGCAAACGGAACTTTTATATAATTTTTCTTAAAATCTTGCCTACTTATTATATTCTAAAATGTTTAAAAATTTTCAGGAGGACGAAGGACGGTGATAGATCGAAATAAAATAATAAGTAATTTTATCTGCATTTATTAAACATTGTTAAAAGGAAATCATCAAACAGCTTATAATAAATATTCGAAACTCTCCTCCAGCAGGCTCGCACCTTTTAAAAAAGGAACGTTTTAAATGGCGTGAATATCGGGATCGGCTGCTTCGATGCGAACACAATTTATTGAGTAACTTACTAAAAATCTCACAATACCTTTATTACCCAAAATATACGTTTACTGACCAAAATAACCTTTTACAATATTTATTACTTGTTATTTTCACTCTACTGCTCATTTTGTATCACTTCCGAATCATCTAACCTCAATTCGTTTCTCGCCGTGAATCTCGCCTTATATATCCTACAGAAGGCATCTAGAAGCAATCCAGCATACTTCCATGCTTTTCTAGTAAAGTCTTGAACCATCTTCTACAAGACTATAATTAAAAACAGGTAAAAATTGTATACAAATAGTCGATGATTCAGGATTTCTACAAAAATATTCACCCTCAACGGCCCTATTGCAAATAACATTGTACATGTCGCGCAAGGCAAGGCGGATAAAATGACACAAAACAATGAAATATTCATAATATTTTATCATTTTTATATTGATTGAGAATGTTTCGATCGGTATTTACAATTTAAATTATAACATATTGTTACGCGCATGCGCACCCTAGGGGCTGGGGACTGATAACTCATGAATAACCGAAATTAAGTAGCAATGGTTCGGCAACTGTAACTGGATTCTTCCAAGCCTGTACTACACGCCATCTCTGAGACACTGGTAGTAGTACGTTTTCTAGAATTTTATAGAAGAGGATCGAGATTTCTACAATATTCTAGATTGCCGCGGGTCGTTCTTGACTTACTCTAGATGGCTCTAGAGACGTTTTTAGAGTATATAAATACGGAGTGAATACAAAGTGTAAACATCAAGTAATAAACAGTGTCTAGGTTATTTTAGTCAGTAAACGTGTATTTTAGTTAATTAAAGTATTGTGAAGTTTTCATTGAGTTATTAAATAAACTGTGTTAGTGTTTATCTCATGTTGTAATTTTTGAATCCACGGAAATTAAGGGTGTTTGCTAAGGGTTGGATACACGTAACAATATCGTCGTAAGAGCCGTCACTGTTTATCGGTGTGTTTTTGACATTATTTATTCAATTCAAGTGGTAGCTCAAGATTCCAGGAATTTTTCTTCTCCACCGCCATTTCCCTACTCGAGAGGAAAAGTGTGTCGAATTCGGTGACAGGCGCGTGTTTCGTGGCTTCTACAAGATCTCGAGGTAAATCCGGATAAAACGTAAACGTCAACAAAACGTCGAAATTGTAAACAATTCTGATATAAATTAGCATCAGTCTGATTATTTCATAGAGTTGATATTTGATTAAATTTTGTTGGTTGAAAAGAGCAACACAAAAGCGTGTATATAAACAACCCGAGAAAGTTTACTGCTTGGCCATAAAATCTATACCCTTCAAGTGGGTGATATAAAATAAGCAGCAGACAGCCAGCTTTGAAGGAAATAGGTATGTTTTGTTTATTTTAATTTAGTTTGGTTTGTTAATAATAATAATAATAATAATATTTATTGTCCAAGAGATCATAAAACACATGACATGGGACAAGTCAAGAGAAAAATATTGGCACAAGAACATTCAAGATGTACATAGTCAACACTATAAAATATAAATACGAAATCAAAATACAAAATACAACATACAAAATACAAAATACAGAATACAAGATACAAGATACAAAATACAAAATATAAAATACAAAATACAAAAGATAAAATACAAAATACAAATACAAAATACAAAGTACCAAAATCAAAATGCAAAATATAAAATACAAAGTACAAAATACAACATACAAAATATGTATGAAGACTAATTCCTTATTTAAATTGAAAAAAAATAGAGTTTAAAATTGAAAAGATATTTATTTATTGGTTTATTAATCCTTAACACATTACAGTTTATTACACAACAGAGAAAAAAATTAGAGGTAAAGATGAAAAAGTATTATATATAGGCAATGAAATTGGAAAGCAGCAGTTGAAAATAATTACTGTAGAAACAAACTAATATACAGGGTGTGCAGATATTCTTTCGGGCCTCTTTCTCATAACCAACCCGCCATAAAAAGCTTTTTCATCACGAGATAGGGCACTTCCACCGTAAATGGATATTTACCTGTGGTCTTGGCAGACAAACGAAGTGAACGCAACGCAAGTGGACAGAGGGTGGTGCACACTGCTAGATTCAGAAATAGAAGACTTGGGGGAGAAATAAATAAATAGATGACGATAGATGGAAACTTAAAAGAAGCATCTTGCAAACGTCTACACTTCTAAAACTAAAAAAGAAGCATGTAAACTTAAAAGCAGCATCTCACAAACACCTACACTTCCCATCCTATATTCCTACCCCATGCATCAGATGGCTCTCGCTGCTGACAACAGGCATGTCCCATGTCCAACCCAGCGTATGCAGCCGGTCCGGCGGTATATGAAACATCCGAGATTTAGTTCCGGCACGCGGTTTGGCCGTCCGTTCGGCGTGTTCGGCGAACTACCAAGCTGCGTGTTGGAGCGAACCTCCATGGATGCCCGGGATCGGCAGCAATACTCACCTTACGCTGGCAAATCGATCAATCACTCAATGCACCGTCATTTCCCGACTCTCCTTTGCTCCTCAACAGACATCAATAGTGAAAAGTTAGACAAAGATTGCGAAAGATTTTAATTTTTGAGGCAATATTGAAGGAGGTAAAAAAATAATAAATTCGGTTTTTGCACCCTTCTCCGCCTCCCGGAACATTGCTAAATTAACAAAAATCGTGTTATTATTATTAACTAGCCAAGGGAGGGCTGTGATTGAGGGAGATATAAATACGAAGTGAATACAAAGTGGAAATATCATTTATTTAAGTGATGTTCCGTATTAATAAATGGGTTGCAAGACTTGCAAGTTGATCTAAAGCTATGTATCGACATAATTAAAACAGTAGTAAATTTGCAACACTTTCCGGATTTTTTTGTTGCGAATAAGATTTTAATGAAATTGAAATGTCTCAGAAGGAAAGCGAAAACAGGTGGGTAAAATATATTCGGATGTTTTGTGAAGTTGCAAATTTTCAGGAGTATTTGAATATATTATTTGAATGTTATATGAAATTTGCACATATTTTCTAATTTCTTCAAGCATAACTTCATTATTTAAACAAGCTAACCGTTGTTAGTACAGTCAATGAAGGCTTTTGTTTCCGAAATCTTTCAACCGTCATCGATTTGCGTGAAAATTTGGGAAAAGTTAGTGTATGCCTCAGATATCAAAAGTGACATGGTGCCAACCCCTGGGGGTGGATGCCACCCCTTCTCGGGGGCTGAAATTTTTATGGCCCGGGAGTCGATAGAGAACCTAATTCTAAGCAAAAAATGCCCTATGAAGTTTATTCGAAAACTCCATTCTTTTTAAGTTATTCGTGATTGAAAACGCGCCATTTTCATTAAAAAATGACACTTCTTTCAACGGGTTTTTACGAATAACTCGAAAATTATGCGTCTAATGAAAAAAAGTGCAAGGGACATAATTGTAGCTTATAAAAAAACAAAGAGATTCGTTTTTTTAGAAATATCCTAGGTGCAATATAAAGGGAGATATGGTTGGCGAAAGGAAGCACTGTAAAAAGTCGATTGCATTTAAATTAAGCGAGATACAATGCCAAAAAATTGACTACTCAACTTTTTTAAGAAAAAATTAACAGTAAAATTAACCTCACGACCACCAGAATTGAAATGCATCATTTTCCTCCTACAGTGTGTTTTATTTTAGTGTTATTCATATGCTCAAAAAGTTTAACTGATTTAAAGTGCATGCTTCTTGAAAAACGTTAATTTTAACGTGTTTTTTGAATTTTTCTAAATAATTTTCTTTTTTTTAATAACTTCGAAACGGTGATAGATACGTAAAATTTAGTACAAAACAAAAATATAGATTTCTTTTCAATAAAAATTTTGTTTTTTTTTAAACTTTTATACGATGAAAAATAATGAAGATATAGGCGATTGAAGTTGATACCGACGTGTTAGTAACAGCTGTTCTGAGCCCTTTAACCCTTTAGCTTTAAAAACCTCCGAAAAGTCCTTAGTCTTGTAGTCCATCAAATTACATTTAAAGTGGTTTTTAGATGGGCTCAATAGCATGAAAATTGACGGAGATATCGTCAAAAAACCAGTTTCATTTTTTCAGAGAAATAAAGGGTAATTTTGGGGGTTGAAAATTAGAAATAAATAAATAAAATAAAATATATCATGAGCAGTGAAAACGATTATGGAAAACTCAAGCTAATAAAGCTGCTAAAAAATTGTTTTTAATTGAATCTAAAGTTAGGGGTGGTTTCTAGGGGTTGAAATTAAACAATAAATTGATAAATAAATTAATTAATAAACTTGTAAATATTCAGTAGAATCCATTTTTATTTTATCTTTTATAGGAAACCCAAAATTGAAACAGTTAAATCTGCCAAAAAATAATGTTTTCTTTAATTTTAGGAGAAGGGGTAGTTTTTAAGGGTTGAAAATTTACAATTCATAAATAAATAATATATAATGAGCACTAAATAATTCTTTGCACCGTTAATATGCGCTTTCACATGACAGAGACAAAAAAAAACGTTTTTTTCCTGATTTACGACTTTACGGGGTACTTTTTAAGGGTTGAAAACTTTATGGAAATCGTAAATCATGCTTCAAAATGTTAAAGAATATTTATTCTACATAACTAAGATTCCATTGATAGAACGCTTAAATTAGCATTTTTAAAAATTTTTCACAAAAGGGGTTAATTTCACCCCTAAAACGCAAAAAGCGCAATTCCGCACAATGTCACTTTTGAAGATAAGGGTAAAACAAGCCTGCTCCCAAATTTTCAGAAAAATCGAAGTAATAGCTTATTTTTACCTTCATTGACTGTACTATATACCCTTCGTCGATTTACTGCACTTTTTATATAACTGTTGCACATTCTATAGGATACTCTTCACAGTTTTTTGGTAAATAATATTAGTTTTAGACATTTTTAGTTTAATTACAAAATATTTAAAACATTACGCAAGCATTTTTTTTATTTAAAAACTTTTTTATTTTTCTATCGATTTTGCCCAAACCCAATAGGGTTCCTCTAGCTAACACTATCTTACTGTCCAAATTTCAATACAATCGGACTTTTCGTTCTTAAGTTATCGTGCTTACAAGAAACGTGACGGACGGGCAGACGGACGGACGGACATTTTGAAAGTTGTTGAGAATTCGATCACCAACACAGTGATATGAAATTTTTTTTCTCTACGAGCAATATTACTGGTTTTAGAAATGTGCCGATCGAATGCAATATACTCTTAGTTTTGTATTTGCGAAGAATATAATAATAGGTAATTTAAATAAGTTCCAGGACATTTATAATGTTGCAAATTCAGATGATATCATTTATTGGTGTCACAAACATTCGCAACCCGAATTTAAGACTATCGCAATTATTTAAATCCCCACTTACTGCTTAATACGTCAAAATCGTCGTGTCAGATAAAAAAATTGTGAAAAGAACTTTCCGAGGTAAAAAAATTTTTGCACAATTATAAGTGGGTTTGTGACTTTATTCTGTTGCATAACTTTCACAATTTTTTTCGACAAAATATTTTATTATAAAGTTAATAAAGAATCCAAATAGGTGTTCCTCAAGACACTGTGCTTGGTCCAATCTTGTTTTTAACTTATATAAACTCATTAACTAGCTTAGACATAAATGGTACTATTATTTCTTTTGCTGATGACACAGTCTTATTATTCTAAGACTCGTCTTGGAACCTCGTTAAAGAACAAGTTATAAAAGGTGTAACAAAAGTACATAATTGGTTGAGTACTTTCAAATTATCACTAAATATTAACAAAACTCATTACGTAGCTTTTTCATTAACGTCAGCTAATAGACCTGACTTCTCCAATATTAGATTTAACTGTACGGAGGAAATTCTAGAAGCACCGCAAGCAAAATATCTAGGCATTTTAATTGATCAGAACTTAAAATGGGACAATCATATTAAAAAATTAACATCAAGCATAAGAAAACTAATACATAAATTTTACTTAATGAGAGAATTTCTAGGGAAAAAACTTTTAATAATGGTGTATAAGTCACTGGTGGAATCATTAATTAGATATGGCATTATTGCTCGGGGAGGGCTTTACAACAATACACTAAAACCGCTAAATGTAATACAAAACTTCATCCTAAAAATAAGTTTCAAAAAGTCTAGCCTTTATCCTACGAATTTACTATATACAGAGGAGATTCTTAATGTCCGTTCACTGTACATCTTAACTTGTTGCTCATTTCTACAAAAGAATAAGCACTTAAAAAATTTCATATCCCATCAGCACGAAACTAGGGGTAAAGTTCATAAAAGCCTACAAATACCTATTGTAAAGAAAAATATTGGACTATGATCATTTCAATACTTAGCCCCTAAGTTTCATAACCTATTACCAATTAAAATCAAGCAATTGGTTAATCTTACAGCTGGTTTTACAATCGCTAGTTAACTTCCAGTCAGAGTTAACTTTCAGGTTATTACAGAAATTGGGTTTTACAATAGCTGGTCATTTTCGATGTGGCAGTTATCTAGTAGTTAACTTTACTAGCAGATGAGGTGTGGGTAAACTAGAAGTTGGCAGTTTACTGGCAATTTATAACCTATAAAATAACTGTCACAAAATAATTTTTTGATGTTTTGCCTAAAAATGGATATGTACGAAGTAAATGCATAGCAGTGATGAGTAGCCAAGGTAATCCTGTACAGACCTAACTTTCTCGAAGAATACGATGGAAGAGATTTTTTAAATAGATAGAGACTAAATACTACCTACTTATTTAGTAATAGACCACTAACTCATAAATTGCTTCTGACATTTATATTTGATAGCAGATGACGTGACTTTTGGACCAAAATTCATACATTTTATGTATATTACCCATTTTTCCATTACCAACATTATAAATTTTATTCACAACCTCTCGTTTACAAATCATCACTTAACTTTATATTGAAAAACGCATGTGTCGGTAAAGTTATAGTTAACCTGCAAGTAAAAGTCAACTAACATGAAAGTTAACTTGTGATTGTAAAACCGGCTGTTAAAAAGTTTAATAAAGAATGTAGACATTTTATAAGTGCTAACTTTGATTCATTCACAGCCGATTTTACAATCGCAAGTTAACTTTCATGTTAGCTGACTCTTACTTGCAGGTTAACTACAACTTTACCGACACTTGCGTTTTTCAATATAAAGTTAAGTGATGGTTTGTAAACGAGAGGTTGAGAATAAAATTTATAATGTTGGTACTGGAAAAATGGGTAATATACATAAAATGTATGAATTTTAGCCAAAGTCACGCCACCTTCTATCAAATATAAATGTCAGAAGCAATATATGAGTTAGTAGTCTATTATTAGGTAAGTAAGTAGTATTTAGTCTGGATCTATTTAAAAAATCTCTTTCATCGTATTCTTCGAAAAAGTTAAGTCTATACCGGATTACCTTGGCTCCTCATCACTGATATATGAAATTACTTCGTATATATTCATTTTCAAGCGAAATTTCAAAAAATTGTTTTGTGACAGTTATTTTATAGGTTTAAAATTGCCAGTAAACTGTCAACTTCTAGTTAACCCACACCTCATCTGCTAGTAAAGTTAACTATTAGATAACTACAATATTGAAAATGACCAGCTATTGTAAAACCCAATTTTTATAATAACCTTAAAGTTAACTCTGACTGGAAGTTAACCAGCGATTGTAAAACCGGCTGTCAGAATCTTTTTTAGAAAAAATATTTTTTTGCTTTCTTATTTCTTTAATGAATAGAATACAATTCGTTCGATCCTCTGACTTCTGAGTACTTACTTGATAAGTTTTGGGTCCCAATTTTAGTTTTAGTTTATCTTTAATCCTATAGTATTTAGTATCTAGTATAAGATGTATTCAAATTAAAAAATCAAGGCACGTGCAAATGTTAAGTAATTTAGGTGCCTATCTCCAATTTAAAATAATCTGTAAATCTATTGTTTATTACCATTGCATTAAATGTAGTGTATATATTAATTTGAATAAAAATTGAATTGAATTGAATAAACAACGATTTGCAATGTTACGGTCATTGCAGCAGAGTGCAAACTTTATAGAAGATGTCTAATAATTATTGAAATGTTCTCCAAGGTTTTCATAAATTTCGGAAATGTTTTCAAAATGTTATTACAAATGTACGTTTTTTGTTAATTTAACAAAGTTCCGGGGTGCGAGAAAGGGATAAAAACCGGATTTACAATTTTTTGACCTCCTTCAATATTGCCTCAAAGATTAAAGACCTTTGCAATTTTTCTGGCCTAAGATGCTGACCATAACCATAGGACGCTCTATTTTTCCAAAGGTAAAACTTGCGCTGTACAAAAACCGTACTAAAAAAATTATATATCGCCCTAATGTTGCCTTGTTATCACATTTCTAAAGATACTGCAGTTTTTGTGGAAAAAACAAAACTAGTAACAGCACCGTTTACCGAGAAAAATTAAGAATACATTTATCGAATATGTGTAGTATCGCCATCTGTGAAGCAAATCGAGAACTACGAGTCGTATTTAAATGTGCGGAGGAAGAATCCATTGTACGCTGACGCACATAATGAGTTAGTGCGTCCTCTATAGCACACAATGTGAACTATAGAGCGGTAATTTATGAATCCTGTGCTCTTCACACATTTATGATGTCCTGATCTTTGCATATAGTTTACGTTATTGTGTATAGTTTACGTAAATTTAAAAAAAGATAAACAACGAAGCCATAATAAGATTTGTGTTTGGTAGCAAGTAATTTATTCTACAATGCCATGCTACAAGTAGAAAAATGGGAAGTTAAGTAGGTACTTGAATATTTTTATCTTATTAGTTTTATTTAATACAAAAATGATTTAAAAAAATCGATTTTTTTTATATCTAATAACGGTATGCCTATATACCGGGAGCCCACGTGACCAGGTACATCAACATTTTCTTCTTATTTTTCAAGACAAAAATTTCAAGGATAAACAAATTTAAAATTTTGTTTACGATTGCTATACTTCCTGTCCACTAGGGGATGTGGAAGTAATTACGTATGGAGAAACAAAGAAATTAATGGGTCAGTCAACTTGCACCCCACATCTTCCCCCCCTCCCCGCAGTTATTTTTCCTTCTTCAGTTTGCTAACACAACACGATCTTTAGGCTTAGCACACTCTGGCACAAGCATTTTTAAACGTAGCACACCCCCGCACAAATAATAAAAAGAGATCGTTTTCGGTGGGGGGAGGTTGCAAGTTGACGCTAGCTCTCTTTGAAAAAAACTGACCTGGGTTTACATTTTTAATGTTATGGTAGGAAAGATTTGAGAACCACTGTTTTTCAGGGTCAATGGATGTTACAGTTCCGAATATTAGAAATAATAAAAAACTGTGATATCCGACTTGTGTTCCCGTCGATAGAAGTGCGCCACTTTGATGGGATTATTTGTATTGAATTTTTTATACCACTAATTATGAAAATGTAAATAATTCCTTCTCTTTCGGTACAACGCAAGCATAGCATGGCCGCAGGGATTTAAATAGGATTTGTTTATATGTGTTTTTTAATTTGGAACAAAGCTATTGTAGCTTTTATTGTCGTTTATAAGAATTTATAAAATTTAGAAGTGGTTTATTAACATTTATAACATTGTGTTAAAAGCTTAAAAAATTAGTAATTGTTTCATGAAATTGGAAAACGAACATTTAGACGTCCGAGATACGACAACAGAAAATAGTTGTGTATTTTAAGTTAGGAAAAAATCTGATTTTTCTAACGAATTGAGCGCATAATTTTTCCCAATCAGGTATCGAAAACTAAAAATCAAGGCTTTGGTCTCTATGAAAATCAATGTAAACAATAATAAACAGATAAAAACAAGACAACGAATACTAATAATAATAATCATACCTTTAATGCCAAATAGGTAACACCCAATAACTGAACAATTCTTTTGAGTTTTTTACAAAAATTATTCGAAATGATCTCCATCTCCACGTATACACATTTCTGTACGTCGAACTAATAACAACATACTTACTCCGTTCAACACATTTGGTAAATTAGGATAATTTTTTATGGTTTCTATGCACATTAAAATACGCCGTTGCAATTGTTCTAAAGCTCTTCCGCACCAGCTGCATTTCCACCACTTTCTCCATGTACCAAGTCCCTATCCGCGAGCTCTGGATAAGTGTAATCTCCCATGATGTCCAATATCTGCGTTTTAAAACACCACACTAAACTGTGAAATAACGTTATCAATAAAGAAAACAAAAAGAAAAACTTGGTCCAAAATCCAAAAAGTAACACAAAAAGCACGAACGAGAAGTAGTGTCTTACGCAACCAAGCACTAACGACTTGAACGGTAAGTCAATGAAATAAATCTTTGCATAAGTGGCACAAAATTCAAAAAGAAAACAGACAAAACCAAGGAACGGCTACGTCGCGTCATGCGTGCGTTCTTTACCAAGTAAGGACAAATCTGAAATAATTACTTGAGAATATTACAAGGGAGAGATAGCACGCCTAATAGGATAATTGGCTGCGAAGAAGCAAAAAACATGACGATGTCCTCTGTCGGTCGCTTTTAACTGCTATGTCGGCATGTTTATTTGCAGGAATGTCAGAATATCTCGTGCGATAAGACGCGAGGCAATAAAACCTACCCCAATATGCCAGCAGTTCTCAAAATAGGTTATTAAGTATTTTGGAAACTTTTGTTTATTTTCTTTCTCCAAAACTATGAGCTTTAGACCCCATGTTATATAAGGGTTTTTTTGTTTGTCTTGTCGTTTCCTACCACCAGTTTTTTTAATGACATGAAACTAATTACACCCTGTATATTATTCATTAAATAAAGTTTAATTTATTTACTTAATTATTTAGTTGTTTAGTTGTGTAGGTGTTAACATTGTGTACCATCAAATTTGAGAAAAAGAGTATTTTGAGACTAACAAAGAATTTCAACCCTCTATATTAACCTCTCTATTTCAACCCTCTATAATATATGTGATCATTGTTGGTAAGGTAATCTGAGCAATAATAGGAAAGTAATATATCTGTGGGCGGGACAAAATTTGTACCCTGTATATTATCGACCCTGTAGGAACGTTAGCTTGAAAAATGGTTGTGCTAGGTATAAGTATCGTGTGTTTACAAATTCAAGACAAAAAAAATTACTGTATATTACAACCCCTGTAGATATGCTCTTTGAAAGTGGACTTTTCCCTCTAGGGGCACTTTGATAAAACTGACCAGGGTTAACATTTTAAATATTTTTTTTAATATTAATGTAGAAAATAATTGAGAACCACTGCTTTTCTTGGTCAAAGGACTTGTAGTTCCCAATTATACAACTTTTAAATTGTCATAAAAAAGTGCATGGATCGTCGACCGCCTTTGATGGACCGCCTCAACCGAACTGAAGCAATTATAAAGAGGTAAATAATTCGTTATCTTTTCCTGCACAACTGCAAGCAAATAATGGCCATAGAAGTTTAAACAGAGCATTTCTTTACATGTGTGTCTTTTAAGTTGGAACAAAGAATATTTAAATTTATTAACGTCTGTAACATAAATGAGTGTCCTGGGTTAAAAGCTTACCTAAGTAAATCATTCGAAATCTCTGCATCTGCATCAATACACAGATCGGTACGGCGAATTAAGGACATACGTACTCCGTTCAACACTAAACAACAAACTATCAACTAACGTTGTCAATAAAGAAAAATAAAAGAAAAACTTGGTCCAAAATCCAAAACGGAATACAAAAAGAACGAACAAGTCAGTTGTGTCTGTACGTAATCAAGAATTTAACGACTTGAAGGGTAAAGTCAATAAAATAAATCTTAACTATAATACACAGTGACCCGAAATTCAAAAATAACAAAAACAACGAACGGCGGGGCGGGTTGGACGTGTGTACATAACGAAACACCCATAGTAACTAAAATATTGTACAAGGGAGAGTCAGAGTATAAGACAAAGACACGCGCGACGATCTAAACCTACCTCAATATTCCAGCAGTTCTCAAAAGATTTTATTGAAAATTTGCGAAATTTTTGTTTATTTTTTTTTCTCAAAAACTATAAGCTTTAGACCCCATGTTATATAAGGTTTTTTTGTTTGTCTTGTCGTTCCCTACCACCAGTTTTTTTTAATGACATGAAACTAATTACACCCTGTATATGCTAGCAAATTCGAGAGGAAAAATAATTGGGAGGGGGGCAGCGTCAAGTTGCCCCACCCCCGGAACAACCCCGATTTATTATTTGCGTGGTGGTTGCTAGCTTTAAAATGGTTGTGCTAGGGTGTGCTAGGTCTAAACATTGTGTGCTAGCAAATTGAAGAAGAAAAAATAACGGGGGAGGGGGGGGGGCAAGTTGAATGACCCGACATTAATCAGCTATAAAGACAATGCATATTTTAGAAGTGTCATAAAGCACAATAAATTTTCATTTGGTCAGAGCCATCTAGCAATAGCGGAAAAATGTAATGTCCAGTTTAGGTAATTTACGATACAAATCGCCTATAAACATACACAGGCATTAAGTTTCTGTATTTAAATTAACTTGTGATCGTGAATATTAAAATGAGCAGAAATCTGATACGGGCTTAAACTCTAACTTTGTGTTTATGTAAATATCTCCTTGATTTATTTCTAATATGTGAATGCCGCCATTCCTAGGATGATTGTGTTTTACTAGCATGCACAGTATTTCGAGATATGCAGAAGACACGGCTACATCAGCAACACTGTCATCGTAATTTTCATTGCAAACACAATATGCCGTTTCATGCACCTGAAGAATTTGGAAAGGTGTACACGTCATAATCCTGCTTAGATCACTAGTTACTCAGTCTTCGTGCGGGCTTGTGACGAAATTAACATGAACATTGATTTATTGATTCGCATATGCATATGCATATTGCCGAAAATTCTAACGTAATCGCAGCATTTCATCCCCCAAAATTAGGTATCTTCTGGAATTAAATGTCCGGACAATGTAATTATATGTAAGCTTCCATCTCTATTGCAATCGACACCCTGACATCTAATTAACATTTCCTGACGATTGAAATGTCTTACAAAGTTGGAATATTTTGAAGCAACTTTGCAATGACATGCTATTATTCTCTTATCGAATTCCGAGAAAGGCTTGCGTAGTCAATGTCACAAAATCCTTAAATCATATTTAAATAACAGAAAACAACGTGTTAAATTGTTGCTAATGTCGAAAATAATTATGAAACCATCACAGAGTAAATCAAAAGTTGTCCGCTGCAATAAATGATTTTATAAACGTGTGCCTAATCAAGAAAAAATATTCTCATTGCATTCATCTTGTTGCGCCGAATTACTCGTTTAATACTATCAAATACAGTTGGTAAAAGTTTTTTGTTAATCATAATTTTAGTGATTAACAATAAGCTGTTTTTTACAAATTGGGTGATGTTATTTAACTGAAAATAAGTGTAAGTTGTACATAAATAATTATTACAGGGTTGTTGAAGAATATTTTTGGCTAAAATTTGATTATTAGAGAGATATATTTTCATTTGGTGCTTTATCCTCCTTCCCTACCAATCTTAGGTATAGCTCACTCTTTCCTGTTGCTCACAGCTTGACGGACAAAAATTGGTATGAGAATTTTTTTTAGTAGATGAGTCTTGAATGTTGACATGTTTTTCATGGTTGGTGGAAGTATTTGTAAAAAGTAGATAGAACAGTTTCTGCCTCTGGAATGCACCAAGCGATATATATGCCAATCGTATTTTGATAATTACCGAGTGGTACTTAATCGATTAAAAAAATCAGCTTGTTACGACATTTTGAAAAAAAAAATGTAGTATAGGTTTTGCATTTTTCCGGTGGATCAATCGACTCGAGAGCGAATTTAGAAAATTCCGTCCGTTGGTCTGTCTGTCTGTCTCTCTGTCACGCCCAGGCCCCCTAATCCGTTTTCAGATTTCGATGAAACTTGGGTGGTTAATAGGAGGCCTTTAGAAAACCTAAACGCCAGAAGCTCGGCTCCGCTCGGAAACCGGAAGTACCCGATATGGACGTTTCGAGTTTTTCGGGAAAAATTGAATAACTTGGTAACGGGCAACGGGTAGTCGAATCGAGATATTTCAAAAAAGAAATAGTGCCACTAGTAACGCTCTACAAATAAGTATATCAGAAACTATGTCGAAGAGCAAATGAAAATTGAATTTTTTTTGCAAAAAACTGGTTTTCTCGAAATCGGGCTAGGCAGCACGATAACTGTCCAGGATATTGATCGATTTCGATGAGATTTGGTGGGATCAAAGGTACACGACCACAAATGAAGCCTATTGCTGGCGGCCCGAATCCCTTGACCGCAAGTATTTTTTCCAGGGCCGAGTATGATTTCTTTGGAAAATCATTCTCGGGCCTGGAAAAAATAACTCCCGAACCGAGGGTCCGATCTTGATTTTCAAAAATGGCGATTGTAGGGCTCGATTAGGTCTATTAGGTGACGTTTGTGAGAAATTTGACAAAACAAAATCGAATCTACAAATCCTGGAGAACTTGATTTTCTTGATAAATTCTACAAATACCGAACAGTTTCCTAATAAAAATTGAAAATTAAGTATTTCGTGGATCAATCTCTAAACCAGTATAAGGCACGGATCTTTTTGGACAAGAAATCTGAAATAGAGTTTTTTCGAAAAATTAAGAATAAACGAGTTATTTACGAAGATGCATTCCATAGAATTATTTTAAAAATATTACAAATTGATAAATTCTCCGTGCGATATAGGTGCAAAAAAATAATGTAATGTTATATTTAAATATCGTCATTCATTTCCATATTTGGTTAAGTAATGGTGTTAAATTTTTTGGGGTGACGCGAAGTAGGCTTTAAGGATCAATTATTGTAGCTAAAATAATTTCAACTTTATGAAGTAGAAAAACTGATTATGATAAATTTGTATCTTTAGTAAAATTTTGACATTTTAAATAAGTTTAATCAGAAAAAAATTAATTATAATTCCTGCATTGTACCCATTGTACAAGAAACATACGAATGCAAAACAAAACAGATTTTACTATGAAACAGATTTTGTTATCGTGCCTTCTCGAAAAAGTCTCTATTTTAATAATACATTAAGTTATCTGTAGGTGTCCAAACAAAAAAAAACATGAAGATCATACCGGAGAAAATCTGACCGATTTTCATTTACTAGATAAAAATAGAACCGATGCCCTTTATGTGTTTCAAAATATAGTTAGCCTTTACTTTAGTCAATGCAAAAAGAAAAAAAAAGAAAAATAAAACATGTCAAAATGTACTGAGTCATCTTACGACCCTCTGCTGAAAATTACTGAGTCATCGGAACAGGGATAAAAAGCATATATATCAAAATGTAGTTTTTTAGCTTATTACAAATCTGTCATCCACAGTGAATTATCTCGCAGGTTAATAGTTTCTGCCTCTGAAAACCCACCAACCGATATGTATGTCAATCGTATTTTGTACTCACTATGTGATAAGTAATTGATAAAAAAGGTTTCCACTACCAAAAAATTTCTCATATCATTCTTCTTGTCTGCCAAGCTCTAAGGAACAGGATTAATAATATCTCTAACTTTTACGAATGTGTCAGGTGATTGCACGTTGGCTCCTGTACTAATAGTAATGAGCGTTCATACAGGAAATAATAAAAATAATTTAAGTTGGCTGCGCTTGACTTAAAATGAACTTGTCAACATAACGTCTCTTATCAAGGAATTAACATAATGACGAATATTCCCGCATCTACAAAAAACTCGTGTAATTAGTGTATCTCGTAGTCCGTGAATTCTTTAATTGGCGTTCATTATACGGCGACGTTGCGGCGAGTTGTCAACTTAGCAACAAGAAAATTCAAAATATTTCACGATGTCCACCAGGCATCTTAAGGCCGTACTTATCACCGTGTTTAATGGATGTCAAGATAAAGCCAAAACATTCCGTGGCGCGGTTTTACGATTACGCCGACAATTCTCGCAACACCAACTTGATAGTGGGAATATAACTTTCCTACAAACGCACCTAAAATGTCGAACGGGCGACTCGAAGATATGGTTTTAAAAAATAATGTATAGGTCACTCCATATTTATACTGCACATGAAGAACTCAAAGCTGCCGACAGAGCTAATATATGGGGAGACCGGGGCATACTGAATTTTTCTAGACTTAATCAATTAACGAATGTAATGTATTACTTAATAAATAAAACATCATTATTCTCATGTAAAATATGTGCTGGTATGATTAAGATAAATAATCGAATACATGGCATTTTTAATTGAGATTTTCAACTCTTGTGATATACTTACGTGAAACACCTTTAACTAAAACGTCATACCTAAGATAAACAGAGACGTATTTCGAATTTATCTGTCAATGTCGTGAAGGACGGGCAACGCAACGTGTCCACCAATGCATCAGATATTCCTACCCAGAGTAAGATTTGTTCATTTGCCAGAAACGTCATCAAGTTCCTACCAAAAATACGATTTTTAAAACTCTAGTATAAATATTTTGATCATTCTAATACGCAAAAATTTGAAATACTGCTCTGTAATACCTTGTTGGCAGGTAATGGCGCTGTCTTTGATATTTGGATGGCTGGTTTTTATTGCCATTTTTATGTGCATTAAACAATTGGAGACAACTATACAAGGTGGGACAATAGTACGTCGGACCTCGATATCTCGAGTTCTACGATAGCTAGAATTTTTTTTAAAAATTCAAAGTTAAGTAGATTAAAAAAGTCTATAACTGGAAATTATTTTCGAACATGCAGGGGAGCCAAGACGAAATTATAGGACTAAGTGCCTTTTTTAATGGAATGCTACAACATTTTTTGAAGCCTCTTTCTAGGTTCTCTTCATTCCTATTTAGCATTGAGTATGTCCCAACCACTTGGATGTAATGAATTTTTTTGTTGAAATAATACATACATCTGCAGATGAATATTAAAAAAATCACCACAGTCATAATTATGGGTTTTAAGATAATTTGTGATTGTCACTTACGAGACATCTAATTAATGTTTTTGAATCATTTTCATGTCCTTAAATTGTACAGGGTGGCTAAAAATTATTTTTCAATTAAGAACTTTTTAAATTGAATTTTCTCAAGTTTTTCAAATGGAACACTCTGTATATTTTTCAACGATGTGATGTAGACATGAAAAACGAACATTATTTGTAAGTACTTCCCTATGGCTAATTGCGACCATTTTCGTTTTATAAATAAATATGTGTTGAATTCAAGAATAAACCATTTTAATTTACACACTTCTTTATGCAATTTTGAAATGAAGCCATTTAGTGGGACCATTTCTTCCAATCCATTGAAATGAGTAAATAGTATTTTACAGGTTACTGTAATTTTTTTGTTAATTTTTTTGCCGTTTTCGTTATTTGACAAGCAATAAAACCTCAGTTTGGTAATTGTCATGTACAACGGAGCATTTATTACACTTATCGGTCGTTAGTTACAATTTGTATTGAATTTCAAATATTTGGAATTGTACAATATGAATTTTAATAAAGCGGAACTTAGACATGACTTTTGTTTTGGGCGAGTCAGACAGAAATTGTTTTCTTTCCAATCGAATTTATCACCCACGTTATCCTGAAAGAAGGATTAGCAGCTTCTAAAGCCTTCTGCATAGATTTCTGGAAACTGGAAATGCCGAATATAAAAAAAGTGAAATAATAAATCGTGTTGTGAACGAAGAAAATGAGTTTTCTGAGGTGCTTTCAACGGTTGAGAATCCCCATGTTAGCCAAAGAGAAGTGAGCTCATTAGTGTTAATAAGTAGACGGTCTGTGGGTCGAATCTTAAAAACAAATAAGTTGCATGCATATTATATTCAAATGCACCAATAATTATCTGATGACGACTTTCAGAAGCGCCTACAATTTTGTAATTGGGCCAGAGATAAAATGCAAAATGATGTCTTAACTTGTTCAATAATGTTTATTCACTGATGAGGCAGCTTTTCATAAAAATGGATTTGTTATTAGGCACAATTTCCATTACTATACTACGGAAAATCTTCACTTTTTTATGCAAGTTGATAACCAACACAGATGGTCTATAAACGTTTGGGGAGGAATTATTGGAGAACATGTAATAGGGCGACATTTATTTGATGGTAGAGGTGTTTCAGAATCTCATGAGCCGCGAAATGCGCAAAAGGCAAAGTTTATTCTGAGTTATAAGTATGTTTTTGAAGACACTGGAGGCTGCCTTGCTGTATACATAAACAAGAGCTCGGGATAAATTGTAAACAATAAATATAATATTTTTAAGAAGTGTAACTGAGTCAACAGGAGCGATTATGTCTCTGCGCATATGAAGGTCACAGCTCATGAGGTTTTAAAACACCTCTACATTGACTGATATTTATCTTCATTTTTTGGAAAACTATCTGCCACAATTATTGAGAATCTCTGAAATAATTCGAAATAGGATGTGGTTTCAGCAAGATGGTGCTCTACCACATTATTTAAATGCAATTAGAGACCACTTAAATAATACCTACCCTCATCAATGGATTGGAAGTAATGGACCCACTAAATGGCCTGCTAGATCCCCAGATCTTACAAAAATGGATTTATTTTTATGGGGATACGTGAAGGAAATTGTTTATAGAGACACACCAACAACAGTACAAAATATGAACGAAAGAATAATAACTGCCTTTAGATCTATCACACCGGCAGTTCTAGGAACAGTGGAAATCTCATTTCAAAAGTACATAGAGATGTGTGTCAATCAAAATGGGCAACATGTGGAACATTTATTATAATTTTTTCTTCTGAGTTATTTGAAGAAAGTTTATTTTTGAATTTTGTAATTATTGTTCAATAAAACGAAATTGGTTGCAATTAGCCGTAGGGGAGTACTTACATAAAAATGGTCGTTCTTCATTTCTACATCACATCGCTGAAAAACATACAGGGCGTTCCATTTGAAAAAATTGAGAAAATTCAATTTGGCCGCCCTGTACAGTTTTAGGAAATGAAAATGATTCAAAAACATTAACTAGGTGCCTCGTAACTGGTATTCGTATAAGTTTTTCTTAAAACCCACAATTGTGACTGTGGTGATTTTTTTAATATCCATCTGCAGATTGCATTATTTCAACAAAAAAATTCATTACATCCAAGTGGTTGGGAGATATTCAATGCTAATATAGGAATGAATAGAGTCCAGAAAGAAGCTTCAAAAAATGTACTGATATACATAGTATTCTATTTTAAAAAAAGGCACTTGGTCCTGTAATTTCGCCTTGGCTCGCACTGTATGTTCGAAAATAATTTCCAGTTATAGACTTTTTTATCTAGTTTAGTTGCAGGTTTTTAAAAAAAATTCTAGCTATCGTATAACTCGAGATATCGAGGCCTGACGCACTATTGCCCCACCTTGTATATCATTATCTGCAATTACCTTTCGCATCTAAATATAGAGGGCGCCATTGTATCCGTGATTGCAAGAAGACGTAAAACAATTATTTCTGAAAATTTTTGTTTGATACTGATTTATTAATTATTTTCAAATCAATCGCAACTCTATTTTTGTTAGATTTAGATGCTGCCAAGTTATTCACAAAATTGTTATTAACAAATGTTTCAGAAATTGTTTAAACAAAGCATACCCGATAAGTGCAGAGTAAATTTTAGCATCAAAGCATTTTAAAACTACTGCAGATAGATGCATACTTTTAGATATAATATACAGGGTGTAATCAGTTTCATGTCATTAAAAAAACTGGTAATCGGGACCGACTAGACAAACAAAAAACCTTTATGACTTTTCCCTCTAGGGGCACTTTGAAAAAAACTGATCTAGGTTAACATATTTAATATTATGGTAGACAACTATTGAGAACCACTGCTTTTCTTGGTCGATGGACTTGTACTTCCTAATTACACAACTTTTAAATTGTCATAAAAAAGTGCTCGCGGGTACACGCGATGTCAAAGGATCATCGACCGCCTTTGATGGACCGCCTCAACTGAACTGAGGCAAGTATAAAGAGGTAAATAATTCGTTCTCTCTTCGTGCACAATTGCAAGCAAATAATGGCCATAGAGGTTTAAACAGAGCATTTCTTTATATGTGTGCTTTTCAATTTGGAACAAAATATTGGATTGTTTATAATTTAGAAAATTTAAATGTGGTTTATTAACATTTGTAACATAAATGAGTGTCCTGGGTTAAAAGCTTAAAGCTTACTACCTACCTAAATGATTTAAAATCTCTGCATCTGTATCAATACACAGTTCGGTACGTCAAATTAAGTACATACGCACTTCGTTCAACACTAAACGCTAAACTATCAACTAACGTTGTCAATAGAGAAAAATAAAATAAAAACTTGGTACAAAAGCCAGAAAGGAATACAAAAAGAACGAACAAGTAAGTTGTGTCTGTACGTAATGAAGAATTTGACAACTTGAACGGTAAGTCAATAAAATGAATCTTAACTGTAAATACACAATAACGCGAAATTCAAAAATAACGAAAACAACGAACGGCGGGTTGAACGTGTGTACATAACAAAACACCCACAGTAACTAAAATATTGCACAAGGGAGAGTTAGAGTATAATTTTCTTCAGATCAGATCTAGATCTAAACCTACCTCAATATTCCAGCAGTTCTCAAAAAATTTTATTGAAAATTTGCGAAATTTTTGTTTATTTTTTTTTCAAAACTATGAGCTTTAGACGCCATGTTATATAAGGTTTTTTTGTTTGTCTTGTCGTTCCCTACCATCATTTTTTTTAATGACACGAAACTAATTACACCCTGTATAAATATTTATTCAATTTGTCTCTTTAGCTAGTATTTGTAGAATTAATTGCTCTGTTTGTGTTAAGGCTATATGTTTTATGATTTATATTTCCTACAGCTGAAAGAAAACTAATAAAAAACACAGGTTGGCAAATGCCCACTTTTCAACCCAAAAACTGGTAAGAAAGTGGCCACTTTCCAACCTGAAATGTCACATTTCAATTCAGTTGTTGAATGAAGTTGAATATCATACTTTCCACCTTTTAACATGTAAGGCCATTTGATTATTTGTTTGATTGTGAATAAAGATAGTTCCGTTCCTTTGCAGTTTGTACATTTTTGTTATGTTATTCCTGACCTCGAAATAATGCTGCTTAAAAAAAGCCACTGCCGCCTCGATTTGTCATAGAAAAATACTAACCGCCTGGCCTATGACTATTACTGCCGGCGAGTGCAATTCCCAGCGACCATTTTCAATAAATAAACTTATTGGGAAACCGACCCACAACTCGTAACAGCGCAGGGTAATCTAATAGAAACTATTTGCAAGTGTAATGCAATTAACTCAAATATATATAACTCAATTCAATGCCTTGCTATAAGTTACAATTTACAGGTTTTTGTTGTACCAGCTGGACGCAGAAAACGCCAACGATTTGATACGCCTACTACTACTAGATTTATTCTTATGGCATCGATAATAATGACTGTATACAGTAAAAGGCAGGTAAGTAATATCTATGAATACTTATATATTATAATTAATATGAATTTAAGAACTGAAAATCATTCGCTTTGTGGGAAAAAATTGCTTTCACCCCTTAGGGTGCGTTTCAAGTTAAACGTGCCTAGTTTAACTTGAAACCTTGTAAAATCCGTTAGAGTTACGAAGAAAAAAAACATTTTAGGGGGCGACAATGTCTAAAATGCTTCCTTACTGCGATACAGGGTGTTGAAGTTCTAAGAAAACAATTGTTTTTTATCATATCTTTAAAATCAACCGAGATATTTTAATGAATGTTGGTATACGCCTTTCGAGTATCAACAGGCATTTTCTCATATTTAAACGGTTTTTTATTTGCACCAGTGGCGTCCGTACGGGGTGTGGTTTTGAAGAATAAGTGGTATGCCACTGCTTTTGCACAAATGAATATTATGCTTAATATCCCCAATTAATTTAGAGAAAATTCTATTCCCTTACCTTTCGTCCTACGATGCACCGTTTTGGCGTAAAAAAACATTTTCACGCGTTGCGATGTCGCAAATATTTGATGTGGTATTTTGTACGTAAAATTCGTTTCCATCACTTCTACTAACACAGTCGAAAGCTCGAAGTTTAGTTTGCTTGTCAAACTACTATAGTAGAAAGAATATACTGTCACAACCTGAAGTATTTAGATCAATGGCAGTAATTCCATATATACATGGTTTATCGGATAAATTATGAAAAACCGCTGCCTAAGGAATCACTACTTCCACATCCAGATTTCTCATCCAAGTCACTTTAAAGAAAACGTCTCGACTAGATTGGCACTCTAGTATGTGGAAATTATTGGTCATAGAACTTTAATAATATTTAGGGCAGATGTCATAGAAAAGTTTGAGGCGTTGGTTTCTACCATATACGTTAAAAATGAAGTGTCTAGTTTACCCTGCTTGTTTCCCCTACTCACAAACTACCACCTCCCACCCCTTAATGGAATCATCTCAATCAGATGTCATTATAATACATACATGTACTAACTTTCAAGTGAATATCTCAATTTTATGTAATCAGTCCCATTAATAATGGAACGGAGGTGGTGGGGTTTGAAAAATAGTAGAAAGAAACCTGTGGCCTTGGTTTCTAGTATATACACCAAATCTCAAATTTCTGTACTCTTACCAGCTTGCTTTATTTATTTTCCCCTATTTACTCCTATTTAACCCCCAACCCTTCAACGGAATCATCTCAAAATATAATCTAGTTCCAGATGTCGTTATAATACATACGTGTACCAAATTTCAAGTAAATATGTCAATTTATTTTATCCACACCTTTAATAATGGAGTAAGTGTGGTGGGGGGGTTGAAAAATATTATAAAAAATCTGAGGCTTTGGCTTCTAGTACATACACCGAATTTAGAGTTTCTGTACTCTTACCAACTTGCTTTACTTATATCCCCCTATTTACCCCTATTTAACCCCCAACCCTTCAACGGAATCATCTCAAAATATAGTCTAGTTCCAGATGTCTTTATAATACATACGTGTACCAAATTTCAAATGAATATCTCAATTTTATTTTATCAACCCTATTAATAATGGAGTAGGGGTAGTCAGAGGGTTGAAAAATATTATAAAAAATCTTAGGCTTTGGCTTCTAGTACATACACCGAATTTCAAGTTTCTGTACTCTTACCAACTTGCTTTACTGTACCATTATTTACCCCAATTTAACCCCCAACCCTCCGACGGAATCATCTCAAAATATAATCTAGCTCCAGATGTCGTTATAATACATACTTGTACCAAAATTCAAATGAATATCTCAATTTTATTTTATCAAGCCCTTTAATATATGTATGTATTGTAATTACATCTAATTGAGATGATTCCGTTGAAGGGGCGGGAGGTGGGGAGGGTTGTCAATAGAGGAAAATAAGTAGAGCAAGTTAGAAACTTCATTTTTAACGTATGTGGTAAAAACCAAGGCCTCAAATTTTTTTATGACGTCTGCCCCAAATATTATTAAAATTCTATGATAATAATTTCCACATACCAGAGTGCAAATATAGTCAAGATGTTTCCTTTAAAGCAACTTGGATGGAAAATATGGATGTGGAAGTAGTGATTCCTCGGGCACCGGTTTTTTTAGGTGTGAGGTCTGATCCGTGTGCGCAAAGGTTTTTCCATTAAAAGTTTTTAAATATTTTTCAGTGGCAAAATACCCAACAAAAAGTAAGAAACTCTGAATATGCCACAAATAAACAATTATAGACAATATATAAAATGATCTACAAAAAACGTTTGATGTGTTTTTCAAATAAAACTCGATAGAAAAAAAATTATAATCATTAAATGATATTTTTCTTGAAAATTTTAGTCTATTTTTGATTATAACTTTTTCGTTTTCAATTTTACGGTAGGAAGTATCTAGACCTAGAATGTAGAGAATTCAATTCTCTACAAAAAAGTCTTAGAAAATTTTTTGGGAGACTTACGATTCTCAAGATATCGCGGAAAACTGTTTACACCCCCCTTTTCAAGATGGCTTTTGACCCCGAAAATCGAATTTTATACTCACACTGACCCTCCTGTACATAAAAAAAAAATTATTGTTCAACCCAACATGCAAAGTTCGGCCAAAATTTTCTAACATTTCAATGAACTATAAGTGAAGTGAATGGAACGTGACTATTATCTAACGGGAGTAGGAAATATATAAATGGGTGCGTATTTCTGTTTCAAATTATATGGCGAAATAGTTTATAGAACCTATAGAAAGTAAGCAAAGAAACGACTTTAAGAACCAAGCATGCAATATGGGCGATATTCATACATTCACTGTCATGACTGAAATTTTTAACAATTGCCACCATAAGATAAAATTGCACTAACAGCGAATAAGTGTTTGCTGTAAAACATTCCTTCGCCAGTCCAAAGAAGTTATTATGCAAGATTAAGACAATAATCTAATTAAATATTTATAAATTCGGCTTACGTTTTCTAGCCAACAATCGCGCTGTATTTACATTTCATTTGAGCTTCTGAAACGAGAAAATAGACTGGTTGCTAATAGAAATATCTTGCCGTTGTCAGTCGTTAGTTGAATGTTAAACAAATTGATATTGATTTTTTATATTTATTTATTTCAAGCAAGTGTTAATGTTATTGGACTCAGTAAAACGATCCCTTTGAAAAATGTCCAATTTACTACGAAAGTAAATTCAGACAAAAAATCCCATGAAAAAATCATCTTTGAAACGTTAAAAAGGACTTATAACCACCTTTGGCATCATCTTTCATCGAAATCTGCGTAAAAGAATATTTCACAAGAAATTACCAAAAAATTAGAAAAAAATTTCATCTCGAAGACCGACGGTCAATCGCCTTTGGGCTCCGTAGTTCGAAGTTGCACGTGTAACGCTCACGTTTGGAACACACTATAAGTTAATTTGCAAATTTCAATTATATCGACTAATTATGAAAAATGCTTGACCAATAGCCGGTAGTTTGTACGACCAATAGCCGGGTAGTTTGTACGACCAAGTTTAGCCAACTCGAGGGGAGACGCTGAAAAGATAGCGTAGAGGCGGTTGGCCGTGTGGGCTGTAAGAATTAAAAACCCGCCATATATTTGTAAATATCTCTATATAGTGATTAATAACTTGCGAATAGAATCAGTTAAGTAGTTAGTTTAGATTATATGTTCTGTGATATAGTGTAACATTGCCCATAGTTACATCAAGGCAATATTTTGGTCGTATCAACTGTAAGTACAACAGACTATTATATTGTAGCGTATATTCCACCTTTTAGGAAACACCCTGTATGAATCCGTGGGTTCTAAATAATTTCAACAAGAGATAAACACCACTAACACTTTATTTAACAATTTACTGACTATACAATACTTCAAATTCGAAATAACACTTTGTTTACTTGATTTAACCTCACTTTTCACTTTTCAACTTGTCCACTTTTATAAACTGCCTTCTTAATAAAACTTCTCCTTCCGCGCTGGTAATCGCGCCTTATATACTCCGAAATTACCTCTAGATTAAACCAGAATCTTCTCCAACCACAATCTAGAAAAGTCCATGGCTCTTTCTAGATTATTTCCAGTCACTATTAGTAGGCATAGGTGTATCATCTCCAGTTCCAAGGGGGTGTAATTCATAACACTGCCCCCTCCTTAAGCCTTATCGTCCCGATCAGGCAACTCAAAATCATCGATGTATTTCGCCAGCCTGTCCAAATGCACGATCTTCATCTTGGACTTTTTGCTTCGTTGAATCCTATAGACGACGTCATTAATTCGGGTAATAACAGTATACGGTCCATCCCAAGGCGGTTGAAGTTTCGGTGACCTTCCTTTCTTCCGCTGTGGGTTGTACAGCCAAACCAGATCTCCCGCCTTGAACCCTTCTGAACTACCCTTCCGGTCGTATCGAGCCTTCATTCGGTCACTGGCTGGTGATGATTCCGCTATATCGTTAGCCAACCTCTTGAAAGGAGCTCCGGCGTTGAACTGCTTCTTTTCACCCTTACTTCCAGTCTGTGGTCCCTTACTGGCTGCACTAATCTTGCATTTGCGACACCAAGCCTCCACATCCTGGCGACTTCTTATCCAATAAAATCGTTGTCGTATTTTTTTCAGGGTCTTGTTAACACCGAAGTGTCCATCGAATGTTCCATTGTGCACTTCCTGAAGCACCTTCGCTACTCGACACCTGGGAATCACTAGACGCATAACCACCTGCTTTCCATCCGGGATTTCCCATGCTCTCCGCAACAGCCCGTTCATGACTGCCAGTGAGTTCCACTGCGCCCATAGTGCCTTTAGTCCCACTCTTTTGCCTGAAACATCCTTCCATTTTGGACGAGTTCCCCTTTCTTTGGCTCTCAATATAGGCCCAATTTGCTCATCGTTCAGTTGCTCTTGTCTGAGCGCCTCATCTGTCCTGTCATCCGGCACCTCCACCTTGACAGTGTTGACTGCTCCCGTGACCTGCAGTTTCTCCTGGTGGTAGTACTTGCAATCTTCCTTGCACCTTCTTCCGGATGAAGTATCGGCATCCTTCTGGGGTTTCATTTTATTTTCACGTCCTGGTAGTAGTGGACTTCTCGGAATGCTTCGAAGCTGGGAAATCCTTACTCGGGGTACCACGTTCCTTATCTGACACAGTCTCTCTGATTTTCCCCTCAGCTTCATAGAATCTCCGGCCTTCACTCTCTCCAATCTCCTCCGTGGACATTCTAGTTGGATATGTCCTAGTTCTCCACACATGTAACATTTCATACGCCGTTCACTTGGCCTTCCACTACTTTTATTCTGAGTCTCGTCAACCTTTTTAGCAGTCACTTTCCTCGAGTTCCGATATCGACAGTCTCGTTTGATATGTCCCATCCTGCCGCAGTTGTAGCATTTAATACCTCCACTTGACCTTTCTCTATTTTGTTGGTTTTCCTGTCTTCTTGGAGGATTTGATGTAGCCAGTAATTGACTTTATTTTTACTATTATTTTACTTTTTAGCTTCATTTTGTATCATTGCTACTTATAAATACATGTCATTTTACACACAGACGCGTTTCATACAATTCACCAAAATACTTGAACACTACGCTGGAATATCAACATTCCACTGGTGAAACTTGAATCCCCTGATGATTCCAGTGTGATTGTCGAAACGAGCGTTAAGTGTATTCGAGTGTAGTGTTGAAATGTGTTGATGTTCGTGGAGACTAGTTCAGACGTTGTGAAAGGGTTTCTCTATATGTTTTTTTTTACGACGACTATTAATAAATTTTGTCCGGTTATTGTGTATCTATTTAATTAAATCAAATAAGTATAATAATGCGATTAAAATGTGTTTGTTTCAAAAGATACACGTTTAGTTCTAATTCGTTAACAGCATTCCGTCTACAGCCCATTTAGTTTGAAACGTGGAGGCACACACGAAATAAAAGTACGATAATCTTCCAGTTGAGCTACCTGTCTAGAAAGAGGCAAAAGAACGTCTGTATAATCACGTTTAAGCACATTAAACAGCGTTTAAAGTTATGCAAAGCGACACATGAAATGGCAAGCCTACTACGACAAGACGTCCATAAACACTACTCTTGTTCCATATAATCAGATTAAAAATTCAGCCTTATTTATTTCCCCATAAAAACCTTCTACACTTTGCCACTTGGCCAATACATCGCCTCTTGAGCCGCAGATAACGCTGCATAAATATCAGAAAAACCGCGCTAATCTATTGAATAACATCCATGAGAAAACGATAAAAGGGATAAAAATGTAAATGATGCAAATGTTGATAAAACTTTCTAAGCTGCCTAAGACAAGATAGATGACTAGGCAACTGCGTATGTATAAGTAGTTGATTTTTTCCCGAGCCGTTCTCAAGACTGTCTGATTGTAACAGTCATTTCGGATGATTTAAATGTACCACCTGTGAGAGAATAAGTTATTTGCTTGGACACAAGAAATAATGTATATTGCCAGCTTTAACATTATCGTAGAAGGACGACTACAGTTTGAACACTCTTACCAAATGACGCTTTATGTCAAAAACGTAGAGCAATAAACACATTTGAAGCTGGATTAAAAACTTCGCCTTAAAATTATTATTTAGGCTGATTTTATTGAACTCTTCTTTTCTAACAGTATTATGATATCGATATTTATATAGCGACTGAATTAGCTAAACCACTGCTGTACCAGACGTGCATAGAAAAACATCAATGTCCTTTTGAATTGAATTTAGTTTTATTCTATTATGTATTTAATTATTCAGTAGCATTCAGTAAAATTTGTTAGTATGGGAAGACATCTAAAAACTCATAAACCTCCTCCAGCTAGTCTTGTAGATTGTCTTATAGATTGTTCGGCTCCTCAGCACTTTTCACTTCGACCTAGCAGATCTTTTGTGAATTACTCTAAATTAGTTATTGCCCAGGATTCCCAAATATTTCAAAGCTTGTGATTTTCCTTGGAGCTTATTTTCTTACGTTTCAGGTGTTAATTCTTCTTTTTCTGGATACTATAACATGTTTCATTCACAAAATATATGGTCAATTTCTTGCTAGTTCCGTATCACCAAATCTGCATTTATCATTGGCTTTGGGGGGCCTCTCAGCAGCATTGTTGTAGATGAGTTTTAGAAATGTATGGTGTTCTTTGTCGAATCAATTATAAACTTTTTCGTTTGCCTTTGACCTGGACTATTTCTCCAGTAGAAGCTCGTCTATTTCGTTTGTCATTTTAGCACCTCTTTCGTCATGTGTAGCATAGATAAACCATAAAACGGTCCGGGCCCAAAAAATGGATCTACAACACTACAGCCAATTTATCGCCTTCTATTCTCTCGTGCCCTGGCAACTACATCAAGGTAACCTTGCTGTGTTGTGCTAGTAGCTTCAGAGATTGTTTCCATTCATAGATAGTTCAAAAATGTAAGAGTTGAAAACCTTTAACGCTGCCTGGCTATGTGGAAGGTCTAAGGCTCTAGACAACCTGCAACTAGGCCCAGTTAAGCACACACCAATTCCTTAGGTGATCTTCTATCCGTCTGCATAAGTAACCCTTTTTCCATTGTCAGTTGGTTTGGTCATGGGCTCCAATGGGATTGATTCCAAAATCCTTAGCAACCAATCAAATCGCCAGGTTTGAATCTGTGTACCTACTGCAAACTTCGGGCACTATGTATTGCCTTCTTCCTCTAGAAATTAGGTCGTTGAGTATTGCTGCTGTGGGACAGGAGCAATTGTGCCTGTTATCCCTAAATAGACAAAGCGTTCCAATATCTGTAACTTTCCTTGTATTGGACCAAATAGTCACAGGGGCTTTTTGTAAGGGTTCTCCTTAATATGAGTTCCGGGTTCTTGATCGAGCATTTTTTCTTTAAATTCCTTATTTATGTTAACATCCTGGCGGAGTTTAGCTATAGCCACCCTATCACTCAACCAGAATACATACACGTAGACAGGATTTTTCATAGATATTTAACCTCGTTGGAAATGTTCAGGTACTGGCCTATTTACCAGAACTGTCAAACTTTCCTTTTGATAAAGGGAACAATAACTGTTCCGTTCGGATTAACGCTAGGAGCTCTAACAAGCACCATTTGGATATTGTGTTAAAACAATTTACGTGAGATTTAAAATCATATCCTGACATCTGCCTCTTACAGTAATCATCAGGTCCTCTGCATATTCCTGGACGTTGAAACCAGAATTACTTAACTTATGGAGGAGGTCATCCACTACCATTGACCACAGCAAGGGCGATAGAACTCCACCCTATGGAAAGTCCCTTCTGGACTGTTTATACAGATTCATAGATGTTGTCAAATGCACCCTCTATATCTATGAATGTATGAATGCAATCATAGCCACTAAATCTCTTTTCAATACTGACCATCTGGAACATTTATTGTTAATTTTCCAGCTCGATAGCCTAATTATTTTGGGCAATGCGAAACCCCTGTAAGGGTTTAACTAATCAATTCAGAAACATATTCTTTATATGATTTTGCAAACTGCAAAAGAAAAATTATCTATGAGAACAAAAAAGAGAACTATCCGTAAAATTATTGATTTTCAATCTTTGCATTCTTTCGATAATTTTACAGATAATTTTTCTTTTTAGTTCTCATTGATAGTTTTTTCTGCTGTTTGCAAAAGGTCGGTGAAAGAATTTGATAGCGGAAAGAGACCAAAATGAAATAAAGTTGTTGAAAAAATAATAAGTAGCGACCGATAATAGTTTTTCATTGTCGCACTTACAATCCATCACTTTTTCTTTTACAACTGGCGGTGTACCTACTTACGAGCTGATGAACACATCACATTATGATGTCAAACTCTGCAACTGAGTAGCCAAGGTGGTCTCTCTTGTAGTCTCCACTCTCATATACGGTCGTTAATATTTTTATAGTATAGTTAATCAATTTACAAACAGATGTTAGTTAATACAGCTTCATATTGCATAAATAAATTCAGTGCATAAAACGTCTTCGCCGGGCATTATGTCAGGCATAAATTTTCGCAGTTAAAGTAAAACATTAATTATTTCATAAAGTCACTATTCATTTCCTGGAAGCAACTCACTATTTTACCTATTCAACATTTAAAATGACTCGATGACTTATTGTTGTAAGGTGCGATGGTTTAAGGCTATCCTGGAAACAAAGGAAATGGTTATCGAGTTTTGTGAAATAAATAATTGTGAAACTAATTTGAATATAAACGATGCATATTATTATTCATATTACTAATTAGCATTTAGATGTAAAGTGTATTTCATTATTTTGAAATAGAATAGGGTACAAGCGAATGTCTGTTTTACATCCAAATATGTGTTTATTATATTGCTTATAATAATAGTAATAGTCCTTTATCTAGCTCTTTGCTATACATGTTTACAGTGGTAGGAGTGAAACAAAAAATACGGTACAATAAGCATAAGATATTTACACATCAAAAGGAAGCAAATTGATTTCACTTTCAGCTATACTAATAAATGTAACCATAGTGATATATGAAATAGAAAAATTGTTGCCAAGTATTTCTAACTATTCCTTTGAAATAATCTGTGCTACGAGCCTGCTCTACCTCCACTAATAATGTGTTATTTATTTAATTAGATACACCACCCAACAGTTAACCAACTAAATGGTAGTATGGTTATATTCTATTGTAAATCAAACTGCTTAATTGATTAATACTAGAGTTGAGATATCAAGCCTATCTTGCAGTAGATTATAATTTTTACTCATAAAATATATAGGGGAAAATTTTGATACAAAAGTTCGAGGAGTAGGAAGACGAAATGTTTCACAATTCCAACTTGTATTACGAGGTACGTGAAAATTCAGTTGCTCGAAGATATCCATATCTTCGAGGGTATTTAAACATATTGCAAAGAAAGGCTATTGAGTGTATTATCTTTTTATTTTGTGGATATGACTTGTTAAATCTTTCCAACATAATGTTTCGGGAATATCGAGTTATAGGATAGATACCATCTTCAACAAAACATACGTACCTACTTATCAAAACAGCGCTGAACATTCTCAACATTATTTGGCTAAGCTAAGTAACTGGCATATCCAGGGGACCATATGAGTAAGCAGAATCCCAATTTTGATCGTATGTACAAATATATAGTAACTTCATAATGTCAGTATTCGGCAGTTTCGTATTACAACACTTGATAGATGTTTATCAAAGATAAGTCCAAGATTTAGTATTATATCAGGCTTCTGCAATATTTTAGAAAAAGTAAATGTGTTAGATATCTTGAGAGGCCAATGGTTAGATAGGGACCAGTTTTTAATCATGTTTAAGCTATTTTGAAGTTTTTCACATTATATTACAAAATAAATTTTCGTATCATCTGCATAGTTTAGTTTAGTTTTTATTTAGTTTCATTTGACATATTATTACAGAAAAAAATACGTATAAAACAGGTCAAAGGGGTAAGCAATATAAACTAGACACATGACTCTTACAAATTGTAGAGATAAAAAGATAAAATTCTACACTAATAGTTATAAAGATAAAACTTAAAAATAATTACAATTATTAAAAATCAAGAAATTCTTAGATTGAATATGGTTCTATATCACAGACATATTGGAAAACTTGTCCTCTGAAATCTTTTTGAAGAATTTTGTTTTTGAGAAAATCAGTCAGTACATTAAAAAATTTGATTGCGGAATAGAATGGTCCTTTCTCAGTTAGAGTTAAATGGTGCATCGGAAATGCATAATTGCTTTTGTGCCGAGTATCATAAATATGATTTAGGTTCAATGTTTTGAAATCAGCCTGATGATTTTTTAAATATAGTAAGCAGGAGTATACATATAGTCCTGGTATTGTGAGCATTTTGTTTTCCCTAAAGTGTCCTCGGCACGATTCATAAAATTTTAATTTGTACATTATTCTAACTGCCCTTTTTGAGCTTTAAATACTTTGTGGAGGTCCGAAGAACCACCCCATATCTTAATTGCATACTTAGCGATGGAATAAAAATTTACATAGTATACCGTTTTAAGATACATATAGAAGACTCTCTACATTCAAATTAGCTACAGTATCATTTATAAAAACAACGAACAAAAGCGGGCCCAGTACGGATTTCTGGGGAACGCCGGATGTGGCTAAAACATCAAATGATTTGAAACCAAGGTATTTCACATACTGACGCCTATCCTCTAGATACGAATAAAATAAGCCTAATTGTGCTACTGATAATTGGAATTCATTCAAGTTTTCCTAATAGAATAGTTAATCATCTAGATCATATCCAGAATTAAGTAAGAATCGATTGCAGTTGCGTGCCTTGTCGCCTAGCTAGTTAGAGCTCTAAACATTAAGCATACATATTGTCTTATTTATTTGTGGTTTTGTAATTTTGTTTGTGTTATTTATTAATAGATTTTAAACATGCACATCGTGTTTGATTCCATAACTGTGAGTGAATGAAAAGATTAACATTGAACTTGCTGTTGAGAAAAGAGTCAAGTGTCACCTGGCTGGCCGCCGAGGCGAAAGCATGCCAGGATTCAGACCTTACTTGATGTGTGGCGCCCTTGCGAAACTAACAAGTCTAAATAAAAATTAATAATTCTCATCTTATTCATTACCTATTTTAGAATTTCTTCTCGAGGTGTAACCTCCTTGAATACAACGACATATATTTTAAAGTATCAATTATTTGGATTCTAGTGACTCGAAGATGTGTAAATTCAACAAAACCTCAATGGACATTTTATACAATCACAGCACTGCCCATATTATACTCCGTACATAAAAAGGTAAAAACTGCTGGCAAATTCGATTTTAAGACACGGCAAAAGCTCCTTGACAAAATTTAAATGTAGAACCTACGCCTTGCCGCCTATAAGGCCGTACACTTTACATCGTACCTTCCCAAATACAGTTTTAGTTTGAATGAATACAGCTGGATCTAAATTAACGAGACAGCCATTATTTCAGGTTGGAAATGTTGTTTTACATTACCATATAAAAGTTTAACCCACAACCCACTCGTATGTTAAACCCTTTAAGTACTCCTAAGTAAATAAAGAATATTTTAAAATAAACAAGCGTATAATTCACTTGACCGCATTCCATCCGAGCTCTTGTCTTGGCAGATTAAAAAATACATATGTAAAAATCGGCACGTTATAAATCAAGCAGAAGATGCTCTTGAGGGTTAAAATTATTATTCAAATCAGTCATAATCCGTCAATATGACAGTGTCGTATCTTGGAACACAGGGATCATCTAGCAAGGCACATGACACGTAGTCGAGACTGCGGATTGGCTGTTCGTCATTAATGTTTTTCAAATTCTTTGTTTCTTTTAGAATACACCAGTTGCATGTGTAATCATTAAGACTCTATAGTACGAGAGCCAGCGTGCAATTATCTAACGCAGTGTTCCTCAAACTTTTTTATCTCACGAACCCCTTAATGTTGCGCAGTAATCATGCGTACCCCTTTCTAAAAATACATATTATATATTTTAAGTAACTATAGTAAGTACAGGGCCTGACTAGGTATTTCAAAGAAGTAATACGCAATATCTTTGTGCCCTCTTGACGGCGAAGAAAGAACTATTTTGGATAGGTCCGTACTGCACTTCGTAGTTTAGATTCGGGTTTTAATTAATCTTGGGATGCATATTAATTGTGCAGTTTTATCTTTCACCATATGTGTTATATGTTTTATTCTGTTATATATAATTTTTTGTAGGTTTCTGTTTTTAAATTTATTAGCCGCCATTCGCGTACCCCCTAAAAATTTTCGCGTACCCCCAAAAGGTACGCGTACCCCCAAAGGGTACGCGTACCACAGTTTGAGAAACACTGCTAACACATTTGTAACAGCTAGAGGCATTAATCATGTTCCATAGAGCAATACAGACTGTGATATGTGAAATCTTCTTAGTGATGGAAACTTCACTATATAACTTAATGTCTTTTACAATTGGTGCAAGTATTTGTATCAAGCGAATATTTTTTGTCGATTACTAATAGTCGAGGAAATGAAGCAGGAAAAAGGCCTAAACCCCAACACGCTCCACCTGATTTTTATGTGCGATGGCGCAAATGCTCCTAAAGATGTATAGAACAAAGTCAGGGTCATGGGAATTGGTGCTTTTTCGATTTCCGGTCGTAAAGTGGGGCAGAAGTGCGCTATTTCCGGTTACCAATTTTTTCTAAGTTGAAAAAAAATCCTTTGTATTTTATATTTTTGACAATTCAAGATTTTTTTGGCACACCGAAAAACGTACCAGAAGGTACTTCACCTTTCTGTATCAGGACTTTTTTTTTGTGGGCCTGTGTTATCAATTAGAACATTGGTCAAAGACCAATAATAATCGAAAATACTAGTTTTTTTACAAAGAACGTTTAAATACGCATTTAGTTTTTTTAACGCTTATATCTCGAGAAAGGTGAGGTTAGGTAAAAAGTGTCAAGAGTCGAAAAATGTTTATAATTGTCCAATATATGAGGTCCGCATGTTTCAGTTCATAATAAACGTCCACAAATAATCGTAAATACTAGTTTTTTGAAAAGAAATAGCTTAAATATACTTTTTTTAAATTTTAAATGCCTATGTTTTGAGAAGGGTGAATTTAGCTAAAAATGTCAAGTAATTGTTAATAAATTAAACACTGCTTTTAGATGAATCAATCAATATATTATAAATACTCTACATATGTTTCGGCTTATTAGGCCTTTATCAAGAGTATTACATAGTAAATACTAAAGTTTCTGACGTGCTTATTCAATTTATACCTAAAAGTATTTATGTTTTAATCTATTTATGACTTAAGCTACTTAATATTTAATTTAACATCTTCAATTATTTGAATGTTTGGAGTGGACCTAAGCTGATTATATAAATCAAAGGATATTTCTTAACAATTGGTTTATTATAGGGGTGTTTAGGAAATTCTGCTGGTCATTTGTGGTGCAAGGGTTGTACTTGAAAGATTTTTTGATTTCTAGTTGTTCTAGCAGATCTAAACGTTTACCTTTTCTTTCTGAATGAAGTAAATTTATGTTATCAGTATCTATGAAATGGTTGTTTTCAATACAGTGTGTTGACATTCCTGTATTTTTATTGTTATTTAAGATTGATTTTTTGTGTTCTTTTACCCGGTTGACAACGCTTCTACCACTCTGACCGATATAGACAGCATCGCAATCCTTACAATTAATTTTATATACACCTGATTTATCAATTTTATTTAGTTTTTCTTTGTTATTAACCAAAATGTTTCCTATATTTGTTTTGTTCACACTTATTGTAGAGATACCCAAATTATTCAATTTTTTAGAAATCTTGTTACTAAATTTCGGAACATAATTAATAAAACTATATTTTGTGGGTTTGTTAGGCACAGTGAAAAATTCTTTTTGAAGCATTTTGCGTTGTTTGTTTTTGACCATGTTATCTATTAGTGACTCGTTGTATCCGTTATTTCTTGCAATTTGTTTAATTATATTTAATTCTCTATCAAAATCACTTTGATCTAAAGGAAAATTCGTCAGTCTATGTATTAGACTATGAAAGGGTGAAATCTTAAAATTAAGATTTCTCTACACTGCCATGATTGCTGCTTACTTTCTAGATATGAATATCAAAAAACATAACAATCAGTTGAAATTTAGCATCTACCGCAAACCTACCACTACAGATACAGTAATACATTATAATTCGCAGCAATCATGGCAAATTAAGATTTCACCCTTTCATAGTCTAATACATAGACTGACGAATTTTCCTTTAGATCAAAGTGATTTTGATAGAGAATTAAATATAATTAAACAAATTGCAAGAAATAACGGATACAACGAGTCACTAATAGATAACATGGTCAAAAACAAACAACGCAAAATGCTTCAAAAAGAATTTTTCACTGTGCCTAACAAACCCACAAAATATAGTTTTATTAATTATGTTCCGAAATTTAGTAACAAGATTTCTAAAAAATTGAATAATTTGGGTATCTCTACAATAAGTGTGAACAAAACAAATATAGGAAACATTTTGGTTAATAACAAAGAAAAACTAAATAAAATTGATAAATCAGGTGTATATAAAATTAATTGTAAGGATTGCGATGCTGTCTATATCGGTCAGAGTGGTAGAAGCGTTGTCAACCGGGTAAAAGAACACAAAAAATCAATCTTAAATAACAATAAAAATACAGGAATGTCAACACACTGTATTGAAAACAACCATTTCATAGATACTGATAACATAAATTTACTTCATTCAGAAAGAAAAGGTAAACGTTTAGATCTGCTAGAACAACTAGAAATCAAAAAATCTTTCAAGTACAACCCTTGCACCACAAATGACCAGCAGAATTTCCTAAACACCCCTATAATAAACCAATTGTTAAGAAATATCCTTTGATTTATATAATCAGCTTAGGTCCAGTCCAAACATTCAAATAATTGAAGATGTTAAATTAAATATTAAGTAGCTTAAGTCATAAATAGATTAAAACATAAATACTTTTAGGTATAAATTGAATAAGCACGTCAGAAACTTTAGTATTCACTATGTAATACTCTTGATAAAGGCCTAATAAGCCGAAACATATGTAGAGTATTTATAATATATTGATTGATTCATCTAAAATCAGTGTTTAATTTATTAACAATTATTTTCAAGATGTTTCACAAGGAACCTACCACAAGTTCAGTTCAGTGTATTAAAAATGTCAAGAGTCAATAAGTGCTTGGAATTATCCAAAATATAAGATCCAGTTCTGTTTCAACTTTAAAAAACTTTTTTTATTGACCGGAAATGTTCCGGTTAGGTTAACTTTTCCTTTGTCGATTGGACTACTTATATTTATTATGTTCATTCTAATACTCAAAAACATGAAGTACGGCTCTGTAGGACCGTCTCTGCAGGTAAAAATACCGACTTTGATATTTTAATGGCCTGTTTTTATAGTCTTTTTTATTTGCATTAAATATGTGAAGACAATTATACATACTACACTCTCAACTCTTAGAAAAAGCAGTTTTTTTTTCTTTTCAGAAAAATATTAAACTGGTACACTATTTTATTTGAACAAATAAGTTAGTAATAATAATCAGTAATATTTTGTATTGAAATTGTTGAAAATACAACTGGGATTTTCAACAATTTCAACTTTACTGTCAACTGTTGTCCCAGCATCCTCTTTCGTGAAACGAGAGTATTGATGACAGGATGCAAAAGTTTGTGCCAAGTTTCTATACCTCGGTCAATTTCCATCGTACATAAGTCAGTAACCCAAATTGAAGGTATTTGATTCAGCTATCAGCAATATGTGAGATAATTTCTTTGTACAATATTTTCCAATATATTTAAAACGCATTTTCCGCCCCTCTGCACTCTAAAACACACCATTCTGCACTTCTTAGAGTTACGACCTCAATAGTGATGGTCAAACCTACAAGCCCCCTAGTTTTCATGAACTCTCTAATTTTATCTTTTTCCTATAGTCGCGTCATTTTGGCATTTTACCTCTAAAAAAAAGGTACAGGGTCAATTAACTTCATTTTTGTTGCAAAGAGTTCAGAAAGGCATTTAGAAAAAACAGTACCTTTTGTTTTTTTGACGAAAATGTTTGGTTTCATTTGTTGTCCAATAATTGACCAATTTTAATAACCAATTCAATAAAATTAATTGAAAAATTTGTTGTCATTCACAATATGCCATAGAATTAGACGAAAGTTTACGCGGGGATTTTTGGGGTCGCTGATCACCAATCTGAAGTCCAATTTGGGAAATTCAAAATGGCGGACCGGAAGTCGGGCCATTTTCCATAAGAAATGAGAATGGATATCTTGGCCTTGAAAATCTGTGCTCGGGGGTTTTCGAGGTTGCTGAATAAGAATCCGAGGCCCGATTTGGTAAATTCAAAATGATGGACCGGAAGTAGAGTCAATTTATCAAGAAAAACTCGTATCTCTTTCGGTTTTGGGCTGAAAATGAGTACTCGGGGGTTTCTCGTTATCGCTGATAACGAATCTGATGTCCAATTAGGGAGAATTCCGAATGTCGGACCGGAAGTAGTATATTTTTCAGGAAATTCTCGTATTTTTCATATTTTCAGCACAAAAAAGTAAAAAATACGAGGTTTTTCGAAGAGATTGACTGTTTTTTCGGTGCGCTATTTTGAATTTCGTGAATTGGACCTATAATTTGTAATCAGCGACCTCAAAAACCCCCGAGTACTCATTTTCAGTCCAATAACGAAAAAAATACGAGTTCTTACTGATAAATTGACTCTATTTCCGGTCGGCCATTTTGAATTTACCAATTCAGACCTCTGACTTGTAATCAGTGACCTCAAAAACCCCTCAGTACTCATTTTCAGCCCAAAAACGTAAACAACACGAGTTCTTCTTGATAAATTGACTCTATTTCCGGTCCGCCATTTTGAATTTACCAAATCAGACCTCTGACTCGTAATCAGCGACCTCAAAAACCCCCCGAGTACTCATTTTCAGCCGAAAAACGAAAATAATACGGGTTTTTCCTGATAAATTGACCCTATTTCTGGTCCGCCATTTTGAATTTACCAAATCAGACCTCCTATTCGTAACCTCGAAAACAGATTTTCAGGACCAAAATATCCATTCTCATTTTTCATGGAAAATGGCCTGATTTCCGATCCGCCATTTTGAATTTCCCAAATTGGACTTCAGATTGGTGATCAGCAACCCCAAAAACGCCCCAGTAACCATTTTCGATTAATTTTATGGCATACTGTGTATAATAACAAAATTTTCAATTAATATCATTAAATTGGCCATTAATATTGGCCAATTATGGGGAAAAAAATTGAACCAAACATTTCCGCCAAAAAATAAAAGGTACTGTTCTTTCTAAATGCTTTTCTGAATTCTTTGCAATATAAATGAAGTCAATTGACCCTGTACCTTTTTTTTAGAGGTTTTCAGATTTTTCATGCTAAAATGACGCTAGTAGTTTTTAAATGTTTTACCCGCACTATAGGTAGAATTCTGGTCAATTTATGGTTATGATGTAGACATTATTCCAGTATCACTATGTACCGAAAACATCAATCAGTTTTGTGTAACGCGTACCCCGTTATTCAGTACGTGTGTGCCACTGGGGGGAGAGCAGCCATAAAGTTGACCAACCACCTCTTCGTGTGTCAATTATTGCGTGGCTGGAAGGTGTTTACACAGCGGGTGCAAGGGCGTGATTTATCTCCAGGTCGGAGTGTACACACGGTGAGCGGGTGACGACCTTAGATTAAACTTATACGGTAATAACATTTCAACCCATTTGTATTGGGGATTATTCCTATTTCATCGACTTCGGATAACATGCCTGGTTATGATCCGTCTGAGAGAATAAAATGGTTGGTATAACGAAAAGTGCACACACTGGCGGTCATAAGGGAGGGCGCATGGGAGCCATGGCCGCCCTCAGAGCTCTGATCATGATAAAATCAGATAAATAAGAAAAGCAATAAAATGATTAATTTTTCGTTGCAACAGTTACAGATTTTTTTTTAGGATCTATCAAAAAGTAGAAAAATTTATTGAGAACTAATCAGAAATGAAAATATGTCTATTAAAATATTAATTTCTAATCTTCGAATTTTTCTGATAACCAACATTCTGATTGTACAAGAAAATAAATATATGGAAAAATACAAAAAACACGTGCCTTGGAGTCAGTCTTCATTAATCAACAATGAAAATCAATATCTGGTGTTCTAACATAATAGCCGACACTGCTTATGCAAGGCACCAAAAAGTTCTAAAATGAATTTATTTCCAAAAAATACCCATCCCGAAATTGTCTTGAAGTACAAAAATCATTTATTACACCTTGGAATATTTTTTGTGATTTTTATAATTTAAAACATTTTATGGATAGGTATTTTTTGTTTATAATTTCATTTTAAGCTCTTTGTATCTTGATTAGCCAGACGGTGTTGAGGCGGCTGACTCAGGAAATAAGATTGTTGGGGTACCAAATTGGTAGCTCAAATGTTTTCTTAATTTCATACAATAAAAATAAATAGTAACGGTAGTACGTCAAAAAACTCGGCTCCTACAAATCAAGTAAAATAAAGTAGAAGTTACAAGATCCCCTCCCCCCTAGAAGCAAAACGTAGGCTGCCCTTGAGTACACGCCCCTCAAGTTGTTTTGTTCAATACACTACGCGTATTTTAGTTCATTGGCATAACCTTTCCACATACGATTTTACCGAAAGCTGCTAATCTTAGAAAACAGGTTTCAAATGAAAGTTGTTTCCATTCTCTATCTTTATTTCTTCCTAATGGTATGTATTTCGGAAGATAAAAAGTTTCTCGCTGGCTATATTTACTCATACAATTTCGCATGCTTTATGGACGGCCGAAACATTCATATTTTTTACACTACAACTAGCATTGCGACCTGTAGAGTGGTGTATGCGCATAATTGCGTGATTTTCAAATTTTGATCAGCCACTTTGAGTCCGTCATATTGAATTTAAAATTGCATCAAAATCGTAATTACCGACCTCCAAAACTCCTCTTTGGTTTCTTCGTAATTTTATTACTTGAATTGTCATTACAGTTCTAAATTTAAAAAAAAATCGGTAAAGGTATTTACACAGAACTTCCCTCTTTATTTGTGCATGGGGGTCACTCTAAAAAATTGTTAATTACGAAATGACATTGAGAATAATAATCGGAATATAGTTATCACTATTATTACAAAGAAAACGTGATAACTTTTGGTCAAAACAATATACAGAGTGCTCATCCAACAGCAAAAGTTCAATACTAAATAACAGGTGCCAAATATGGAAGGCTTGCGCAAATACCTTTACAAATGTCCACCATGACTGAATTATTTTTTGGGATGACCACCCTGTACATTTTTCAATAAAACTGCAATAAGTGCATATGCCAAATATTGTTGCCGTCTAAGCAAATAAAATATTCTTTCGTGTAATCTAGTGGTAAAAAAATATTTCGTTATCTATTCTATAGTAGTAGTTAAAATAGTTTCAACAAATTTTTTTTTAGATTTTTTTTTAAACAGGTTTAGAATGTCATGAAACGTGGAAATTTTAAATTTGAGCAAAAACAAATTATTTCCATCATCTGTTTTGTATTTTGTCGTGGGCAAAAACTTTCAATTTTTTTTTTAGTTTCAAAAGTTTATGGAATAGGCTTAGAATGTCACGAGACGTGGAAATTTTTAATTTGAGCTAGAAAAATTTGTTTCCATCAATTCTATGGTAGTGGTAAAAAAATGCCATGAAACGTGAAAATTTTAAATTTGAGCAAACAAATTTTATTCCATCTATTCTAGTGGAAAACATTTTTTCAAAAATGTTGGTAAAAAAATTTTCAAAATATTTTTTTTGATATAGGTTTAGAATGCCATGAAACGTGGAAATTTAAAATTTGATCAAAAATAAAATTTTTCCATCTATTTTACTGGCAAAAAATTTTTCAGAAACTTTTTTTTTTTTTTCGGAATCGGTTGAGAATGTCATGAATCGTGGAAATTTCAAATTTGAGCAAACAAATTTTTTTTTCATTATTTATTCACTTTAGACGGTCCCTGTATATTTTCCAGTCAAAGCTTAACCATTTCTTCGCTGACAGAAGCGTCAGCTACCTACCAAATTTGACTGTTCTCCATCAAGTAGTTTTTTAGTTAATGCACCAACAGACACACAGACAGACAGACTGACGGAATTGAAAAACCTATATTTTCGTAATCTACGTGATCTGGAACGTGAAAATCCGAAAAAATCTCGGAGAGTGATTTTTTCTCCAATACAATACTTCCTTTCGGTATGCGAGGGAAATAAAATGATTTTTTTCCTTTCTTTGTTTTCTCAAAGAATTTTAATTTTCACAATTAACCTTTAAAATGTTTATGTTTACAGTACATTGCAAGAAGTGTTGTTCAAATCCGTGAAGGTCAAAGTATTCCCGTAGAGTTTAAATTTTACACTACCAACCTGTTTCAAAAGATTCCTCATTTTTCTGTCACTAATTGGAATATAAAATTATCTAAATTGTTTAGTGGTCGGTGAATATTCATAGGTTTTCATTAAGTTTTATGCGTTGTATCGAATATGTCGATAACAATAATGTCTTTTGTTATCGTATATTGTGTATATAATAAAACTGTTAAATAAGAATTCATTTAATAAATTGACAATTTTGATTAAGCAAACCTGAATACGTGGGTCCACTCAATAACAGTCTCAGTGGTGAGGTTTGAATCAGATGAATAAAATTAAAATGTAAATGTTCTGTAATACACACACCACAGGCAAAAAAGGAACCGAGAAAAGACGTTCTTTTCTGCCTATATTTTCTCCTTCCAAATTTGAACGATATGTCTTAAAAAGAAAAGTTAGCTGGTAGATAGCTGATTGCAGTTTATTTTGCACAGCTTCCATGTCATTTTGTTGCAAAACAATAGAAAAAATTGCGTTTTTACAAGAAGTTGGTAGTATAATTTGACTTGATTTAAACATTTAATGATTAAGTAAAATTGCAAGAATAATTTTCTTAAATAATGTTTGTCCCCCGCGAGCTTTAATGACTGCAAGCATTCATGCTTCTTCCCATACGTATGATGACGTAATCGATCATTTTTAGAGGCAAATTCTCTAATATATCAATTAGAGCAAGTCTTGTTTCTTTTGTGTTGTGGACAACAGGAATTTCTGACCTAAGTCATCAGCTTAGCATGTTTCAAATATGTTCAATTGTATTCAAATCTGGAGAACGTGCAGGCCAAATCATTGTAGTTATTTTCACATCGTTTAAAATGTCAGTTACACAACGAGTGGTGTGCGTGGAAGCACTGTTGGAATTAAGAGGATACTCTTCGATATAGGAAGCGGAAAGTGCCATATTCAAGCACATGCCACCTCACATTATAATTGAGCCTCCAGCCAAAGAGACAGTAGGAGTAAAATTGGATTGCTTATTTTGTTCTTCTGAAGATTGATGTACTCTCCTCTACCATCAATCGAATTTACACAGAAACGGCTCTCATCCTTAAACAAAACTTGACACCATCGATCTTTCCAATCTTGGTGTTCTCAAGAAGAGGCTAGTCGCGCTAATCGAGGACGTCTCTTTAGTCTTGGGTCCTGTTTTAAACTGTACGACTTCAAACCAACTTTTTTGAGTCTTCTAACTGTACGCTCATTTGTCTGGTTTCACGAACTTCTTCAAGTTCGTTTCATGTGTGCACTGTCATTCAACACCTATTTCGGAGTAATTGAAACCTTATAAATCGATCATCTACAGCCGTCGCTGAGTGTTCCCTGTCTTAATTTCGTCTTCTCGCTTACTCTCCAGTTTGCCGCCAACGTGCAACATTACGATGGATCGTCGATTTTGATTCACCAAACATATCGGCAACATCGACAAGATATATCAATTTCGATCATTGGCGCAGCCCTAGCAATGTCAGTCGGTGATAAATCACATTGTTTCACAATCGGGGTGATGATAGTAAACGGAAACAAAACAAAAAGCAATTGCTTATGAAGACAACGAACTTTAATGTAAAGAAACAACGTGTTTCTTACTTTTTATTGGGTATTTTGCCACTGAAAGATATTTAAAAATTTTAAAGAACTTTAGTTTATAACATTGTTCTAGTTTATATATTTTTAAGTGTGAGACATTTTGTAACAATCGAGTATTCAAGAACCAACCTCTGTCTGATCCATTTGACGCAGAAGTTTTTTCATTAAAATTTTTAAATTTTTTCAGTCGCAAAATACATATAGTCTGTTTTTAAACCAGGAGGAGCGTTTCAAATTTACCGCGCTAAATCATACATCTGTGATTGGATACGCCTACGCCAGTATTATACAAAGGCAATAGTCATAAATTTTGACACTGAAAAAATGTTAAATTCATGTCATAAATTATTTTGTTTTAATTTCTATTTTATCGTTTGGACATTATATATTATATCAGTGTTTATTTCCATTTGTATAAAGATAAAGGTGGCTAAGTACTTAGTGCCTTTATATTACGTTAATGGTATGGATGCTGTATAAAATACATATAGGTCAGATAGAAGTCATGGATTATATAATGTAATAAAATACACACAAATACACTGTAGTCATGTATTGTTGATTGCCCAAAACGCCAAAAAGGTTATAGTGTATTTTCTGGTTACTTTTATGGTGTGAATGGAACTTCCATGTTTACTCGTCCTGGTTTAAAAACAGATTATAACAATTAAGGAATTCCCAAACGTTGACATCGAGTTTGAGACATACTAACTTGAAAAACATGAGCAAAATCAATAAAAATTATATTAAGAAATTCGTGGTTGTCTAGACCTTCAAATTTGTTAGGAAAAAAAAGCCAGTATATAGTTCCAGATCTAGTTATAATACTTACGTCTGTACCATTAAGCATCTTACTTTTATTCTGTTAACCCCATTAATAATGGGGTTGGGGTTGCAGATGCCATAAAATAATTGAAGACCTTGTCTTCTAGTAATACACCAAATTTCAAGTTTCTGGCCTCTTACTGGCATGCTTTTCTTATTTACCCCTATTTATCCCCAACCCTTCAACGTAATAAACTCAAGATTTAATCTGGTTCCAGATCTCGCTATAATATACATACATATACGTATACCAAATCAAGTCATTAAGTACCTTCAACCATTCCGGAGTGAGCGGGTGCACAAAAATAGTTACAGACCGACATTCAGAGGAAATTTTTTTCGGCCAAAACTCTCGATGACATTCTAAATATATTTCGACATTTTATTACGATTACTATACATCCACTCCACTACATGGATATGGAAGTAATTGATATTATTTTGTAAGCTGCATTTTTTAGGGTGTGGTGTTTATTATTTATTAAATACATACCTTAAAGTGTTCAATATCGATGCATCAGCATAATGGACATTTATGTACTACCTTGAGGCTATCTTGTGAAACTTTTTTTATCCTATCTATATGGGAAAATACATGATCCTTACATTGAATATTCTTGTTACAAGAAGCTTTAAAAGCATTTTTTATACAGTTCAATATGATCTGACCTTCCTAAAAAAGTAATGATAGGTGTGTTTTATGGTGATGATGAAACATTATTCAGGAAGTCACGTCTTTGATTCTTCAAATAAAATCTGTTGAATAATTAGAATTGACTATTATTCCGTGATTAAATAATAACTAATGAGCAAGATTTTTAATTTTATGTAAATATGTATATTTCATTTATTATTGTAATTTTACTTCCACATCCACGTAGTCAGTGGAAGTATGGTCTTTAAAAAAAAATCAAAAATTTATTTTGTTAAAATAGATTTAGAATGTCACGAAACGCCGAGATTTTAAGTTTGAACGAAAAAAAAAATGTCCTCTCTGTCTGTCGGTCTGTAGCTTTTTGGTGCCCACATTTTCTCTGGAGCGGTTTAAGACATTGACTTAAAATTTTTTAGACGTATCTATTATAACGAGACCTGGATTATATTTGGAATTTATACGGTGAAGGGTTGGGGGGTAAATAGGGGAAAATACGTAAAGCAAGCTGGTAAGAATATAGAAATTTGGGATTTGGTGTATATACTGGAGGTGAAGGCCTCAGATGCTTAAAAATGAATTATTATTTGTTTGCTTATAATTGTATTGAAACATATTCTTTATAGGATTTTGCAAACAGCAGAAAAATAACTATCTATAACTAAGAGAAAAACTGTGTGTAAAAATATGAATGAAATCTTTGAATTCTTTCGATAACCTGAATTCTGGTTATGCTAGCAAATTAAAATCCTAAAATGAATTTGTCTAGTTTCTTATTTGACAATTCTCATTCTAACACTAGCATCCACACAGTCCCCTACGACCATGCAGATTACACTAGTATCTACATAACCCCCAACGATCATGAAGATTCAGTTAAAAATGAGAACAAGTTCCTACAATGAATTTATTTATCTACCTTGTCTTAAAAAAATTTCATTCTAATGGATTACATTTTCATGAAATCTAGCATTCTGTTCCGTGGAAATGATTACCCTTTGAAACGTTTTTCGCTCTTATTCTGGAGTTCATCAGAAATACATAAAGTCACTCATAAAGATGTTTCATGCAAAACCAAGACAATTTCTATGAATAAGTGTGAAATAATTATATTTGACATTGACTGATAAAAAAAACAATCTCACCTGTCTATGGAAATATTCCAAAGTATGTCCCATCTTCAAAAAGGGAAGCAAACTAGATATTGAGAACTTTAGACCAATCTCTGCAATTTGTAACTTCTGTGAAGTCTTAGAAATATTACTTCATGACAGAATATATCAATCAATTAACATCAAAATTTCTATTAATGAACATGGATTTATGAAAGGGCGTTCAACAACAACAAATGTATTCTATGTAACTCAATATATTTCTGAATTCTTAGAGGAACGTGGGCAGGTAGATGTCATATATACCGATTTCTCCAAAGCGTAGACTTGATCACCAGTTGTTACTTAATAAATTAGAAAAAATCGGCTTCTCATATTCTTTGCTCCTTTTGTTTAAATCTTATTTAATGAATAGGAGTCAGTACGTTGCATTAAATGGGTTCAAATCGATCGAATTGCTGCCACATCTGGAGTTTCCCAGGGATCTGTTTTGGGGCCTTGTTTTTTAACATATTTATTAACGACATAGTTAACCAAATTAATTTGCTTAACCTTTTATATGCCGACGATCTAAAAATTGTCACAGTAATTGATGAAATCGATGACTGTTTTCAACTTCAGACTTGCCTTGACAAAATAAACACCTGGTGTATAGTAAATAAATAATTCATGAATCCTAGTAAATGTAACGTAATGTCCTTTTCTTTAAAAACGTCACCTCTTATTTTTGATTACAGGTTAGATAATGTCATACTTCAAAGACCTATAACATTTCGCGACCTCGGCGTAACTTTTGATAGTAAATTATCCTTCACTGATCATATCGATACCATTGTGTCTGAAGCCTCCAAATTCCTTGGATTCATCGTTCGTAGTAGTCAAGAGTTCACTAATACTTATACTCTGAAAATTCTTTATCAATCCTTCGTCAGATCGAAACCTGAGTACGCATCGCTAATTTGGAGTTCCAGTTATGATGTTCACAAGAATAACTTGGAGGCAGTTCAACGTAGATTTCTTAAATTACTGTGGTTCAAATCCGACGGTACCTATCCAGTGATTGGTTTTCCGCAAAGTAACTTGCTTGAAAGATATTCTATGACTACTCTTGAGGATAGGCGTACGTACTTTTCTCAAGTATTTTTGTTTAAATTACTACACAATGATTTTGACGCACCCGAAATAATTAGTAAGCTTAATTTTCACGTTCCCAGATTAACCTCCCGTAATCACCAAGTTTTCTATTTACCTACGCCGCGTACCAACGTACTTATTAATTCACCTTTATATACGATTTTCGGTACTTCTAACAAATTATGTAGCGACTTCGGTATTTTTAATTGCAGCCTTAGTGACATAAAACAAAATGTTCTAAATTAAATAACCAGTGATTGTATTTGTTTTTCTTAATTTACTTTGAATCACAAATGTGTATATATGTATATACAGTTTTTATATTTAAACATTTTCCATGTTATTTTTTTCTTTCTCTTATCATTAGTTATTCATAGTTCGTACATTTAAGTAAATTTTTTCTTCATTTTACTTTCTTTCTATGTTGTTGTATATCTTGTAATTAATGCTTTGTATGCCTTTATTCCTGTTCTGTAATTGGGTATCTTACCTGTTGAACAGTGTATGCTCGAGTGTATGCAATAAAAAAAAATATTGGAGCCTATATACTCTATGCATGTTTAAAAAAGAATGATTATTTGTTTGCTTATAATTGTATTGAATTATAGGATTTTACAAACAGCAGAAAAAAATAACTATCTATAACTAAAAGAAAAACTTTGTGTAAAAATATTAATGAAATCTTTGCATTCTTTCGATATCCTGAATTCTGGTTATGTTAGCAAATTAAAATCCTAAAATGAATTTGTCTAATTTCTTATTTGACAATTCTCATTCTATCACTAGCATCCACACAGTCCCCTACGGCCATGCAGATTCAGTTAAAAATGAGAAGAAGGTCCCAAAATCATTTTGTGTAATTGAATACAACAAACATTTAAAAAAATTAAAATCGGATCTGTTTTTGGGGGTTTAGAAGATGTAATGATTTTGCAGCTTCATTGATTCGGCTATTTCTACATATTGAGTACGGACCTGTTTCGGTCACAAATTTTAAGCCGTAAAACCCACAACACACTGAACAGAATGAAATAACGTCGAGAATCAGTTGGTTCATTGGTCCATCAATAAACGTCCAATAATTTTTATGTTGAAAAAGGTGTACCTTGTTAATAGATGGTATATGGGCAATAAAATGAGGACCTAACACAAATAAAAAAATTAATAAATATCAAATAAATTAATTTCGGTATTTGTTTCTCGTTTCAGTAATTCATGTGGAGGAGCCTTGATCTCACCGTCGAATATTTTTCAATTTTCTAACGCACTATTAATTTAAAGCCGACATCGCCGTTATGTGTACTCCAAAACAAAATTGTTAATGGCTTTTACAGCGAGAACACGAAAAAAGTAGCGTGAGTACGGTTGGGAACCGATCTATCTTGCGTTATAAATGGAGACAGGATTTATTTGTGACATGAAACTATGAAAGTGTGGAAATGTCTTGAGTTTGATTTCCGATTAGATCGCACGATAATTTATACTTCTATACATATGGAACAGGGACGGTGTCAATCTCAGTACAAATTTATTGACTTTAATCGTTAATCGTTTAACGAATTTCACATTCAATGAACAAAGGCTCTCGTCCTTTTAATACCGGGTGGCCACGAGTCAATGTACGCCCCTAATATTTTGGTTGTTTTTGTATTTAAAAATTTGGTTTTTGGTACAAATAAATTAGACAATAATAGGCTACTTTTAGACTAACAGGAATGAAAATGTCACTTCCGGTTGAACCGGAAGTGACATCAACTTTTTTTCTTAAATGGAAAGACTATATTTTTTTATGGTTTCTCATTAAGCATAAATTTCTATCTAAGTGCCACAGTTTTTTCAGATGTAAAAAATTCCAAAAAATATGTGAGATACCAACAATTTTTTAATTTTTTTAAAATGGCCGCGTCAGATGAATGCGATGTAAGAAAATTACTAAGTGGGCTATGGAAACTATTAGTAAGGTTGTAGACTTGTCTGTAAAGCAGGAAAATGATTGTTTGAATTACTGATAGGTACCAGTATTTTTAGCTTTTTTTCAAAAAAACGGAATTTTATTTTCATTTCCGTAGGGGTCCTATGGAATTTTTTTAATGGAACTGCTATTTCTTTTATTAATCAGAAATAATGATTCATAAACTATTATTTTTTCGCCATTAATCATTTCTTAACGATATCCTTCGTAATAATAGAAGTATTTTTAAAAGGTAAGCGCCAACAAATCATTTTAGTAAGGTACTTATCTACATTTAAATCCAAAATTGCAGATAGCCATGAAAATGACAGACATTTTTTGACAGACAAATTAGCAAAAATGACTATTGACTAAAAAACTATTTAAAACCTAAATTATAATAAACCATTATAAAAATTGTTCAAACTGTTCACCGTTATGATTAATACACAGAGTAGCGCGACTTATCGTTGCACGTCTAACATTCTGTAATTATTGAGGTGTTATTTGTGCAATTTCCTGTCGAACTCTTTCTTCCAGATCTTGCCTTGTGGTTGGAGCAGTCATGTAGACTCTATTTTTCAAATGCGCCCAAATAGAAAAATCGAGTGGGATTAAGTCAGGCGACCTTGTAGGCCATCTGACTGGACCATGGGTCCCAATCCAACGATCTGGGAATAATTGATTTAAGTAATCCCTAACGATAATAGCATTGTGTGGTCCAGCCCCGTCTTATTGGAAGTAAACCTCGTCAATATTGGTATTGGGAATTTGATTAATCTGTGGAAATATTATATTTTGGAGAAATTCTAGATATCTTGGTTCAGTTAGAGTTTTGTTAAAAATTATTGGAAATTATGATATGGTCGCCCAGTACGCCTAACCAAACATTGAAGCCAAGCCGCTCCTGAAACCGCCCCTGTCTCATAATGTGAGGATTATCAATTGCCCAATATCGAGTGTTGTTTTGATTAAATAACCTAAGGTTTGTAAATCTCGATTCAACAGTGAAAAAAATGTTTTTGATAAAATTCTCATTTCTTAATTGGCGTAACTGTAACCAATTACAAAAGGTTATTCTTCGTCGATAATCATTCTCATACAAAAATTGATGCAATTGATATTTATAAGAACGATAGCCGTGTTTCTTTAAAAATTTTCTGGCTGATTCTTTGGAAACTGGTAATTCATGTTCAATTTGTCTTATCGAAATGGTTGGGTCAACATGCACTAAAGCTAATCAATTAATTTCCGTTTCTTCATCCACAATAAATCTTTCTTCAATTTCTACATTAAGTTCAGTTCTAAATTGTTGCTCCAACCAGGCGAAATAGTTTCTCGGAAGTTGTCTTCTTTTTTGATATCTCCGTCCATACAGACTTTGTGCTCTACTTGCATTACGTCGAGTCTCTCCATAAATAATGATCATGTCAACTTTTTCATCTCTTGAATAATTTTCAGCCATTTTATATTAATTTTCTTGTTTATAACAGCTTTAATACACTTGCTTCAGAAAATTAGTGAGTAGGTCAAGACTAATTCAATTGTTGCGAATGTCTGTCATTTTCATGGCTATCTGCAATTTTGGATTTAAATGTAGTTAGGTACCTTATTCAAATGATTTGTTGGCGCTTACTTTTTAAAAAGACTTCTATTATTACGAAGGATATCGTTAAGAAATGATTAATGGCGAAAAAATTATAGTTTATGAATCATTATTTCTGATTAATAAAAGAAACAGCACAGTTCCAGTAAAAAAAATCCATAGGACCCCTACGGAAATGAAAATGAAATTCCGTTTTTTTTTAATTAAAAATAATAATTTCCATAGCCTACTTAGTAATTTTCTTACACCGCATTCATCTGATGCGGCCATTTTGAAAAAATTAAAAGTTTGTTCGTACCTCACTTATTTTTTGGAATTTTTTACATCTGAAAAAACTGTTGTAGTTAGAAATTTATGCTTAATGAAAAACCATCAATAAAATATAGTCATTCCATTTAAGAAAAGAAAGTTGATGTCACTTCCGGTTCAACCGGAAGTGATATTTTCATTCCTGTTAGTCTAAAAGTAGCCTATTATTGTCTAATTTATTTGTACCAAAAACCAAATTTTTAAATACAAAAACAACGAAAATATTGGGGGCGTACATTGACTCGTGGCCACCCGGTATAAAGATAATACAAGCTAACCATTATACTTTTCGCTGATTTACTGCACTTTTTATATAATTTTTGGTCATTCTGTAGGATACTCTTCGCAGTTTTTTGTAAATATTATTAGTTTTAAACATTTTTTGTTTAATTACAAAACGAAACAAAAATTATGTATTTTTCGATCGATTTTGTTTAAAATAATAGGATTCTTCCCCTAGCTACCACTTACTTACTGTCCAAGTTTCAATACAATCGGACTTTTCGGTCTTAAGTCATCGTGCTTGCAAGAAATGTGACAGACGTACGGACAGATAGATGGACGGCCGTTTTGAAAGTTGAATTGTTTAGAATTTGATTACCAACACAGTGGTATGAAAATTTGCTATCGACACTAACTCACAGGTTGACGTAATTTACACAGATTTTACTAAAGCATTTGACAGACTAGATCACAGTATTTTATGTTCTAAATTTCAAAAATTTGGCTTCTCAAGAAATTTGTTGTTATTTTTCAAATCATGAAAATAGACATCACCATGTTGAATACCGTGGACAACGATCTGCTGAATTCGTATCTACCTCCGGCGTAATTCAAGGCTTTGTTTTGGGCCCATTATTCTTCAACATTTTCATTAATGACATTGCAGAGGAATTGCGTGTCAATTGTCTTTTATACGCAGATGATGTGAAGTTATACAATAAAGTACATGATGTGAGTGACTGTGTGGTATTATAAAGTGCCCTTGATAAAATTAACGAATGGTGTAATGCAAACAAATTACAGTTGAGTATAAGAAAGTGTAATGTCCTAAGTTTTACTAATAAACACCAATATGTAGAATTTAATTACCGTATAGAAGATTCAGTGCTTACACGTCCATGAACATTCCGCGACCTAGGTGTAACATTTGACACCAAACTATCATTTAATTGCCATATAAATACCACCACTAATGAAAGTTTCAGAACGCTAGGATTCATAATACGATGTTCTCGCGATTTTAACGACGTTGACACACTGAAACTACTATATCCATCATTTGTTCGATCCAAATTGGAACATTCGTCAATTATTTGGTCGCCCCATTATAACACACATATACAGAGCATAGAGAGAATTCAGAGGCGTTTTTTAAAGACTTTGAGTCACAAGGAAGATGGTGTCTATCCTGCTATTGGTTTTCCTCAGACTGAACTGTAAATAGATTCTCATTCTCGAATCTGGAGACTCGTAGAACTATTTCACAGCAAATTTTTCTTTTTAAAATAATTCATAATATAACTGATTGCGGTGCTATCTTAAACTTACTAAATTTTCGAATTCCTAGACCTGGTTCTAGGCATAACTCATTGTTCCATTTACCGACTTCCCGAACTAACGTCCAGAAATTTTCGCCGCTATACAAAATGTGTGAGAATTGTAATAATCTACAAGATCAGGTTGATATATTCCACTACAATGTAGCTGCGATAAAAAGATTAAGTGCATAATTTAAAATTTTTTGTTTTGTTTTATCTTTGTTTTTATCTGTTTACTTTGTATTCTACTCTCATACGTTATATATTTGTAAACACTTACTATTTCCTGCCCTGTAATTGGAATGCTCTGTTGGGTAGTGTATTGTTAAATAAATAAATAAATAAATAAATTTGTACTCTATGAGCAATATTACCGGTTTTTAAAATGTGCCGATCGAATGCAATAGGAGTTTAATCAACATTTTCAATAGATAGCGTTTAACACATGTATTTCAAAACCCCTTCCACAAACTACCCCCTTTTGATAAGACTTTTTCAATATTTTTCTCGTCATTATTGTATGCTTAAGGGGCAGTTAAGTGGAAAAAAGAATTAGTTTTTTTTTTTAATCGGGACCACCTTTGCATATGTATCATTAACATTTCCCCTGTTACGGCAATGGTCTATGGTTGTTGATTTAAATAACAAAAACATCTGTAGTGATATAGAAGATTGGAGGAGAAATCTGGCTGTGTAGTTATTCCTTATTTTATATGCTTTTAAATGCATAAGATTTGTTGTTAAACTCATACCGCATAAATCACCGTGTTTGAAATTAAGTCCGAGATTTATCACGAATAAAATTAAGAGCTATTCATAAAAATCAGGATTTCTTTAATCCGACTTGTTTCTTGTATTTTTAATAGGTTTGGGAGTTGTAACTGAGAGTGCTATCATTTCTACGGCCCTCATTTGAATACAATAATAGATCCATTTATCAGTTTAGTGCTCGTTCGTTTAAGTTACAGTTACTGCTTATTTGATCCGCGATGTGATGACCTCTAAATACAACTTGTCAACCGTTAAGGAAATTCTCAAGTTAAGAAAATATTTGTTTATTTATTTGCAATAATTTATTCATCGGGTAAAACCCAGTTACAGGATAGAGAGAGATACGCGAATAGGGTAGATAAAAATAGATGTAAACACTACAACACTGCACTCGAGGCGCTATTCACCTATCAAGTTGGCATCGTCTAGATACGGTGTAAACTGTAAAAAGTAAAAAAGAATAGGGATATTTAAATGTTCGTAAATAATGTACGTGTTCGTACAGGTTCCTAACAAAATGATTATTTGTTTGATCTAATTCTGGACAGTCATCAACAGTTGAATAAAGCTTATTTCTTTTGATTGGCTTTGAGCCCGTGATGAGTATTTAGATCACCTTAATATTTTATGTACCTCCTCGGGGCTTCATTATTATACTCTTCACAAAAACCAAACCAAGTGCATTTGATCAGTACATTTCTAAAAGTGGTAATAATGCTCGTAGAGAAAAAAAAATATATCACTGTGTTGGTGGTCGAGTTCTAACCAACTTGCAAAATGTCCGTGCGTCTGTACATCTGTCTGTCTGACTGTCTATACGTTCGTCCGTCCGCCCGTTCGTCACGTTTTTTGTAAGCACGATAACTTAAGAACAAAAACTCAGATTATATTGAAATTTGGACAGTAAGTTGGCAGTAGCTATAGAAAGAGCCCTGTTGTTCTTAAACAAAGCAAAATCGGTCAGCACACAATAAGAATGAAAAAGTCGAGAGTTTTGACATTTTGTAACAAACGGATTCTTCCGCAGCCCCGGGCTTTGGAGAGCGGAATTCGATGCCAGTTATCTTCAGCTTTCATTGTATCAATTAGCCAAAAGTTCGTTTTAAAGTAAATTTCACCTATTCAAATAGTACTTACTTTAAAAAGGGCTTGGTGGATATCTACATTGGGGGGTCGCTTAACTGTCGCTTAACTGTGAAGCTGAGTTTTTTCCCAATAAGTTATATGCTGTCAGTACATTGGAAGCAGCAGGCACATCACATGTAAACGCTTTTTGGACCAATTTAAAGGTGATCCTGACGAGTTATAAAATCGCCGATTACGACGTTTTAAGATCATAACAAGCACAACGAAATATTCATTGTAGTATTATAGCCATTTCAAAATGATACCCTAGTTCAAAATTTATAAACATATCCTTTTCTGATTTTTTTTTTGCAATGATTGTTACAATCTCCTCTCGGAATTGTTTGGAGTTGCGGAGTGGCATGTCCTCGAGACATGTTCCGTTTGTCATGTGTGGTTATGCGAACCTAAGTCGTATTATATGCAATTGATTTTTACACAAATTTGAATATTTATTTCTGCATACAGGCTGATTCAAACTGGATGCTCGCCATTGGGATCGTGGAAACCGTAAGAGATAGAGAGGGCAAACTGCAGAATGTAGTACCAATAATGCGGCATAAAGCAATCCGAATTACTCCTGTTGATTTCTGAGATATGGCAAAAAAATCCAAATTATGAATTATTAATTTTTCGACCTACTTCGGTTTATCATTGAACTTATTAGAAATCCAAGCATACTATCTTAAAGCACTTTATAATACTTCTACACTTATACTACACGCCTGTAATATCCGTTTTATTTAGCGACGTTGTCACCTCAGGACCATCATCAACTTCAAAATTATGGAGTTTTTATATCATTTTGGAAAGCGTTTTGTAGTACAAATTCAACGATATGTCGCATTTAATTATTTCCCAACGTTTCGTTGCACTTAAACCATTACTTAATTATAACAGGTAGCCTGAATGCGGTCCTGTAAGTTTTGTTTTTAAATTTGATTTCACAGGATCTTAGTAAGTAATTTGTCGAATTACTTGGACATTATTTATTGATTTTTTTTTTTAAATGGTAACAAATGTTTAGAAATTTACGGCAAGTAAACATTTTCCGTTTCTCGTTTTTAACGTCACCACAAGTTGTAACGAATTCACCGAGAGTGGAAAGAGTAAAAGAAATTTGGCGTGCCCTTGGGATGCATAGCGACGATCATCATTATCACTACACATTTGTTACCAGTCAAAAATGCAGCAACGACAAAGGCCAACAGAAGAAGCCTGAGAAGAGCTGAAAGGGACTATCCAACTGCTAGCAAAAACAGGAAAACCACAAAAACGACAGAATAGAATCATACGCAATGAAATACTGGGGACACGTCCAAAGACGAGACACGACACACCTACTAAAGAAACCGATGCGACTGAACAGCAACAAACTGAAAATAGGGAGGCCATGCTACACATGGATAACAACAATCGAGAGGATTATGAATAAGCTTGGAACGGATTATACATACTGGGAAAAATCGGCACAACAAAAAACGGAATACAATAAAGAAATATCAAGGATATACACACTGCCAGACTCAGAAACAGAAAACTCAAAAGTGGAATAGGAGAGAAGATGATCACAGACAGAAACTAAAAAGAAGTATCTCGCAAAAACCTGAAAATAAAAAGAAGCACGAAAACCTAAAAGAAGCATCTCACAAACGCCTACACTTTCCATCCGATGAAGACAGAAGGAAAACAAGAAGAAACATCTCACAAACACCTACACCCTCCATCCTATACTCCTACCCCATGCGTCATGCGGCTCTCGCTGCTGATAACAAGCATGTCCAATGTCCAATCCAGCGTATGCAGCCGGTCCGGCGGTATATAAAAGCACCGGGGGTTTGTTCCGGCATATGGTGGGATGATCCGTTGGTCGGTCTGGTGGAGTCGCATGAATATGTGTATGTAGACGACTGGGCGACTGCAGATGGACGTTTGGCGGGCGATCGGGCTGCGTGGTGGAACAAATCTCCATGCACCGGAATCGGCAGCAATGCCCACCTTACGCTGGCAAATCAATCAATCAATCAAAATATGTTAATATGAAAGTCAAATTTTAATAAGTGCAGAAAGTATGAATATGAGTATTTTTTATGTTGTTAGAATGTGAGACTTTGCAAAGGTAAGTATGGCGATCGATCAACATTTTTATCATTCGAAATAGACACCAGACATATTGAGCCAAAATAAAGATAAAATATAAAAGTAAATATTTCCGTTTCTCGTTTTTAACGTCACCACAAGTTGTAACGAATTCACCGAGAGTGGAAAGAGTAAAAGAAATTTGGCGTGCCCTTGGGATGCATAGCGACGATCATCATTATCACTACACATTTGTTACCAAAATCAATCAAAAATGCAGCAACGACAAAGGCCAACAGAAGAAGCCTGAGAAGAGCTGAAAGGGACTATCCAACTGCTAGCAAAAACAGGAAAACCACAAAAACAACAGAATAGAATCATACGCAATGAAATACTGGGGACACGTCCAAAGACGAGACACGACACACCTACTAAAGAAACCGATGCGACTGAACATCAACATACTGAAAATAGGGAGGCCATGCTACACATGGATAACAACAATCGAGAGGATTATGAATAAGCTAGGAACGGATTATACATACTGGGAAAAATCGGCACAACAAAAAACGGAATACAATAAAGAAATATCAAGGATATACACACTGCCAGACTCAGAAACAGAAAACTCAAAAGTAGAATAGGAGAGAAGATGATCACAGACAGAAACTAAAAAGAAGTATCTCGCAAAAACCTGAAAATAAAAAGAAGCACGAAAACCTAAAAGAAGCATCTCACAAGCGCCTACACTTTCCATCCGATGAAGACAGAAGGAAAACAAGAAGAAACATCTCACAAACACCTACACGCTCCATCCTATACTCCTACCCCATGCGTCATGCGGCTCTCGCTGCTGATAACAAGCATGTCCAATGTCCAACCCAGCGTATGCAGCCGGTCCGGCGGTATATAAAAGCACCGGGGGTTTGTTCCGGCATACGGTGGGATGATCCGTTAGTCGGTCTGATGGAGCCGCATGAATATGTGTAATACACACACACAATAGACGACTGGGCGACTGCAGATGGACGTTTGGCGGGCGATCGGGCTGCGTGGTGGAACAAATCTCCATACACCGGAATCGGCAGCAATGCCCACCTTACGCTGGCAAATCAATCAATCAATCAAAATCTGTTAATATGAAAGTCAAATTTTAATAAGCGCAGAAAGTATGAATATGAGTATTTTTTTCTAAGACTGTGTTGTTAGAATGTGAGACTTTGCAAAGGTAGAGATATTGAGCCAAAATAAAGATAAAATATAAAAGTAAATATTTTTTTTGTAAACTTTTCTCCTAATCCCTATTAGCAGTTTTCGCGCAAATTTAATATGAAAATACGGAACACCCTCGTGGATGGAAGAATTCAGAGAACGGTGTAAAGTAAGTAAACATTGATCGATTGAGTAGCCAGCGTACGGTAGGCATTGCTGCTACTTCCAGATTTCCTATCTGGATATTGTTATATACGTACGCCGAATTGTATATGGGACATGCTTGTTGCCAGCAGTGAGAACCACATGACGCATATATCTCCTTGTATATTCTTCTTTGAGTCTTGTGTTTCTTCTGTTTCTGAATTTGGCAGTGTGTACATCCTTGATATTTATTTATTGTATTCCTTCTTCTGCGTTCTTCGTTCTGTAGTAGGGAGATGTTCCAGGTGTCATTTCTTGATATTTCGTTGTATTCTTTTACGCTACTGAATATGTCCAATATTAAGGGGTAGAAAGGAAGAATTGCGTTAAAGGGTTTTTATTGTTTAATATGTTAGTTTAATACCTAAAAAGGATAAAATTACAAAGTGCTACTAAATTCTGTGGTATGCGTTTTTGAGAGACATCCGAAGAAGCCCATTTTTTAAGTATCTTCAAAATAACTTAAAAACAAGGCTTTGGAGATTTTACGAGAATACTTTTTTGTAGAAACTTAAATTTCGCATCCAAGTACGATATTGAAACATTTTTCCCTATTTTTAGTATTAAGAATAATTAAAGAACCAAATTAAAAATGTACGAAAATTCACTTTTCAGTAATTCGCCCATAACTTTTTTTATCCTAGGCATCCTAGCATCCTGTAAGTGTTCAGAGAAAAAAATGTTCTGGAAAACTCAAAGAAATTGCTTTTTTTCTGCTTACTACCAACGGTGACCGAGATATCGCCGTTCAAAGTTGACAATTTTTTGCTATATTTTACCGCATTGCTCTCATACACCTGAAAGTTTTTTTAACAGATAATGCAAAAGAGGAAAAAGTCGGTGCTGCAAGTGAATCCATTTCAGCTTTACTATATGATTCAAAAGCGAACGATAAGTGTCCAGCTAAATGTCGCTTACAATTATTTAAATACTTATCGAAGAATGCGACATTTACACTATCGCAGTTACCTCCAACAGCAGATACTACTAGATTACATGGACAGCGAACATATTTACAGATCCAATAATGGAAGGGAAATATGTTAAATTCCCTCCTATGGGGTTGGAAGAAAACAAACAATGGACTGATGCCAATCGCCATAACGCTGTCTCCTACACCGAAATCTTAACTACAAAAAATATCATGTGACTGATTAAAAGGCTGTCATGGGTATTGTGGTTGCAGAAATTTTAGCATCAAATTCTCCATATTTTGCAAGGAATGTGCAGGAATTAATTGCGAAAATGCAAATGTGCCAGAAACATCATGTCGATGTCGATAAAGATATATCGACAACGAAGTTGATGTTGCCATCGAAAGTATTAATATTGAGGAATCGACTCCTTAAAATTAATAATGTAAAATATTTTTTAACTTCCGGAATAGAAATTGTTTTTTATTGTTCATAATGCCTTCCTACAATATTTATTTATTTAAAAATCGTTTTATTTTAAATATTAAATAAAATTTAATTTTAATATTAGGAAGCTCAACCACAAATATTCATGTTTGTAATATTACTTTTTCGAAAAAAAATATTGATTTTAGAACGTTAAAGAAACATTTGGTTTATTATTAAATTATCTTAAAATCTGTGTTTTATTGCACAAAAATAAATTGATTTACTGAAAATTAAAAGAAAAAATATGAAATGTGGTAAAATATGGTGAATATTTAGGGAGCTTCCATTTTCGCTTGACCATGTGTGGAGTAAGGTTTTTCCTATGATGTTCTTATCCTCATGTACTTAGATGTTGTGGTGTTTCTGCGGCCTTCATCTTCTTTAGTTGTTCGTATTTATTGTATGCTCATGGATGATTTCTTCCGCATCAGCGTTTTCCTTGTAGCTATTTTTATTTTTGAACTCTTTGTTGGCCAGTTTAGTTCTTCCTCTGTTAATTAGTTTTTATTTCCTACTGGTATTACTTCCCTCGCATACCGAAGGGAAGTATTGTATTCGAGAAAAAATCACCCTCCGAGATTTTTTCGGATTCTGACGTTTCAGAACACGTAGATTCCGAAAATATAGGTTTTTCAATTCCGTCAGTCTGTCTGTCTGTCTGTCTGTTGGTGTATTTACTAAAAAACCACTTGACGGAGAGCAGTCAAATTTGGTAGGTAGTTGACCCTACTGTCAGCGAAGAACTGGTAGAATTTTCACTGAAAAATATACAGGGTGGACCGTCTAAACGGAATAAATAGTGAAAAAAATTTTTTTTTGCTCAAATTTAAAATTTCCACGTTTCATGACGCGCTAAACCTGTTTCAGGAAAAAAAATTTTTTGAAAATTTTTTTCAAACATTTTTGAAAAAATTTTTACCAAGATGAAAAAAATTTTTTTTTGCTCAAATTTAAAATTTCCATGTTTCATGACGCGCTAAACCTATTTCAGGAAAAAAAAAATTTTGAAAATTTTTTTCAAACATTTTTGAAAAAATTTTTACCAAGTTGAAAAAAATTTTTTTTTGCTCAAATTTAAAATTTCCACGTTTCATGACGCGCTAAACCTATTTCAGAAAAAAAAATTTTTGAAAATTTTTTTCACCAATATTTTTGAAAAAAATGTTACTACTAAAATGATTTTTTTTTTCTTTCTTCAAATTTAAAATTTTCACGTTTCATGGCATTCTAAGCCTGATTAAAAAAAAAGTTTTTTGAAATTTTATCACTAAGATAGAATTTTTCTTTCTTTGTTCAGATTTTAACTATCCACGTTTCCATGACATTCTAAAACTATTCAAACAAATTTAAAAATGTTTTTGAAGAATTTTTTAAAAAATTTGAAAACATTTTTAATCCATTTATGTATCACTACTATAGAACAGACGAAAAAAATTTTTTTTGCTCAAATTTAAAATTTCCACGTTTCATAATATTCCAAACCAATTTCGGAAAAAAAAAATTGCAACATTTTGTTACCAGTTTGGAAAAAAATTTAACACCAGAATGCTCAAATTTAAATGACATTCTAAACCTAGGTATTTCAGAAAAAAAAATTTGAAAAATTTTTTCACCAATATTTTTCAAAAAGTTTTTACCACTAAAATAGATCGAATTTTTTTTTATTTGCTCAAATTTAAAATTTTCACGTTTCCTATTTTAAAAATACATCATTTTTAATTTTTAAACTTTTTTTAGCACTACTATAGAACAGAAGGAAAATTTCCTTTTTGCTCTAATTTAAAATTTCTACCTTTGACATTTTAAACCTATTTCAGAAGAAAAAAATTTGAAAATTATTTTACCATCTTTTGAAAATTTTTAAAAAAGTGAAATTTTTTAACCACCACTATACTTCCACTCCATTACGTGAATGTTGGATTGAAAATGTGACAGATGGCAATAACATCTGGCATATGCACCTATTATACTTTTATTGAAAAATGTACAGGGTGGTCATCCCAAGAAATAATTCAGTCATGGTGGACATTTGTAAAGGTATTTGCGCAAGCCTGCCATATGTGGCACCTGCTATTTAGTATTGAACTTTTGCTGTTGGATGAGCAATCTGTATATTTTTTTGACCAAAACTTATCAAGTTTTCTTTGTAATAATAGCAATAACTCTACTCCGATTATTATTCTCAATGTCATTTCGTAATTATTATTTTTTTAGAGAGACTGCCATGAACGAGGGAAGTTCTGTGTAAATACCTTTACCGATTTTTTCTTTTTCATATATTTTTTCTATAGTGGAAATATGTTATTACTTAATTACGAACAACGCAACGGTGACGTTGAAATGTTACTTAGTAAGTTTTGGTGACCGTTTGGCGGTTATTAATAATACATGTGGACATTATTTTTTACACACAAATAAAACTCTTAGAGAAATCAGAAAGGTACTGAATTGAACTGTCTATATTTTCTAAAATTTCGTTCAAAATGCTCTAGACGAAGGTAGTGTATTGTATATTGTGTAGTTACAAACGTTGTCCGATTTTTTTATTCCGGACTAAATTATTGCAGTAATATTTCGTTTGAAGGCATACTCTAGAAATCTCAAGTAACAAATTATAATAATTTTTACCTGAGTATAATAATAATAAATAAAGTAATAAAAACACAATAATGAAACTAATTCCTACAGAAGTTGTTTGGAACGATAACACGATTAGTTTATTATCCACATAAAAGACCTGCTCCAAAGTGAGACAGTATTTATTACATAATTAGTAGCAAATACCCCATAAAGCATTTTTTTACTGCCGTAAAAATGTGAAAGTATTTTCACTGCTTTAAATACAATAGACCCCTTTGGAGCAAAGTACCCATTGTTTTTGTACTTGCCCGACCCGACGCGACGTGGTGTTAGCGGAGTGAATAGGTTCAGAATGATACAGTCAAATATTTTACAGTTGACGCTAGAGACCATATACTGGATTCGTAACCAGCTTAACATGGTCATAATGAACATGTTATGGGTCCACAATACCACGGAACTGGAATATGTAAATCAGATTCAGAGGACACGGGCGTTATTATGGGCATCAAACAATGCAGCTTCGATTTAGTACAAATACTGAACAACCGAAGGAATAAAGACACTGTAATCTGTTCGGATGGACAGAGAATTGAGTTTTCTGCGATTGAAGCATCCTGATTGTGAATGGACTAGAATTGCATTATATATTTATGATTTAATTATAACCTAAAAAATCTATAATGGTATTTACACAAAACCTCACTCTTTATTGGTCATCTACTATAAATTAATTATTTCTTGTTTTGGATGACCACCCTGTACATTTAAAAAAAAAATTATAACGTCTTTTGAGCAGAAGTGACAGCTATTTCAAATCTTTATATATTTTTCAGAGAGACAACTTTGTATGTATAAAAGAGAATTATTATTTGTTTGCTTGATTGTATTGAAACATATTCTTTATAGGATTTTGCAGAAAAAGTAACTATCTATGAGAACTAAAAGAAAAGCTATGTTTAAATATATTAATGAAATCTTTGCATTCTTTCGATAACCTGAACTCTGGTTATGCTGGCAAGTTAAAAATCCTAAAATGAATTTGTATAATTTCTTATTTAAAAATTCTCATTCAACACCTAGCATCCACACAGTCCCCTACGGCCATGGGGATTAAACTAGTACCTACATAACCCCCTACGGTAATGAATATTCAGTTAAAAATGAGAACAAGGGCGTAAAATTAATTTATTTACCTACCTTAAAAATTTTGCATTCTAATGGATTACATTTTCATGAAATTTATCATTCGGTCAATGTCAAATATAATTTTTCATATTTATAATCCGGTCAAATTAGACCAAAAAATAGGAGTGAAAGTACAAAAATTCACACCCAGCTGAAAGTTGGCAGGATTGTTCAAAACACCATTATAAATGAACTCAAAAAAGTCCTCATCGATCCGATACCTGGAAAAGAATGTACGCGGAGTCCAAGGTCACAAAATGGGTTTTTCGCGATTTTCAGCAAAACGGTAAGTTTTATCATAAAATTAACTCAGACGAAAATTGTAGATCAAATAATTATCTATAAAAAATGTCTCAATACCTTTTTTTCTAAGAGTCACCGTTTCTGAGATATGACGATTCAAAAAGTTGGAAGAGTTGTAATCGTCATAATATGCACACGTTTCCACGCCACCTTTGAGGTAGTGTACTTAGCGCTTTTTTTAACGTGGTTTCCCCGGTAGGTCTATTCCACGGGTCTGTTGTGTTTCTGTTTAATTTGAAACTATTGAATAATAAAAGATATTAGCAAGGGTTGAAAATGATAAAAGCGGCGTAAATTTTTTAAAAAATAGGGAAATTTATTCGTCTGATTCATAATTCTCTAATACTTCTGCTTCCTCTTCTTCTTGTTCTTCATCCTGGGTGCAAGTAAATTGCCTGAATAATGATGCATCGCATGTCTCCTCGTTGCTATCAAACAAATCCTCTACCGTTGCTGATTCAACATTGGAGCACGACCGACCTTGACAATTTGTACATGCTAGAGAACAAAACAGTCCAACTTTTTTGCAACCACATTTAGCACTACATCCCTTTTCACAGTTGCATAAAATTGTGTTTAGCAGTTTTTCTGGCGCAGGTGGGAATAAAGTCTGAACTGGTTCTAATGTATTGTCGACCAACTTCCAACCCCAGTCTTTTGGGTCTAGCTGATAACCAAGCCACACTTGAACTTGGTAATATACCCGAAAAAGATGTTGATGAGCAGCCACTGAGGTTGGAGGAAGACAAGCAAATTACACTTGTTTTTTATTTCGAGTATTTTTAACGAAAGATGCATATCGAAACTTATCTAAGCAGGTCGTTTTTTTAGGAGCTCCGTACATAGAAAGAAGAAAGCGAATTCCGTTGGTGATAACTTCTTGTGGAGTTGAAATACTCTTTTTAAAAACTTCAGCACATTGAACTAAATCTTGTTTTTCAAACATTTTAAAAACTGTTGTTTTACCCCTTCTGAAAAATGCAGATGTCGTATCACAGCCAGTGATTGCGTGTAAAAATAGTACATGATTTTGACATATTGTCTAAATGTTATTTGTGGCATTATCTTATTTTTTTTCCTTCTTCAATTCTTTGGGACTTCCTGCCACATGTATGTTTTCTTTCTAAGCGGTGCTAGGGGAATCTACAAAATATATCACAATTAACCAGTATGTTACTGGTAAAAAACCTCTACGCCTGTGACGTTTACGTTGTGTCATACGCAGCAAAAAAGATTTTTCAAAAAAAGCCTTGAAAAAGGAAACAGATTAGATTTCCGAAACGTCGGCGAAATATTTAATTTCAAGTTTTTATACTTATTTGTTTTGTTTATTTATAAAAAAAAAAACAACCTTTAACTGATCCTTTGACGTAAACGTCACAGGCGTAGAGGTTTTTTACCAGTAACATACTGGTTAATTGTGATATATTTTGTAGATTCCCCTAGCACCACTTAGAAAGAAAACATACATGTGGCAGGAAGTTCCAAAGAATTGAAGAAGGAAAAAAATGATTTTGACACTTTGCAAAAGTAGATAAACTTTTCGATGAATATATTTCCGATTGATGTTGAGCTTTTCCAAGTTTAAAAAAAATAGTTTTTTCGGTTGGAGTTCGAGCAGTGTGTAATACGAGTAAGTCTACATCTTCACCAACAACAATAGTTGCATTTGTTAAATTGAATTGCGCTATTGCTGTTTCAATTATCAGTATATCGGCATCATTACTAGCTTGTTTTACCAATATATTATCAGCAGTAAACTTTTCTTTCAACATTGAAATGAACCGAGATTTGTTGTGAGTATTTGCAAGAAATTTCTGGTTACTAGTAGGAACTGTCATAGATTGATCAAATAAAATATCAGAAGATGAAGACCCTAACCACGCAGACAATTGAATAGGAGACCGATGTTGCTCAAGGTTACAATGGCGTATAAAATGAGGGACTGGGTTTCTCTCGTTTAGACTTAAGAGTACCTGAGGAAAAGTACCTAATTATCTTTAATAATAATAAAGATAAAAGGCGACTACATTTTACGCTGCAAATTACAGAAAGCTACGGTATTTCTTTATTTGTGTGTTAATACGGCATTAGCTATCTTAAATTTTTTAACTTTGGTCATTACAACGTGATTAGAAGTATTTCCATATTACCTGTTTTAAATTTCACATTAATTAACTTACTAATATTAGTAAAAAAAATCGAAAAAGTTAAACAAATAATACCAAAAGGTCTCCTTATTTATTTTTCTTCTAAGTTTACTGTTTCTTCTGTTTCTGAATCTAGCAGCTTGTATTTTTTATTTTTATTTATTAACCGCTTCACAGTTAAATATCCATTTACGGTGGGAGTACCTGGATGGGCCCTATACGCAGTAAAAAAAAAATAAGATCTTTTTATAGCGGGTTGTGAGAAAAAGGTCCGAGGGAATATTCTGTACACCCTGTATATTGCTTTTTGAGGCAATCATTTTTAATTTGCGTTTTCTAATTCCACTTTTCATCTATTTCATTACCTATGTTTAGTACCTTTTCAATTTTACTTTTAAATTTTTTCTCTATTGTGTATTAAACTAAAAAATGAATAATTAAATACAATTAATAGACTAGACTAGACTTATCTTTTGGTCGCTTTGTGTTTATATTGGCAGCTTCCCGGTTTATATTGGCAGCTTTCTTCTGTAACATTTTCACACTATTTCCACTCGGTTTCACTCTTCCAGATGTTATTAAGTGGGTGCCATCCACTTAACCGTATAGGTAAAACTTCGCTGGACCCTTGCTTTTGCATTGCATGCATTTTTAGTCACTATTACATTTCAAGATGTGACTAAATTATTCGAATGCTATTCACCACGCTTTATTATTAATTATTTATTTTGCTTGAGATCAAACTTATATTGCGCATATATTCGCTCAAAGTTTGACCGGTCTTATGTGATTTAAAGTGGAGCGACTCAGCAGATGTCTGGTCTCTATGAACAAACACACTATTCTCCCCTACTAGTTCTGATAATTCGAAACTAAATTATATTCCGTTGAAGGACTGGGGGGGGGGTTAAATAAATGTAAATAGGGGAGAATGGGTAAAATAAGCTAGTAAGAGCCTAGAAACTTGGAATTAGATTTATATATTAGAAACCAAAGTCTCAATTTTTTTTGTTACAGTTGACAAAATAAAATTATGATTTAGTGTGTGTGGACGAGAATAAAAATTCTCAAAGAATGTATCGGCAATAATACATCTAGTAAATTTAAATGTTAAAACTCTCTAAACAATAGCGACGGAGCTGAGGAAATATTCTTAAAGAAGCAATTTAACGACAAATTCTGCAGATTCAGTTGTTGCGACTGATTAAATAAAAATTTTAGAATACGTGATAGCCCTGGTGTGTCGAACAATGTTATCTTTAAAGTACAAAACCCACGTACCTTTCAGTATTATGTGTTCATATGCAGCAAAAATTCAACTGGAAAGTAATATATTAGTTGACTGCGCGTCCAAGTAATTATCGCAGATATAAACATAAACATATTTTAGCTTCGCCACATAATTTTCGAATTGACAGTTCGGACATGAATTATACGAGGATGTGATAATTTACTTAACACATTCAGGTACGAGTCAATTTAGTTAACTTATTGGTTTAATAAATGGTAATTATGAAATAAATCGTCAATGCAAGATTTATACACTCCGACAATGTAATTACCAGGATAAGCAAATTTGTTATAGTGAATTTATAGTAATATCCATGTTTAATTGATCGAAAAATGTTATGAGGATTTATAGTAATTATAAAATTGCTATTATAAGTGCCAGTTTTAATTTCCAGTAAACTCAATGCAAGGTTTGTAAAGTAAAAGTTGTCTTGATTCTTTAATAACAGATGGCGCAAAATGAATCAGCCTATTTAAAATAATTGTCATTTTTTTGCAAAAGCGATTTATGTCATCTGTTTTGACAATTCAATAGCAGAATCGTGCAAAATATACTAATAGGGGAGCTCTCGGCCTAAATTTATGAAAAATGTTTAGTTTCAATCAAAATAAACAACTTTTTTCCTTGCAACAAAGTCCCAAAGTATCGCGAAAGGGGTGAAAATTAATTTTCAGTCGCTTTCATTCCGCGCAAAATTCACTAGACGTCCAACGATGCCCATTTTCTTCCGTCCATGTCGAGCTGAATTTTCAATTTTGACCCTGTAATTTACGATGTCGATACATTGTCGATCTTCCTCTTTCGACAGACACATAGAACGGGCTTCCACTCGAAATATTTATTTAACGTATGAGAATTCCATGTTTTTCATCTTTTTAGGTTTAATTTCAACATTTTCAAGTTCAAATGGACCATTTTCTTTAACTCTTGCCGACCCGAATTTTCGATTTTGCTGGTACAATTTGGCATCAGGATAAAGCGCCGATCTTTTTCTTTCCATAGAGACGTCGCGCACCCTCATACTCGACGTATTACTTAGTTATAAATTCTTGAATCAATTTTTACGAGAAACTCCATTTTCCTTTCGTTCGTGACGAGCCGGATTTCCAGTTCCACCATTGCGATTTGGTATGAGAATAAAACGCCAACCGTCCTCTTTCTATGGAGACCTAAAGTGACCTTCCATTCCACGTATTCAGTAGGTATGTTATGAACGTTTGAAAAATCCATGTTTTTAAAATTGCAAATTACCGGCCGGGTATGGCACGGACCTGAAAAATCCTCACGTTTACACCATATACAGGATGTGAAAAAATTACCAGAAATTGCATTAAAATAATTTCTTTATTTGTCGCCCGATTCCGCTGAAAATCTGCATGCGGGGGTTCTCGACATCGCTGATTACGAATTGAGAAATTTAAAATGGCAGCGCCAAATTAGCGGATGATTTTTATCATTTATGGTCCGATTCCGCTCAAAATCGGTATGTGGGGGTCAGGCCCGTGCGGTGGGTTTTTCAAAGGTGAGGCGATACTTGCGGTTGCCGCCCCAATCCTTACATCAATATTATTAATAAAAACATTAATTTTGTATGTAGGTTTTTAACAGGTACAAAGAAACAGAAACGTCAATCAAGACATGCATTATTAAACAAAATAAATTAAAAAAAATTCCCCAGTAAAGAAACAAATGAAACATTTACAAATAAACTCGTCTAACTTTCTGCTTTGCAAAATTGTTAATCCGATTGGAATTACCTAATTCAGCTGCAATGTCCGATTCTATTGAAAGAAGAGCTAAATATGATTGCTCTTTTTTGGCTTTAACTTGATCTTGGATAGGTTTTTATTAATTTCAACTTTGATAAACTTCGATCACCACTGGCAACAGTTACCGGTAAAGTTACTATGATACGCAAGGCCATGACAGTATTCGGATATAGGACACTGTAACCCGTAGAGTTTAAGTAATTTAAAGCCTTCACGGATCCTTGTTGCAGGGTAAATACTTTGACAGGTCACTTAATTCTTCTTTCAACTCCGCACCATCCTCGTCGCAGTCTTCGCCATTCTTCAACACAAGATGCAGATCACCATAATTTGTGTTTAGAACTGCTTCATTCATGTCTTTTATATTATAAATGTTATACAAAAACTGAAAGTTATTACTGTAGGAGCGTAACTGCAAAAAAAACAGAAAACATTCTTATAATGAATTAAGCGTAACATCTAAGAGAAAATTAAAGAAGTCAACTTCAAACTGCTCTTTTTAACTCAAAGGCGCTTCATCAGGTGCTTCATAAAAAAAATGCGCTTCTTGCAACGTGGTCTAACATCTTCTACTACTTTAAATTCTGGTTCGATTTCATATTATGTGATTGCATAAGTAATGATATTTTGTTTACTTGAAAGAGAATATCATACCACAAAATTATACTACAAATAAATGTATAAACTTTGACCTCTTTTACCAAACCCTTGGCTCTATTTTTAGTATCAGCATCTATCACATTATCGTCTATAATTGCCACCAATGCATCATAGACTGCACCTATTTGATATCTTAATGGCTTTAAGGCATCGATTCTGCTGGACCACTTTGTAGTACTTAGAGGTTTAAGAGCTAGTTGACTTGAATGAGCCGACAGTTCTTTAATCAGCACAGTCCATTTCTTTGGAGATCCAGAGAAAAACATGTACAACTCCTGGACAATTGAAAAAGAACCCAAAATTTATCCGGAACAAACAGCTGCATTGTTGACAAGTAAATTCATCGAATGACATGCATAGGGTACAAAAATGCTCTGAGATTTTTCGATAAAATTCTGTTTGGACACCTTTGTGAACTCCCTTCATATTTGAGCCATTGTCATAACCTTGTCCTCTAATATTTTTAATGTCAAGATCCAATTCTGCAAGATGTTTGACAATAGGTTCAGTGAGTCCCTCTCCAGTTGTTTCAATTGCTTACAAAAATCCGACGAAAAATTCTTCACACCTAAATTGATTAGTAGTGGGATCCAAACAGACTGCTCCCAAAATTAAAGACAAATGCTCATTATGGCTTACATCAGGTGTGCAATCAACGATAATGGAAAAGTACTTTGCTTCTTTAACTTTTCCCACAATTTTAGCAAGAACTTCCTTTCCCATCAATTGTATTAGTTCGTCTAGAATTCTACTACTTAGATAAGTTAAAGACCATATTTCTGAATGATTCTGAATTCGTCGTAGATGTTCCTACATAACGGGGTTAAACTCAGAAAGTAATTCGATAATTTTTAAGAAATTTCCATTGTTTCACTGATATTATTGTTCCGTAGATCCGCGAAAAGCCAAGCATTGACCTGCCATCATTCGTATCACGGATATTATTCTTTTTAAAACATTCCTCCAATGTTGAATTTCTAAATCTAATATTCTTTAATATTCGTGGTCAATGGTTTTCTTACATTCTGAACGATTATCAAATTCTTTCCATTTTTTAAATGAATTTTTGTGGGGCCTACCACCCTGGTGTGATGAAAGTGCCCCTGTTAAATTTTCCAGTTTGAGTAGTCACTTTTTGACCAATGCTTACCAGAGGATTGGTCAAATACCGTACAATAAACACAAAGAATGAAATCCTTCTTCAGAGAAAATATTAACCACGGTCTTTCTACTGAGGTGCCTTTCTACTGTGGTGAGGTAAGTATTATTATTTCTCACAGCATTATGACATCATCAAATAAACGAAAGAGCAACAAATTATACATCACTAAATGTGTCAGAACAGCATGCAGACACCTGCTAAAATGCCGGCCCTGAATCGTGCTGCCCTGGGCGGTCGCCTCGCCGCCTCACCTCACCGCACGGCCCTGGTGCGGGTGGGTTATTGAAGTAGCAGGTTACGAATATGAAATTGAAGTTGGGAAATTCAAAATGGCGACACGATTAGCCGGACGTGTTTTATTATTTATTGTCCGATTCGGCTGAAAATTGTTAATTACATGACAAGATTTTCCAACTGTCGGAGAATTGGAAATTTTTCCCCACTAGAGATGCAGGCGAGGCGGGAAATGTCAGTTACTATTTTTCCTACATTGTTTAACATTACCATTAATAGATAAACTGTGACGTGCCGCGATAAGAAAATGAATCATTTATTTTTACATGTTTGGTAAACGAATTCACCCCTTTGGCAACGCCAGAGATGTCAGTAGTAAAGGAACTTTTTCTTCAGGGAGTGATAAACTATTAAAAAATAATCTAAACCTTCATGCTGCAATGAGGTCTAAACTCCTGGTCGAGGGCTCCTCTACTAGAACTTACGCCTTGTTACCCCATACTATCATATGGCGTGGCATTAGCTTGACTTATATTTATAATCCGTGCTTATTTTTAGTTGATGTTCGTTTGCGATATAGCACATTTGACAGCTTTACGTCATCTGTAGTGGTTGCCTCTTGAGCGCATGGCCTTTTCACCTCAACTTCTTGGAGTCATCAGCCCAATATTTTGGAGAATGTCCTCTTCCCCTCTTGCCGAAACCCGAATTTTCAACCATTTTGTATTGTTCTCTCTCCGGCTCATTGGGCCAAACAATGCAAGGATTTGGAAGAATGCGATGCTGGAGAGTCGTTTTTTGGGGAGAGTCGCATTTTTGGAAACTATTAGTGTGGTGAGCCGACCGAGAAATTAGGAGCAAACATCTCCAGGCCCACATCTCGAGAGCATCAATACAATTAACAAAATTTAAAAAAATAGAAACAATTTTTTCTTAAATGTCACTAAAAATGTTTAAATACTGAAGAATGATTTCTTTGAATGCTCTACGCAAGAGCCGCCGTTGCAGCAGCTTCATCGGTCTTGTGTATGTAAACAAACAGTAACCTCTGAGCGGCTACAATCAGCGACGGACCCAAAGTAAACGGCTGTCACTAAAAGTTCATAAAATATGGGGAAACTACTGCTCTCATTTTTCCCACGAGAATTTGTGGAACATGCTCTAGCGAGGCCTTGGGCAGGCTTCCCTTTCCAGGGAGCGCGGTATGAAATTGGCTACTAGGTTCAGAGAGTTAGCGCACCAGGCTATTTGAGCAAAATTGGCCACTAGTGTGGACAAAATGAAATCCGACTTACAACCTGGAATGTAAGAGAATTTTTACAAGTGGGAAAACTATAACTGTTAGAGAAAAGCATGATACGCTTCCCTGGAAACAATAAAGTTACCCGAATTGAGTAATATTCTGGATCTCTAACCAAATATCTATATCAGTTCTTGGATATAGAGTTGCCAGTGGCATTGCCAATTATTGGATAAATTCTCCAAGGATCAACGTCAAGCCAATAATAATGAACTTGATACAAGTATATCAGAAAAGTTAGCACAGGGATAACTAGCTTGTGGCGGCCAAGCATCCCTAGTGACGTCGCTCTATGAAAGAAGAGGAGTTGAAAGCATTCTACGAAGATTTGGAAACCTTAGCCCATGCTGTTCCAAGGAATGAAATCACAATTGTTATGAGTGATATTAACGCAAAAGTTGTTACCACGCAGGAAAATGGACATTTGGACATTGATTACGAATCCAGATTGACTATTGTCACGTTGAAAAACTTGTTAAGGTGTTTAGCTGATTTGTTAACCAACAATGCGCGACGTCCACAAGTACCGCCCATATTACTTGCCATCACTTTACTAAATGGATTTAGTATTTACAACCTTTACCAAATAAACACCATACCAAATAGTAGAGAAATCTACTTGGATCTCGTTTTTTCAAGCTTTAGAGACATACATGTTCATGAGTCGATTGATCCCCTACTAATGAATAGTACACACCACACTTCAGTAACTTTTGATTTAAAATTAAACTTAGAGAACTATCTCCAGTATGAAGAGTACTTTTTTGACTTTCGCAATGGTAATTACTTGGAATTAAATAATTTTCTAGCCAGTATTGATTGGGAAGTTGCTCTAAATAAATCTGATGTAAACACAGCAGTGGAACAATTCTACAACATATTTTACGATGGTCTTCACATGTTCATTCCTGTCAAAAAATTTAAGATATCTAGCTATCCCCGCTGGTTCAGCACTGAACTTAAAAAAACCATTAGTGAGAAAAAAAGAATACATAAACAGTTTAAGTCGACAGGTGATATCCACCACTACCATAATTTTTGCCATTTAAGAGCAGAGTGCTCTAGATTAAAAGACATTTGTTTTAATCGCTATATAGCCAGAACCGAGAACAATCTCGTTAACAACCCTAAACATTTCTGGTCCTACTTCAAAAACAAAAGAAATCAGTATAATCTACCTACAGTTATGCACTACGATGATGCATCTGCTGAGAATACTAATGATATTGTTAATTTATTTGCATCTTTTTTCTCCTCAGTTTATGGCATCAAGCAGGTAACTCAAATTCCTAATTATGACCACTTACAAAATCATGTGGACATTACCTATTACACAGTTACCTTAACTGAAATAATAGATAGAGTTCTCCAAGCACCCTATAAATTATCATTTGGGCCTGATGGCATTCCACTGTACGTTCTAAAAAAATGTATATTTACATTAGCGATACCACTACATAAAATCTATAACTTGTCACTGCACACCGGCATTTTCCCTGAGTTATGGAAAAATAGTTTTTTATCACCAATTCACAAATCTGGTCCAAGAGATGACATCAAGAACTATCGAGCCATTTGCATTCAATCCGAGATACCCAAGCTTCTTGATTGCTTGATTACTACTAAGATATCATGGGATACTGCACATATTATCAGCAATGAGCAGCACGGTTTTATGCGTAAAAAGAGCACCTCAACTAATCTACTTCTTTATGAACATTTTGTTCTCAATGCTTTTGAACATCGATCACAAGTAGATTCAATTTACACTGACTTCACGAAGGCATTTGATCCTGTTGATCACGTATTACTCATAGCCAAACTCAAGGCATTGGGTGTTGAGGGTTGCATGCTTGAATGGATTCATAGTTATTTATATAACCGAACACAGTTTGTCAGATGCTCAGGAGCCGTATCATCTTCTATTAAAGTTACTTCCGGCGTTCCTCAAGGATCGCATATTGGTCCATTATTATTTAACTTATTTGTTAATGATATTAGCGAGGAACTTATTAACAGTAATTATTTAATGTTTGCTGACGATTTAAAGCTGTTTAGAATCGTTGACAACTCTTACGATGCCTCTCTTTTGCAAAGTGATCTCGATAATTTAGTTCGTTGGTGTGACATCAATCTATTAACTTAACCCTGCCAAGTGCAATCAAATTTCTTTCACAAGAGGCAATAATCCTGTAATATTCGACTACTATCTAAATAATGCTACTTTAAACAGGGTAAATTCCATAAAAGATCTTGGTGTAATATTCGATTCAAGGATGACATTCAAACCTCATATATCAAATATCACAGCACAAGCACTGAAAGTGTCAGGTTGCATCAATAGGGACTCTACCTTTTTTTCTATTGACATATATAAATTGTTCTACTCTTCTCTGATAAGGAGTCTGCTAGAATATGGCTGTGTGATATGGAATCCAGCATATGTTGTCGATAAACAATCCATTGAGAATGTCCAATCTAGATTCCTTAGACAATGTGCATTCAAGATGGGTCATCCAATAGGCGAATATTCCTACATTGATATCTTACACGAACTCAACCTTCTATCACTTGAGTGTAGAAGAGTGCAACTCGATTTATGCTTTTTGCATAAATTGATTAATTGTAATATAAACTGTCCAGAGTTACTTCAGTTGATCAGCTTCAACTTAAACGATCGCAGAACTAGAAATTCAGAACTCTTTAAAGTACCTTTTCATGTTACAAATTATGGTCAAAATGAGCCCATATGCAGATTACTCCGTACAGCAAACTCTTTCCATAAAAATATAGAACTCTTTGGCTCGTCACTATATACATTTAAAAACCAAGTTAAATCTTGTATAAGTAATTAAAGCTTGTCTAAGACATGGTGTAGCATAATATTGATTTTATTGTATTTACAAAAATTTTAATTGTCGTGTTTTATTCATTATTCCATACTATTTTAATTATGTTCCTATTTATTGAATTCTAAAATGAAAATGGCTCTGCCGTATAATAATAAAAAAAAATACAGGCGATACCCATGGCTAAAGTCACTTCAATTCGATTGGTATACGAGAGGGTTTAATTTAGTTATTGAATGAATAATTTGTAAAATAAAACAGTGATAGAGAACAAGGTACCTACAAGTTTATTAACAAAGACACAAATATAAATAGAGGTAGTATTTACATTTTAATAACTTCTGGGAAGCCATCCCCCAGCAAGGGAGTTGGGCCACGCAGCAACCGTACTGAACTTGATCTTACCAAACCCAAAACCCAACTGACTTTTTCACTCTTTCCCTACACCGTGACTCTTTTAGCAATTCAGCATTTCCGCCTTAGTTATAACGTAGCCTAGATGAATATACTAGCTTCTGCTGACCAGGAAATTGCTCTATTCTTGAGTGGAACATGCTTTATGTCAACAATGAAATAATTTAAATAATCTAATATAATAAATGATATCCTTTACTAAAAAATATTGTACCGGGTGTTTAAAATAAATCTCAAGTACAACGTGACAATATGATATGATAGGCGATCGGTAGTGATCATCTATAAAGCTCTATAAAATTCGATGGCGTTGACTGTGATTATTTAAACCATCACTGAAGCTGAAAACGTGAAAACATAGATAGATACGTTGCCCATTATAATCCATGGCCCTACTTTTCAAAATTAATTCAGGGAATACGTAAGTGAAACTAACTCACTATATGTCCAAATATCTTGTCCGATTTTCTAAAAGAGAACATTAAACTACTGGCAACAGGAACAGAAAGCGAGACACGTAAACTGCTGAAACTCTAACTGAAATATAAGCCAGTAACACTTGAAAACTCAAGGTGACAACAATTCTTTGAAATCAGATACAGGATATTTTTTCGAATAATGATATCTGTAGTAAAACAACTATTGTACCTACTTAACTGAAAACTATTAATCCACGCTCCAACAATAAATTTACAGAAAAATAAATACTCAGTACTTCGAACACGTGAATATGTTCCCTTTTAAAGACTTATATTTTTCGTCGGGGTTATTATAAAATTAATTCAACTTTTGATAAATTAGAAAAGTAATGGAATGTAAGAAAATTAAACATAATGTGGCGATTATTCTTATCTGATTCTTCTTGTGAATATTACAAGAAATGGAAATTTCATCACCGTTTCACACCATTAAGCGACATGTTACGACGAAACTGTAAATAAGCATTCAGTCATTTTCAAGATAATACAGAAAGATTAGAATCAGAAAATCAGGTAAAATGTGTATTTTATATCCAGCCTTGGGATATTTATAATGTCCCAGCAGTTAACATAGAATGATACATACCAACGTACGATTTCATCTCGACTCGAGAATATATTCATAACATTAGTGTCATAAGGACATTTTATACACCGTCATAAGACCATGTCAAACTGCTTATCGTGACCAGCTCTAACGCAAGATTAAACTATTTAATACATGTGAATTATTGTAGTTTCTAAGACTATAAACGTCGTATATTTTTGTATCTTTATTTTGTGGAAAGAGAGTCGTTACTGACAAGGGTTTCTGTCCCGCTGGGTTTATTAAGGGCCTCATTGTGTTCCGACCACTATGCCTAAGGGTACATTTTATTTAGCTCTTCTTTCTTATTAATTATTGACTTAATTAAAATGTTTTAATATTCATTCATAATACAGGGGGGTATCCTACTCTGCTCAAAAGTATACCGTCATCTAGGGTGAATTCAAACAGTAGGCGGGAATTCGGACACTCAGCTCGTTTCGCGCTTTTTCTTCAACGACGCATTGAGTAAATACACCGGGGCATGTATTTCTGAACCGAACCGAAATACCATCGTTATGATTATTTCTGTCTGTCCGTCTAGGCAGAATAATCTCCGCCGTAAACTGATACCGAATCCGATATCAGTTTTATTTTCCAACTCGAGTATAACTAAGGTTACACACTGCACCGAATCCGATTTATTTATTTCGTATGTTTTATTTGTATTTGCCAAGTTGTTCACACCTACACTCTGACCGTTCATGTATGCATGATTATTGCTGTAGATAATCGCTTGCTATTACTTGGTACTTGCACACCACTTGTTCTTTTTTACTACTTACTGTTGTTTTTACCGCTTACTGTTTTTATAATCACTTACTGTTTTTTACCGATTTTGTGTTGTTCCGCTCTCACCGTTTGCTGCTTACCACCGCTAGCTTCCGAATTATTGTTAGAAACTAGTAGTTAACTACCCCCTGGCTCCTCGTTCTCGAAGCTTTGCATGTAATTGAAATATATCTTAAGTTTTTATTTTATTTATAATGAACTCCGTGTTCTTGGTACCTGACCGTTTTTTTGTTGCAATTTTATTACATTTAATAAACTTTGTTATTTACCGACATGTGCGTTTTAGTGTTGAATGTGAGTGAAAATCTAATCTGCCGTCCAGGACATAACCGTTTCTTCACTGTAGCTATCCCAGCCCTACTGCAACAGGCTGCGTTAGGAGGCTAGTGTGGGACTTTTACCCCACGTAAAAATTATAAAGGTGGCGCTCGAGACAACCGAATATGAACCGAAATATAGCTCGGCGCTAAAATGACGCTTCCACTTCTAAGCAACTACCCTCCCAGGAGGTGGGAAAATGTTTTACTCTTCCTTTCAGCTTACACGTTCACTCCCCCGTTCTCGAGGATGCTAATGACGAAAAGAATACTTTGAGATGAGTCTGACTCTTCATACCACCTGATAGAAGCCTCGCCCCTTTCAAGAGGGTAGATTCAGCCGCCAAGAGTCATGTCATGTCTCTGACATTAATCTTTGCTCTTTATCATGTTCTGGACAAATCTGCAGAATTAATTCGAATTAATACCCTTGCTGCCGGGCGTCCCTGCACGAAAACCGATAGAAGGGGTGGTTCTTGGCCGTTCGAAGGGGTTGCCCTGAATAAAAACTTTTTTACTCTCATGGTCGTGTTCAGCACCCTTGAAAACAGAAGGGAGTTGCGTTTAACATTTGTAACATATTCGTCCAACTCCTTGACTCCACTATATAGGATACTGGATCGCGGTACGTTGAACCTTGAAAGAGTTTTAGGTAGAAACGACAGTATTGGTTGATTTTTTTTAACCATGATAATATTTTAGTATAAATATAGACACGTTCGTAGTTGTACTTTAGTTTTAATGGTACCTCGATGATGTCAACGTGATTGTCGAAACGCCGTGTATGTTGCTTCCGCTATTAAAAGGTGAAAGAAGCGAGGAAGAAATTTTTAATTGTAACGTAGCCTACGTTCCAGTAACAAATTAAATAAATCTTAACCGTAGCACTTCCCATTTCGGCATTCACGAACCCATCCCAACATGTGATTTACAAATCTAGTTCTCATTAAAATGAAATCCTACCGTAAAGCCGTGTATAACCAGTGTATAATTACGAATAATGAGCTCGAAGGCGAGCTACTTACTGTAAGAATAGCCCGAATACAGAGAATAAAAGAAAATATGATTTAACACCAAAACAGGTTTATAAGAATAACTTATAAAAAGAGACCCCACGCAAAATCGGCTAATCTAAATAAAGTGGTTAGTTATATGTCCGACGAGTATGTAAATCAGATAGAATACACATTGTCTGCCCGTAAAATAGGATGCCATTGATTCAACAAGATCTAATTGAAAGGATTTTGATGTACTGCTCGAGACGATCATCAGTTAATTGAATATTAATTGAATGCCCGATACTGGGGACCTCTTCTTTCAATTAATTACTATCTTATCTTGGTTGTTTGCTTATAAAATATTGTCGCTTGGTCTACGCCGGAGCCTCGACTAAAAATAGTCCAGTAATGGGCACCTGGGTAACCACCTGGCCACGGTTTAGAGAAATACCCATAAATATTGCCACGACAACACAAGAAACTCTTTTCATAAATATTTTAAATTAATGTATATTTGTCATATGCAATTTATAATGAATTTGTCATATTTCTTGTAGTAATTAAGAGAAAATTATTTAATTCTACAGGGTGGCGCAGATGAACACGATTCTTCAAGGAAAACGTCACATTCAAAGCTATTCTCCAAAATCATATTCTTCTGAATCCCTTAGACCACAAGCCCATGCTAAATTTTTAGGGGGTCATATGACACCGCTTGAAATGGTATAATTTTTGTAGTCCTAGAAAAATAAATAACTTTGAGCCCTATGCCGTACATTTTAGGTGGGACATGGGAAAGCCGCGGAAAAGTGAAAATCGTAACCGCGGAGGTGCATTTTTTTCAAATGACACTGTACGGCTTACGATTATTTGGACTGTATTTATACTTGTGACTCTTAAAAAGAAAATGCCGTATAAAAATAATGGGACAGAAGTACAGGAAAAATTTTCGTTTTCCGAAAAGTGACCTCTATGTGCTAAGGTGATATGACACCGCACGGCTTTTATGAAATTCGATTTCTATATTAACAAGAATGAATTTTTTTGCTATGCCGTACCAATCGGTTGGAACATGGGGTGACAAGCGCGAGATCAACCCCCGTCCTAGACCTCTATCAAGGGTGGTGGTTTGACCCTGTACGGCACCAATTCCAAAAATTATACGATATTTCAAATCTTTAAAAAAACATAACCCATCTAAAAGGAATGGGTATTATCAATGTAAATAAAAAAATCACCCTCGCGAAAGGGAAAAAACTCAGTTTTCTAGGGTAAGTTTATTTGATACTGTACGGCCATTTATTTTTTGGATTAATATAGGCTAGAATTTTTATTTTATTTAGTAGCCGTACAAAAATAATGGACAATAATAAAATTAGAACATTGCAAAAGAAGCGAAATTTTTTAAAAATTATGCAGATCGAAAATTCTCTATTTTTTAATACAATTGATAGATTTTCAACTTTACATCGTTTTTCCTTTCCTTAACTATAAAAGAATACAAATGTGTCCATGCCGTACATTTTCATTGTTGGGATATTAAGCACTAGACCCTACAAGAAAATCCACCAAAAACAACTTTTTTCCAGTTTTTGTTTCTCAGTCAGATGCACAATCAAGTGGTTAATTCAGGCATCTTTATTACAATGTACTCAAATAAGGGATGCAATCCCTAAACATTGTTTTTATTATTTTCAGGTTTTAAAAAAAATCTCATCGGATGAATAGATTCCAATAAAATTTAACACACGTAATACGTTCATGTTAAGGTGGCACCAAAGATAGCGAAAAAATCCACCCAAAACAACTTTTTTAGTTTTTTTTTTTTAATAGTGAGGCAAGGACCAGCGAGGGAAGTCTCGGCCAACTAATACTTTGCCGACATTTTTTTTATAACAAGTTTATAACATTATTGTATATGTATGTGGATAACACATGGGGATGTGAAACTAATCAAGATGCTCTCTTTTTTACTGAATCACCTTTGTTCCAAGTACATAAAAAATATTTTTCAGCAGCTTTCCTTTTCTCTCTCTCTCTCTCTCTCTCTCTCTCTCTCTAGATATTTGGCCTTACAGACTCGGTGTTTTGGCCAAGCAGCTTTTCTATTTCATCTTTTAGTTAAGTAATAAAAAATATCGATAAATATTTATTTTTATAGAGTATAATTTATTTACGCACTGTTTAGACATAATATAGCGTAAAATTTTCGGAAAATCATTTTACATTTCAGATCCATTAATTTTGAATAATAGGTTTAGAATAATTAGAATATCAAGTACAATAATTTTTTATTCAAAAAACCTCACTTTGTGACGGAAAATTCAATTTTCCAGACACATGTACCAACTAAAATGTACGGCATGGTAATACAAATTCTTATTATATAAAACAGTATTAAAATAATCAAGATTTATGTGGTGTCAAATCACCACCCTTGATAGAGGTCTAGGACGGGGGTTGATTTCGCGCTTGTCACCCCATGTTCCAACCGATTTGTACGGCATAGCAAAAAAAAATCATCCTTGTTAATATAAAAATCGAATTTCATAAAAGCCGTACGGTGTCATATCACCTTAGTATATAGAGGTCACTTTTCGGAAAACGAAAATTTTTCCTGTACCATTATTTTTGTACGGCATTTTCTTTTTAAGAGTCACAGGTATAAATACAGTCCAAATAATCGTAAGCCGTACAGTGTCATTTGAAAAAAATGCACCTCCGCGGGTTACGATTTTCACTTTTCCGCGGCTTTCCCATGTCCCACCTAAAATGTACGGCATAGGGCTCAAAGTGATTTATTTTTGTAGGACTACAAAAATTATACCTTTTCAATCGATGTCATATGACCCTCTAAAAATTTAGCATGGGCTTGTGGTCTACCCCGTTTTTGGGTCGCATTGGCTAGAGAGAACAATACCGGTTGATAATTCAGGGAAAACCTGCTGACAAAAATCGAAGAGGACGCCGTGCAAAAGGTGGACTAGTGATATGAAGGAGCCGGTAGAAAGACTTAACAGCTAACCATAATAAATGTGGTAACACTGTCAGACGTATTGTATAGAGAAAGGGGATCAGCTAAAATAAAAAGTAATTTTTATTGTTTAAATGTATACAAACCGCATGCCAAGGCAAAAAATTTCATTTTATTAAATACACTCAAAATTTATTTCAATTTTTTTTATAAAAATTCAAAATATAATCTAGTTCCCTATCTCGTTATAATACATACAAGTACCTTTCAAGTCAATATTTTAATTACTTCCACATCCATACATAGTGAAGTGGTAGTATACCTAGTAATCGTAAAAAAAAATGTTGAAATAGGTTTAGAATATTTAAAAGTGAATTATTTATTATTTGTTTGCTTATAGTAATTAAACATATTCTTTATAGGATTTCGCAAACAGTGGAAAGAAAAACTATCTATGGGAACTAAAAAAAAACTATATGTTAAAATATTAATGAAATCTTTGCATTCTTTCGATAACCTGACTTCTGGTTAGAATTTTAACTTTCTTAGCATAACCAGAAGTCAAGTTATCGAAAAAATATAAAGATTTCATTAATGTTTTTACATACAGTTTTTCTTTTAGTTCTCATAGATAATTTTTCTTTCCGCTGTTTGTGAACTCCTATAAAGAATATGTTTCAGGTTTAGAATGTCACGAAATATCGAGATCTTAAATTTTAGCAAAAAAATGTCTACGTCTGTCGGTTTGTAACTTTCTTTTCTAATAAATAGGGGTAAATATGGGAAAATAAGTAAAGTAAGCTGGTAAGAGTACAGAAATTTGGATTTTGGTGTATATACTAGAGGCGAAGGCCACAGATATTTTTATAATATTTCACCCCCCCCCACTAGCACTCTCTTATTAAAGGGATTGATAGAATAGAACTGAGATATTCACTTGAAATTTGGTACACGTATGTGTACTGACATCTGATTATGAAATAGGAAAAAATAAGTAAAGCAAGCTAATATAGTGCAGAAACTTCATCTTTGGCGCATATGCTAGAAACCAACGATTCAAATTTTCTTATGACATTTGCCTCAAATATCATATTATTAAAATTCGATGACCAATTATTTCCATATACCAGAGTGTAAATGCAGTCAAGATGTTTTCCTTTAAAGAGACTTAGATGGGAAATCTTGATGTGGAAGTAGTGATTCCCTAGGCAGCTCCTGTTTTTAAAGACTTATCATAGATAAGTACTGAAACATATATCTTTCTAAACAAAATACTTTGCTGGCGATGTGCCACGAACAACATTGGATTATAAGATGTAACATATTTTAATACCTGAATATTAAAACATGTTATTCCGGTGCGAACGGCAGCCGATTTTTGTTGGAGAACATAGGGCCATAGGGCCGAGAACAATCCGGAAAAGCAGGATAATCTAATGTTGATTTACATAACCCGCTATCGGAAAGGTTTTGATCAGTATATAGGTGTGTAATTTGAATACATCAGTTATTATCAGTTTAATACTCAGTTACAACAGACCTGTTTGAAAGCTGTACAGTCTCTGTTTAGAATCACACAGACCTGTTTAAAAACCATACAAATCTATTTAAAAGCTGTACAGACCTGTTTAGGTTTAATGGTAGGTCCTCATCCAGTAGGATCTCAACCAATAGGATCTTACGCCCCACGACCAATAGCAAGTGCCCAGACATCTCAGCCAATAAAATCTTACGCCCAACGCCTTCCCGAGGGCAGAGTCCAAAAATCAGACAAAAAGTCCCAATTTTGCTCTTATGGAGATTTACCTGGAGTTTGTGTCCCCGTTCCCCTATAGCTATACTACTCTTCTTTTAAGTTTCCACCTGTCATCATCTCCTTATTTATTCTTATTCTGGGTCTTCTGTTTCTGAATCTAGCAGTGTTCACCTCCTTCTGTCCGCTTTTATTTATTAACCAATCCACAGGTAAATAGCCATTTATAGTGGAAGTGCAAGGAAGTGCCCAGAAAGAATATTTGAGACACCCTGTATACCCATCTGCCAAGGTAAAGCAAAATAAAAAGTAAAATCTGCAAAAAATAAATAGAGATCTAGTAGAACATTTGGAACGTTCTGTATATCAAGCACACCCCAACTCTTTTGACCTGAGAGACATCTCTGTAATCATAAATAAGCTCAATATGTGGACTATGTGACTAGGATTAACAAACCAATAAATAGAACTTATCTTTTCGTCCGTGTGCGTATGTTGGCAGCTCCCCTCTCCGTTCTGTAGGATTCCTACAGTACTTGCACTCATTGCTTCACCCTTCTTAGAAACCAGCCCGTTGCTCTTCACTGAAAAGTTAACTCTATGATGGTCAGCTTTTAATATATTGCTAGATGTTTGTGTCCCTTTTTCAAGTTGTTTGTATACGCTCTCAGATGATGCCACGTTCAACCGATATATCTTAATTAAATATCAACTACACGAAATAGACAGACTCAAGTTAATGTATATGAATTGCTCATGCTTTAATTCAACATAATTTCGCACGATTCCTCACAGTTTTAACCGAGTTTATTCGAGATTTCGCATGAGCTATACAGGCGTGCCTACCTCCGGCGCCATCAGAGACCGAACTCCTTGATATCTTTAGATGTGTAATTAGATAAAAATTTTATAAAATATTAATAAACTCATTTCTTTTTTTCCTCGCTTACCGAAGGGAAATATTGCATTTGTGGAAAAATCACCCTCCAAGATTTCTTCGGATTTCCACGTTTCAGGACATGTAGATTACGAAAAATCATCAAAATCTTTCAATTCCGCCTGTCTGTTAGTGCTATAACTATAAAACTAGTTGTTGGAGGACAGTCAAATATGGTAGATACTTGAAGTTACTACCAGCGAAGAAATAGGTTCACTGGAAAATATACAGGGTGGATCGTCTAAAAAGAATAGATGACGAAAAAAAATGTCTTCGCTTAAATTTAAAATGTCCACCGTTCATGACATTCTAAACCTATTTCAACAAAAAAAATTAAAATTCTTTTACGATTACTATACTTCCACTCCACTACGCAATTGTGGAACTAAAAATATGACGGATTGCAATAATATTTGGCACATAGTTAACACAATTGTCAGGGAAGACACCTATTATAGTTTTTTGAAATATATACATGGTGGTCAAAATAAGATAGTACTTAGAATAAGTTTACCACTGTTTTAGAATAGTGGCAATACAGCATGTCTCACTTTTCATGACGTACATATCACAAGGGGGCTTAACAACATGATTTTTTTTTTAACGGTTGGAAGATACTTACACATTCGCGGTAAAATATTAAAAACTCCACCAAAGGCGTTCATCCTTATGAAGAAAAATGAACCTAATTTTCCAAAAAAAGTAATTAGGCAAAGTTTTAACTGTGACACAATTTTATAATCTCATTCGTTGTTATCAGAAAGTCACTAATACCTAATTTCAAGGAGATAATGTACTTGGTGTTCATGTAATAAAAACATACAATCTTCGTTTTTAAAATACCAATTACTACAGTTACAACTTGATTTTCAGACAGCATGAAGAGTTAATTAAGCTGGAGAGAGGCAGGCTTTCCATTCATAATTAATCACGTGACTTCAGTCAGTTTACTTAACAGTCTAAGTCAAACATTAACTGACTTGGAAACAAAAAAAAGTTCAATTTTAAACGAATTTAATTCAGGAACAATTCAATAAATAATAATACATAGATACACTTGTTGTGGACTTCCACTTGAGATTTCCAAAAAAAAAAAATTGTTTTGCATATATTTTTGGATTTATTATTATTAACTAAATCGCAGTCTGCTCAATAATTGTCATGACCAACGTATGTTTAAAAGGTAGATGTTACAGAAATTTAATTCCACTGAAAATGTGCTATTATCAGTATGATTTTAAAAACTATAAGGTATTAGATATCGATTAAATTTCGTTAAAGTTGGTTCTTATTCTTACATTAAGAATATTAAATTTGTTTAAAATTGAACTTATTTTTATTCCAAGTCATTAATTACTTTCACATCCACGTAGTGGATTGGAAGTATAGTAAGCGTAAGCAAATTTTCAATTTTTTTTTTATTTTGAAATTGATCTATATGTACTAGAAGTCAAGGCCTCAAATTTTTTTTTATGATATTTTCCATCTCCCCACCACCCCCACTCCATTATTCAAGGGATTGATAAAATAAAATTGAGATATTCATTTGAAATTTGGTACACGCATATATTATAATGACATCAGGAACTAGGTTATATTTTGGGATTATTTTGATGAAGGGTTGGGGATTAAATGGGTAAATAGGGGAAAACAAGTAAAGCAAGCTGGTAAGAGTATTGAAACTTGAAATTCGATGTATGTACTAGAAACCAAGTCCTCAGTTATTTTCATAATATTTTTCAATCCCGCACCACCCCACTCCATTATTGAAGGGGTTGGTAAAATAAAATTGAGATATTCACTTGAAATTCGGTACACGTATGTATTATAACGACATCTGGAACAGGATTATATTTTGAGATGGTTCTGTTGAAGGGTTGGGGGTTAAATAGGGGTAAATAGAGGAAAATAAGTAAAGGAAGTTGGTAAGAGTACAGTAACTTGAAATTAGGTGTATGTACTAGAAGTCAAAGCTTCAAATTGTTTAATAAAAATTTTTAAACCCCCCCACCACCCACCCCTACTCCATTATTAAAGGGGTTGATAAAATAAAATTAATATATTCCCTTGAAATTTGGTATACGTGTGTATCATAACGACATCTGGAACACGATTATATTTTGAGATAATTCCGTTGAAGGATTGGGGGTTACTTAGGAGTAAATAGGGGAATATAAGTAAAGCAAGTTGGTAAGAGTACTGGAACTTGAAATTGGGTGTATTTCCTAGAAGCCAAGGCCTCAGATTTTTTAATAATATATTTCAACCCCCCACCACCCTTACTCCATTATAAAAGGAGTTGATAAAATGAAATTGAGATATTCATTTGAAATTTGGTAGATGTATGTATTATAATGACTTCTGGAACTAGATTATATTTTGAGATGATTCCTTTGAAGGGTTGGATGTTAAATAGGAGTAAATAGGGGAAGATAAGTAAATCAAGCTGGCAAGAGTACAGAAATTTGGGATTTGGTGTATATACTAGAAATCAAGACCTCAGATTCCCTTCAAATATTTTTCAAACCCTACCACCTCCTCTCCATTATTAATGGGATTGACAACATAAAATTGAGATATTCACTTGAAAGTTAGTACACGTATGTATTGTAATGACATCTGATTGAGATGATTCCATTGAAGGGGTGGGAGGTGGTAGGTTGTGAATAGGGGAAATAAGTAGGCTACACTAGAAACTTCATTTTTAACGTATATGGTAGAAACCAACGCCTCAAACTTTTTTATGACATTTGCCCCAAATATTATTAAAATTCTAAGACCAATAATTTCCACATACTAGAGTGCAAATCTAATCAAGATGTTTCCTTTAAAGTGACTTGAATGAAAAATCTGGATGTGGAAGTAGTGATTCCTTAGGCAGCGTTTTTTTTTAATTCAAAATGTTAAGTAAACTGGCTGACGTCACGTGATTAATTCCTAGTCTTCCTTCGTCTGTCTTAATTAACTCTTCATTACGTCCGAAAATAGTTACAAGTAATATAATTTAAAAAAGGATGCTTTTATTTTCTTATTATAGTGAAGACCAAGTACCCTATTTTATTGAAATTCGGTATTAGTGAGTTTTTCATAACAACGAATAAGATTATGAGATTGTTCTATAGTGAGAACTTTGCCTAATATATTGTTTTTGGAAAATTAGGTTCATTTTTCATCATAAAAACGAACGCCACTAGTGGATTTTTAAATATTTTACTGTGACAGTCTCCTGATGGGTAAGTACATCCCACCCAAATTTTAAAAAAATTGCGTTGTTAGAAGGGCGCTCTTGATATGGAAATCATGAAAAGTGAGACATGCTGTATATCAATACCTAGAAAAAAATCTGTGTTTCGGGAGGACCGACAGCTATTGGTGGCTGACTTCAAAATGAAAATACTGTCGCATTAGGTAACATTTAAATCAAAAACTCCTGAATTTGCCTATCTCGCATCTAAATTTAATGTAACTGTATTTAATATTATATTAATAGAATTTACATATTTATTCTATTTTTTAAAGCGACATTCCACTTAACAATGATGCAATCCGAAGCTAGATAATATATTACGGAAAAAAAATTATTAATTTAATTCCAGCATTTTTCACTGTTCCTCGAGCATGTTGCCTTCAACATAAATTTAAGCCGTGTTTCAGCTGCGGTAGCATTTCATACTTTATCTCATGAATATCTCAGATAATAAGGAATAACAAATTACACGGTATTAAATTGGTTAAAATTTAATTAGGGTCTTGTTGTTATGTAAATTCCATAATTAATAATATCGTGTTCTTTTTAATAACACAATGTCCCTTTAGAGACGTTATTAATACGTGACAAATCGTTATCGTCTCCTTTTTGTGCCACAGACAATGACATATTAAGATATTGATATTAAATTATTATGCTTTCCTTTTATTATTGCTCGAAGATATGAATCTCCCATCTACACAAAGATACAACTTTATTTATGCGTGCAGTTTGTATGTGCGGGTAATTTGTATGCTGTGTATACTATTATTATTATCAATATTGTTTATACGTGGCACTCCCAAAATCGCTTAGGGTTAAAATATGGCACCAGATCTTTCAAGATCGTTGCTACATTGTTGCTAAAGACAAAGTTTATGAATTAGTGCATTCTTAACTAACAGGTTCCCCTTCAGGATGGCTACTATGTATCGATGTGATGTGATGTAAGCACACATTTTCATAAGAAAATAGCGTATTCTCCAACTGTAGGAGCATTCACATCACCCCAGAAATCGAGGAACTTGTTTCTCTTGGTAGTCTTAACAAGTCCAAAAAGGTGTTAATTCTTGAAATAGCTTCTAAAAATATGAGCGATAGCTCTTGGATTCGGAATGACGTCTAGAAAAATTTATTAAAATGTTTTATTAGCACATACAAAATTGCAAAAGTAGTAAGGTGAAAGAAAAATGGCATTTAGTTTCTCGCTTATAACTCAAAAACTATAAGCGATAACTGAAATCGAAAAACAGATTCTTAAAGAGGAAGATTTCCAATAAATAAGTCCCAACTCCCGGAACTCTATCTCCATTATTTATAATTTTAATTTAACGCTGAAAATAGGACTACGCGCGACCACTGCATGATGCGAGCGCCGCGCCGCTTTAAAAGAGAGTACATCACATAAAATAATTTTTTTATACTATTAAATATCAATTTAAAAATTTGAAAAATTATGGTGTATTCTTAACATTTTAAAGAATAAGGTCCCACTGGAAATAGTATATTAAAGTGTAAGTGGATATTAAGGTGTTTAAAACACGCGCGATTTTTCGAGCACGACGGCGCAGCCGGTTATAAACAAATTCTGACAATCCTAATATTTTTTCTCTAAATCTTAAAGAAACTATAAAAACAGCCATATACAACAACATACTGAAAAATATTTTATTGTATTTTTTATATGTATAAGTTGAAACGGCCACTTGATTTGTCAACTAAAAAACTGATTCTTTTATAACTTCTAGCTTATCAAATAATGCAGATACGGTAATGGACCTTCAAGGCAATTTTATTAAGTGATAAAATATCTGAAGGTTGCAATTGTTTATTTAAAAATAAATGGAAAACATATTTAATTTTTATAAGCAAATGCGCATAATAACTGATTGATAATAGTTACAAACTTGGAAGTCAACTCATTTAAAGATTAATTAATCCTCTATAAAAACGACCTCAATGTTTATTGTGATATCTCTAATAGTTTAAAAGTTATATCAATGTTTTAGATGACAAATCAAGTGGCCGTTTCAACTTCTATATCGTGTAATATTGAAACACGCTATAAAAAATACAAACATTTTTTTTATAGGATATGGCTGTTTTTGTAATTTTTTTTAAGATTTAGAAAAAAAAATTGAATTGTCAGAATTTGTTTATAACAAATTGTTAAATTAATAAACAATGAAACTGTTAATGAAAAAATGTCTTTCTTTGTTACTTTATTGAGCATTGCCAATCATGATTTTTAAGAAAAAAATAATTTCTTAACCAATTATTTAAATGATGGGTAATTAAAAAAAACGATTATAAACAGTAAGATAATGTTCTTAAGATTTTTTTTTTTAAATCAATATTCTCAAGACAACAAAGTTGTAAAATAAAATTTATTTAAATATAGAACTAGTCAATTTGATTATAAACAACTTATAAACAAATGGCGTAATTTTTCTTTTTTAATGTTAATTAATGCCTTTCTTCAATGTGAAAATAGTAATATGATAACGAATATGAAAAAAAAAAATTACAACTTTACTTCGGTTTTTAATTTTTTGTTTACTTTGAAAAATTATAATAAACAAAATAAACAATTTTTAAAAACTTTTATAACATGATCTTGTTAAATATATGTATAAGAAGGGCTCCAAGAAGTGATTAAATGGCCAATTACTTAAAAAAAATTGTCTCCAATGACAACGGAGGTCCCATAAAATTTCGTTAGTTAACAATGGCCAACAACTTGTTGAAAAATAAACTTTAACGTTTTTTTTTTCAACGGGACCTTATTTTTTGAAGTGTTAAGAATACACCATAATTAAAAAAAAAATTTAATTGATATTTAATAGTATAAAAAAATTATTTTATGTGATGTACTCTTTTTTTAGGCGGCGCTCGCATCCTGCAGCGGTCGCGCGGAGTCCTATTTTTAGCGTTAAATTAAAATTAGAAGTAATGGAGATAAAGTTCCGGGCGTTAGGGACTTTTTATTGGAAATTTCCTCCTCTTTAAGATTATATATAATCAAATACCAAATATCAGCTATATGATAATATGAATTAGCTAGACTTATGTAAAATTGTCCGCGTTTTAAATCATCACAATTTCGTACGATTTAGCACCATTTTAACCGAGTTTATTTGAAACTTTCTAGGAGCCAATTAAACGCGCCTGCCTTCGTCACCGACCGAACTCGAACTTCGTCATTGGTGATACTGTATATAAATAAAAACTAAATATTAATAAAATGTTACTACTATAATAACGAAAAACTCTACCAGCATTTAAAATTACCGTGATTTAGTTATGAAAGAAAATATAAACAATATTATTCGGATCGAATTATGGTGGGTAATTTAAAACCTGCTATTTGACCACGTACGAATTTTTATTTCTTTAATAATGAACGCAAGATACAAAGTAAATGCCATATATTTATTAAAAATCCTTAATTACGTTTGGATGAAACTTCATTTATCTTGCGCAATGTATAATAGGGCGTTGAATTAAATTAATGTTTAATAACTTAACGTAATTTCTTAGTGACATTTATGACTTCTACTAATGTTACAATCGCATAAATTTCGAAGACATTTGATATCTCTTTTATACGTCGTTAATAATTTTTGGCTTCGAGTCGTTGGGTCTTAATTGCTAATTTACATAGGTATAGGCAGATTGTAATCTGTATTTGGAAGCATGGAGGGTTACGTGGCATTTTCATAGAATAGCCCAGGCAGTTGGTGAACAATTAGGAAAATAAGGATATAACTATAGAATCTGTGGAAATAAATACATTACTAGCAAATAATACTCGTAATTATTTCAAGCTCTTACTAAAGACTTATCATCGATAAGTACTGAACCATATATCTTTCTAAACAAAATACTTTGCTGGCTATATGCCACGAACAACATTGAATTATAAGAAAGAAATACGCACATTACGTACAGCGTAACTGTCACAATAATGGCATACTTAATTTTAAATTATCCCGTTCAACAAAACCAAAAAACAACTAAAGACAAAAAACACTTACCAAAAAACTTTCACATACACGTGTTTCGGTATCCCACAACAAGGATACACTATTCAGTGCTACTTCTTTCAAAATTTAAAATTAACTGAATAGTCATTTCTCAGGCAATAATTATTCATGGTTCTAACGAACAGGATAATCCAAAATAGATTTCGGAAAATTACCAATACAGGATCGTTATAACCATAAATAATTATTGCATAAATAATTCTTGCCTGAGAAATGACTATTCAGTTCATTTTAAACTTTAGGTTTTTTGCCTTTAGTTGTTTTTTGGTTTTGTTGAACAGGATAATTTAAAATTAAAAATAAAACTATTGTGGCAGTTACGATGTACGTAATGTGCATATTTCTTTCTTTGTAGCATTTGAAAAGGCTACATTAATAAATGTATGGTTGAATACAGTAAATTAACTCGTTAGTTCATTTATTTGAGCGGAGAGGCTGACAACCACTCGTACTTCAAAGGGGCATAGCAGGTCGCATATCTGTAATTCTCAACATCCAGAAAGTAAAAGTGTTTTCTTTTAAGTATAATTTTGAGTTAGAGGTGTCACACACATACTCTTGTAGTGGAGATATTACATAATCGTGTAATTCAGTCTTTTAATTGCAAAGTCCTTTGTTGGCTAGAGAAAGAGTTCTCTAGATTCTCAAGGTGGCAACACTGAGAACTGTTGAGGAGATTTTCGGGTGGGTGTTTCGTTTTTCGACAGCGACGAGATAGCTGAAAGGCGGCGGTCCCAGTTTTGTATTGAAAAATTTGGGTTTCACATCGCTTACACTGAAAAGGGATTTGATTTGATGTACCCAGTATTTCTTTACCGTCCTGCCAAAAGCATTTTGTAAATTCCAGGAAGGAATTCTGTTGATTGTCGTAATTTGATCGCCACGTGTTTCGTAAGGTTATGTAATACTCTCTATATGAGGTGAGCTTTTATTTTACTTAGTTTGGAGTTTAATTTGGTTCTTATTTATTGTAATTATTACAGAGTGTTTTGGAGGGGTAGATATATTTTGGAGAGGCTTGTACTTGGTATGAGCATATGTTTTGGAGGGGCATATATATTTTAGAGAGGCTTGTACTTGGTATGAGCATATGTTTTGGAGGGGCATATATGTTTTGGAGCGGCTTGTACTTGGTATGAGCATATGTTTTGAGGTGCATATATTTTTGGAGAGGCTTGCAATTGGGATAAGCATATGTTTGGTGCTGTCATTTTGGTTATGTAAGGGGGCCCAGTATTTAGAGGAGTAATAGGAGGAAGTCTATTACTCAGATATTTGGTTTTATGTTGGTCCTGCTGACATCTAGAGAAGTTTTGGTTGGAGAGTTGTTCGCAGCAGTCTCCAAGAGATTTGGGCAGAATTTTGGGAGCGACACGGAGTCGTAGTCGTAAGCAACGTCGAGAACATCTTAGGAAGTGGTAACAGGTCACGCTGCTGTCGTCACAGAAAACGCCAAGGCTCTGACCAGGTTTTATTGTTTCATTCTAGTTACATAATTTTAAAGAAATTATTATAGTTTCATTCAGTGATTTTTTGTTGAAATATTAGAGTAAATTACATATCGATTTTGCAACTACATACCTAGCATGATGAAACATCTTAAGATTTTTTGTAAGTAACGCATGGTACCACGTGATACTAATTTACCTTCTACTATGTCATATATGAAGCATTTTTAATAGAACATAATTATTTTAGATCATTCTGTAACATTCTAGAGCACACAGCGAGCAATGGGAAAATTGGCTCACAGAATCTTGTTTGTTACGTAATATTTTAGTGATGAGCTGTAATTTTAATCAAATCACTGAAAAATTTTTAGATGGGGTCATATACACATTTTGAATTTCTTTTGCATATATAGATTATGTTTAGGGGATAATTGGGAAACTATTTGTTTTTATTGTTGTATATCTCACTTGTGTTGTAATAAATGTCTAGTGTCTACATGTTCTTATTATTTGCACTGGTACTCCCGATATTTGCTTAGTTTTGAGATTTCATAGAGTAAGGTAAGAGTTTTGATGTTACAGATATATTTTGAGAATTCCATCGCATGGTTGCTAATAACCTAATTTTGTTCCTGGCTGTCAAAATTATTTAAATCATATTACGTAACATACAGCCGGTGGCGCCCATTGAGTGTTCACACAATCCTATCCTGTGATCGACGTCATCCTGTGAAGAACAACATAAATTATATTATACAGCCTATCATCAGCCTGATTCGACAATAACAGTTATTAGTCGAGGAAATATAGCACAAAAATAGCCTTCACTATCGGTTTTTTTTGCAGGTAGTGAAATTTGTCTGGTTTGGTTGGTATTTGACAAAGTTATGATTTTCTTCTCGCCGAAAAAGATGCACTTATAAGAATGCACTTTTCAATGCACCGAAAATACGTGACCAAAAGTGGTCATAAACTTTTTGAATTCAAAAAATCGCATCTTGAGCCGTCTTACTGCAAAAAAACCGATAGAAGAATGCTATATATATCTTTCGTCAGCAATGCCGACACGGTGCGTGTTATCTAATATTGAATGAACTGTTCGTGTTCACTTGGCAACTAAAATCTGTTGAACTACCTTAAAGATCGATTAGAGTAGCTCATTAAACATTAAACACTAAGGAATTCAAACTTTTGTAACTTCTTTAAGTCAAGCATGATGGGTAAGGGTGGTCATAAAAATAAATGACATCCACGAATTCATAGTCTGATCGGTTGTGTTCACTTGACTAACATATTTCTTGATTCAAAATTTGGACCTCTATTAATAAGTATACCCTTCTCTTTGCAATGTAACAACTAATAAAAAAATGCCATACCTATGTGTTTTTTGTATTTTATTTTATTTAAATTCTTTTTCTGAACATACCAACAGAGTGGTCCAATTAATTATTAAATAAGTGAAATATTTACGACTATGGCAGTAGTATTAACCAATATGGCTTTTAATGTCCTACACAACTCTCATAAATAAAATAATTAGTATAGTGTTTATAGGTAACGTCAGTTTCTTTACTGCTTTAATATTTTGTTGGATGTAAGCAGTTAATTATATAAATTCAAAATGTACCTACGCAGCTGTCAGCGCTTTTATATCTCCTTTGACGAGAGTCAAATAAAGTACTTTGTAATCTGATCTGAACTCTCTCAAAGATCTTCGTAAAACAACAGTACCGCCCGACATGAATATTTCCAGTAAATAATCTGAGGTAACTTTCGATGAGTTTAAGCTATTTTTCAACTTAAATAAAGTCGGGACTGGAATTCCATCGCGTTTGATAAATGATACAAAATCTTCGGTTCATAAATTGTTTAAATTTAAATCAAAAGGCGTGTAAATAGGTTTGACCTACTGTCAATACGTAGTGTCAAACATTACAATAGTCACTTGAATGTCATAGTGACATACATTACCGCACTAGTTCGGTAAAATGTCACTTTACCAATCTAGTGCGGTAAAAAGATATAAAAAATCTTAGCAATTGATTGATTGATTGATTTACCAGCGTAAGGTGGGCATTGCTGTCGGTTCCGCGCATTCATGGAGGTTCGTTCCAACACGTAGTTTGGCCGTCCGTCGAACATGCCCAAAGGACGGCCAATCCGCGTGCCGGAACCAAATCTCGGATGTTTTATATACAGCTGGACCGGCTGCATACGCGGGGTTGGACATTGGACATGCTTGTTGTCAGCAGCGAGAACCGCATGACGCATGTGGTGGGAATATAGGATAGGAAGTGTAGGTGTTTGTGAGATGCTTCTTTTAAGTTTCCGTGCTTCTATTAAGTTTCCATTTGTCATTATCGGTTGAGGTGTGGAGGTGTTTGCGAGATGCTTCTTTTAAGTTTCCATGCTTCTTCTAAATTTGCATCTATCGTCATCTCCTTATTTTTCTTCTAAGTTTTCTGTTTCTTCTGTTTCTGAACCTGGCAGCTTTTATATATTGTTTTGTTTTATTTTTGTTTTTTCTTTGTTTTTATTTATTAATTGCTCCACAGGTAAATATTCATTTACGGTGGAGTTGCTAGGGCCCTATCTCGCGGTAAAAATATTGGAAGTGCGCTATCTCACGATAAAAAAAAACTTTATGGAGGGTTGGTCATGAGAAAGAGGCCCGAGAGAACACTTTTCACACCCTGTATATTAGTTTGTTTCTACAGTAATTACTTTCGACTGCCACTTTTCAATTTCGAGTATTTTCTATTTCATTACCTATATGCAATACTTTTTCATTTTTATTTTTAAAATTGTCTCTGTTGTGTAATAAATTGTCCTGTGACCACACACGTAAAAAACAATATTCTGAATCAAAAAATCAAAAAATTCCCCATATAAAACTAATAATTCTGCAGCAAGAAACAAAAGTTATAGTAATAGTACATACATTATTTCTTAAACAAAAGTACCCATTCCACATGAAGAATTCATTCATTCGCGTATATATGAAACAATGGATTTCCGAATCATAACATTGTTCCCATCTGTGAAGGATTCATAAATCAATAATTTAGAAATAAATAGAAATAACACTTATCTTTCATCTTTTTCTTATGTTACTACTTCCACTCGTTAGAAGCCAGTCAGTCACGTTGCCTTTCACTTCGCACTACCCCCTTTGGGGAGGGTGCTCGGTCGTCTTAGGTACATGCACTTGTGGATAATTTACGAGTTTATGACCTGGTCCCATTGGACGTGTTTATTTTCTTTTATCAGAATTACCTTATCTTGCCAGATGTCTGTACCCTCTGTCAAGCTGCCCGTATACGCCTTTAGCGATGCCATAATCAAATATCAGCTATATGAAATAGCCAAATTTATGCTAATTTATATCAATTAATGTAGGATTTTTTACACTTTAATTCAACACATTTTTGCGCGAATTAACACCGTTTTTACTCGAGTTTTTCGAGAGTTCATGGGATCCACTTAAAAACGCGTCTGCCTTCGTCGACGACCTAACTGAACTCCAAGATATAAAAAATCTTAGCAATTAGATATTAATTCAAAATGGAGTTAAATCAGAACTTATTTAGTACATCATTAATTATATTTTTTTAAATTTAATAGAAAGAATAAAGATTAGACTTTACTTATTGTAAACATTTATTACTGTATCTTTGCAGTTTGTATTGTATAAATGCTAAGTATATACATAAAATTACTTATATAAAAAAAGGTGAGCAAGGTCCTTTGACCGTTTTCAATAAAGTGGCACTGAAGGAGGAATTGAATTTTTTTGTTCAAATTTTGCTCGCTTCTTATTTACAAGGGGACAAAGTTTCACGAATTCTCGTGTTGCGTTTTCTATTGAAAACAAATATTTACTATGTAACTTGTGAAAAAAATCATAAGTTTCTCATGAAGCGGTATTTGTTATATAAATTTGCTTTTCAACGGGCACTTAAAATTTACTTTATACGTTTAAATACCTATTGCTTATTTCACCAAGTATTTATGTTGTTTAGTTTTGAACAAAAGTTTCCCACATGTCGGCTGACACAGTAATTGCGCGTGGTAAAGCCAAAGCCGTGATCATCGCTTCGTTGAGCAAATGTGAAGGAAATATCACTCAAAAATTTACCGTATGTGTATTAAAATTTATCCCTTCTTTGCACACATTACTGATTCTTTTGAAAAATCTTATAGCTCGGCAGCTAAAAAATGTAAAATTATTTAAGCTACAATTTAATTTCAGGAAATATGACAGTTCTAAACATCTGTTATAATACGGTAAAGACAATCCTTCAAGAAAGCTACGACGAACAAAAGTTTCAGTCGGGCTTTGCCAGATGCGAAAACCTATAAACAGCGATCATTTATTAGATACGAATTTTTTATTATTACGCGCTTATGCCCCCTAGGGGCCGGTGCTAATAGCTTATGAGAAACAGCTGAAAATAATCAGCGGTGATGATTAGGCAACTGTAACTGGATTCAGCATTGCCTGGAACGATGGAGGAAACTAATGTTTAGAGTGGAGTTGAAACTTGATATATTAGGATACCAACCATATTTTACAATTCGCCCTCAACAAACAGAGTAACTAAAATAGGGCTTGATCAGGAAGTGTGAGACAGACCGACATAGCATTAAGTTGTTAAATACATTATATTTACTAAACGAAATACAGGGCGAAATTAGTTTAATGTCATTTAAAAAAACTGGTGGTAGGGAACGACAAGACAAACAAAAAAAACCTTATATAACTTGGGGGTCTAAATCTCATAGTTTTGATGAAAAAAATAAACAAAAATTTCCAAAATACTTAATAACATAATTTGAAGGTAATAATTTCAGTTTGTGTCCTTACTTGGTGAACAACGTACACACGACGCAACCTACCCGTTCCTTGGTTTTGTCTGTTGCTTTTGTTCTTTTTGGATTTTGTGCCACTTATGTTAAGATTTATTTTATTGACTTATTGTTTAAGTCGTTAGTACTTGGTTACGTAAGACACTACTTCTCGTTCGTGCTTTTTGTGTTACTTTTTGGATTTTGGCCCAAGTTTTTCTTTTAGTTTTATTTATTGACGTTAATTCACAGTTTAGGGTGGCGTTTTAAAACACAGATTTTGGACATTATGGGTGATTACACTTATCCAGAGCTCGCGGATATGCCCTTGGTGTATGGAGAAAGTGGTAGAAATGCAGCTGGTGCGGAAGAGCTTTATCGTTTAAGGTTTCCTAATTGACGTCATCCTTGTGCTCGTACATTTGTTAGTATTGACCAGCGTCTTCGAGAAACAGGTCATCTCGATGGACATGGAGGAGAACGAGGTCCACAACGCGAAGAAAGGGTAACTGGCGCAGAGGTTCAAATTTTGGAACTTGTAGAAGAGGATCCAACTTTAAGCACACGCGATATCGCGAACCGTGTGGGAAGAGATATGAAGTTACATCCATATCACTATCAACGTGCCCAAGCACTAGAACCTCAAGATTTTGCAGAGTGTATGCAATTTTGTAGATGGATTTTAAGAAAACACGCGGCAAATGAGGATTTTTTTTTAACGTTCTGTGTTTCTCCGATGAGTTGTGTTTTATCGGTAATGGAGTGTTTAATTTTACAAATATGCACTATTGGGTAGACGAAAATCCACGTGTAATAAGAAGGGTGCATTTTCAACGACGGTTCAGCGTTAATTAGTGGGCAGGAATTTGCGGCAATGAAATAATTGGACCCATACAATTACCCGCTAGATTAAATGGTGATGTATACTTAAATTTTCTGCAGCAAACATTGCCAAATTTCCTGGAAGATGTACCCTTGGCTACGCACAGAAGGTATTTGCACGATGGCGCGCCAGTCCATTTTAGTCTGGCTGTTCGAAATTTTTTGAACAGAAAGTTTCCTCGACGATGGATCGGACGAGGCGGACCAGTACCATGGCCTGCTAGATCGCCCGACTTAAATTCGATGGACTTTTATCTTTGGGGGCATTTTAAATCTCTGGTTTACCGTGATCCAAATGACACTTTAGAACAATTACAACACCTATTTTAATGGGCATAGAAACCATAAAAATGATCCTAATTTACCAAATGTGTTGAACGGAGTGCGTATGTCCTTAATGTGAAAAATTCAAAAGAATTATTCAGTTATTGGGTGTTGCCTATTGGGCATTAAAGGTATGATTGGGAAGAATTATACGCTCAATTTGTTAAAAAAATCAGAATTGTTCCTAACTTAAAATACACAACTATTTTCTGTTATCGTATCTCGGACGTCTAACTGTTCGTTTTCCAGTTTCATAAAATAATTACTAATTTTTTAAGCTTTTAACATAATGTTACAAATGTTAATAAACCACTTTTAAATTTTATAAATTCTTATAAACGACAATAGAAGCTACAATAACTTTGTTCAAAATTAAAAAACGCATGTAAACAAATCCTATTTAAACCCCTGTTGCCATGCTATGCTTGCGTTGTGTCGAAAGAGAAGGAATTATTTACATTTTCATAATTAGTGGTATAAAAAATTCGGTACAAGTAATCCCATCAAAGTGCCGTACTTCTTCCGGCGGGAACACAGGTCGGGTATTAGAGTTTTTTTATTATTTCTAATAGTCGGAACTATAACATCCATTGACCCTGAAAAACAGTGGTTCTCAAATGTTTTCTACCTTAACATTAAATTTTTAAACCTAGGTCAGTGCCCCTAGAGAAAAAAAGTCATATGGGTTTTTTGTTTGTCTAGTCGGTCCCTATTACCAGTTTTTTTTAATGACATGAAACTAATTACACTCTGTATTTCTGTCAAGTATCCTCTATGAAACCTTATTCTCACAAGGACAGTAGCCGGATTGGAAATCAAAAAATGTGTAGTATGTCTATGTATAATTATTAACAATGAATAACAGTCATAACATAAAGAAAAGTAGTAAACATTACAAGTATGAAATTTATATAATCATGTCTAGTGCCGCAAAAAAAGACAAACGAGGACAAACAAAAACCAAACTCTTTGTAATTAAAATTCTAGCAAATCTGCAAATCATTTGAGTACGTACATAAAATACAAAATGGAATAAACTGGCTTAATTTTTTTTTTTTTCATTTTAACGCCCAAGCACGTTAGGGTCGGCGTCAAACTTTCAGAAAATATACCTTTTGTTGAACACAAAACACCCTAAAATTTTGGTGACCAAATATTGGACCCTATGGAGATAAATGAATGTATTATCTAAAATTTGAATTGCCCGCCATTTCATGCCATTAAGTCCAAAATGGATAATTTTTCTCAAAATGTAGATCTTGATGCCAGCTTTCCGTTGACATAAAAAAAAAATAGTTATTTTGGCCACTTCTTTGGCATTTATGTATAAACCAAACGGATTTTTCTGCCATTTGAAAACATTTTTGACAAATGTTCATCAGAAAAGGAAGACAAGTACTAGAACGTTAATTTAATAAAAAAGTTAATTTTCGTCCATCTGAAATAGCCGAAAAAATCCATTTGTTGTTATTTGATTTATAAATAAATGCTAAAAAAGTGGCCAAAAGATTTTGGTCTTTTGTTTGTCCCGATCGGACCTCTAGAACCGGAGATATTCACCTTTTTACCTAAAAAAACTAAAATGTTTATAAAAAAACGCAATGGGCTTTGGGGTCACGAATTGCGCTCGCCCCGATATTTTATAAAATATTTGGAATAGAAAATTGAAATTTGGAGGCCTTATTACACGACTAAAATGCCATCTTTTCAATAAAAAATCAAGTTTGGTGCACATCCGGTTTGACCATGGACCGGTTTTTAAATGGGACACCCTATATATTTTTACATTTTTGGAATCTAGAGGAAATTTTGAATACAATACATCCATTTTGGTCACTTTTTGATAAACATTAAAAATTTTATTAAAATATATTTTAGTTTGTGTGCTATGTTACTATAAAAATAAAAAGAGCAATATGATTGCATTACTTAATTCTCTAGAGGCGTTTAAAATTTTTAAATGTGATTTTTACCCACTAACTCGGTTTTTTTAATGGGAATTTAATCGTTCACCAACATTTTTAAATACCTCATTTTCATACGAATCTAATGATACCAAAATTTTGAAAATCCGCTCAGAAATATTTGAGATTTCAGCCAAAATACAATGCAACCAAGCTTTTAGAAACATGCGGCTAATAGATAATAGATTAGTGGGCTTTGGAAACTAAAATGGCACATTTCTGTGTAAATCTGGTAACCTAATAACATTGGAAAAATCATAGTAGCCATTGAATGTAATAAAACAATATCAGCTGTCAGACAGACTCGTGTAGTTATAGGCAATCTTGAGCTATCAAACATTTAATAATTGTGAGCGCAAAGAACGAAAGAAATAGGTATGTGGAGGTAAACACAATTACACAAGGACATTTGCAATAGAATGCGACATCAGTTCGGTTTTCAGAGTTTTATTTAAATGAACATAAATATCGGGCCTATAAATGAATAAAAATCAATTCCGTTTGAATAATTAAACTTAAACTAGGTAACAGTAGGTATCTTTAAAATAATTAATATAATTAAACCATAAATTGACATTTATAGATATTGTTCAAAATTCCACCATTTTTTTCTATACACAATTTGGTTCTGCGTACAGTTGCTTGAATGGCTCTACGCAATTCAGCCGGCGTTATTTCATTAAGAGCCCGTACAACTTTATTTTGCAGCTCTTCACGGGTATTTGAAGAAGTTTTATAAACTTTATTTTTGAGGGTGCCCCATACATAATAGTCGAGGGGTGTTAAGGCAGGTGACCTAGGAGGCCACCTGATATGACCTTGATTTGCGATAAGGCGTTCACCATGCAAGTTGTTTAAATATTCCATCACTCTTCTGGAATTGTGTGGGGGAGCACCATCTTGTTGGAAAAACAGATTTTGTAAATAGGCAAGAGGACGTAAGTCAAGAAATTCTGCTGTCTGGTTTTGTAAAAAGAATAAATATCGTTCGCCAGTAAGTATTCCATAAAAAAATATGGGTCCAATTATTCGATCTCCAAGTACTCCAAGTTACTCCAACAGTTAAACCCAAATCTTTCCTGAATATTCCCCCGCCCTACCAACCTCGGATTTTCTTGAGCCCAGTACCTAGTATTATTTCTGTTAAACATACCTTGGTTCGTAAATCTACTTTCATCTGAATATAAAATATGAAAAGGAAAACCTGGGTTTTGTTGTACTGCATTTAAGAACCAGTTGCAATATACTAGCCTCCTGTCGTTATCATCTCCATAAAGATGTTGGTGTATTTGGTATTTATAAGACCGAAACTTATGTTTCTTTAAAATTCTGCAAACCGAAGACTGACTAATGTCGCATTCCATTGACAATTCCCTTGTTGATGATGTTGGGTGTACCATCACAAATCCTAATACATCAATTTCTTTGTCCTCACAATAAATGTTTGATGGTCATCTTGTTGATTGGGTTCGTTTCTTAATTCTTGTTCCACTCTGGCAAACAAGTGTCTGCTTGGATGACGTCTGTTGGGATATCGTTGCTGATACAGTTCTGCAGCTGTAGTTAAATTTTTGAGACGCTCTCCATATATCAGTAACATATTGACCTTTTCATTTCTACTAAAATTATTCATTTTCTTTAATTTTTACTCAGAGATTTTCGCAACGCTTTATTTTGTATCTGTCTGACAGCTGATATTGTTTTATTACATTCAATGGCTACTATGATTTTTCCAATGTTATTAGGTTACCAGATTTACACAGAAATGTGCCATTTTAGTTTCCAAAGCCCACTAATCTATTATCTATTAGCCGCATGTTTCTAAAAGCTTGGTTGCATTGTATTTTGGCTGAAATCTCAAATATTTCTGAGCGGATTTTCAAAATTTTAGTATCATTAGATTCGTATGAAAATGAGGTATTTAAAAATGTTGGTGAACGATTAAATTCCCATTTAAAAAAACCGAGTTAGTGGGTAAAAACCACATTTAAAAATTTTAAACGCTTCTAGACAATTAAGTAATGGAATCATATTGCTCTTTTTATTTTTATAGTAACGTAGCACACAAACTAAAATATATTTTGGGCACCACAGCACTCTGGATTCAGAAATAGATTTTTTAATATTTATCAAAAAGTGACCAAAATGGATGTATTGTATTCAAAATTTCCTCTAGATTCCAAAAATGTAAAAATATATAGGGTATTCCATTTAAAAATCGAAAGTTGTGGGCATTTCCGGCCAAACCGGATGTACACCAAACTTGATTTTTTATTGAAAAGATGGAATTTTAGTTGTGTAATAAGGCCTCCAAATTTCAATTTTCTATTCCAAATATTTTAGGAAATATCGGGGCGAGCGCAATTCGTGACTCACCCGGTATACTCCTGGTGATACCCCAGAAGGTATGAAATCATAATTTTGCTGTTAAAAAACTTGCATATCAATGTCCTTTTTTGCTCCACTAGTTACTAGTCAGCGAAACTGGAAGCAATCATTATTTCTATGCTCGTATACTGACCTGCGCTATCATAAACAAACCATTTTTATAATTTGTTTATGCAAAGCAAAATCTAAGAAATCTGTTTCCCTCTAGAATACCGGCCTTTATCGAAAATCTAAACAATCAGTAATCGAAAAGTGAAATAGATTCCACACCTCTGCGATGATGAGATAAAGGTGTTGGGACAGTTTAAAAAGGGCATTTTATGTGTCTCCCGAGGGCACCTGACGTAAATCATGAGTTCCGTTGTGCGTTGGAAGGAACAAGGAGGAATGTGACGGAGCGCCACGAACCCACACAAGCAGGTTAATAAATTATGCCACAGCTACGAGAAATTAGAAAACAAACCATGAGAAAAGAGACTTTAATAAATATCTGAGGTTTAATTAATCACGAGCCAATGAACGTAGCACTAGGGCCTTCACACAAAAGGTGTGCGCAGTGGATAAATTTCAAAATTATCATAAATTGTTCTTCGTAGGCCGAAGGAAATAACGCAAATCACATTAACTTAAAATTGTTAACAGGTTCATTTTGCTTCGGGCAGACAGACTCCATTTTATTCAGTCAAAAATACACAGCCGGGGATCAAGAAGTAACCGAATCGCCATCGCTTTGGTGTGAGAATTATACAGGGTGTTTGGTATTTCAAAGAAATTTTTTAAGGTGGTGATAGAGTTAGAACCTAATATGAACTCTTGTGCAAAGTAACTTAAGTTATCTACCCTTTTAAATGTTTTTATTTATTTCTACACTTTTTGTATTATGTAACAGTATCATTGCACTATCGAACGGCTTTATTAAAATTATATTAATAAAAATTGCCTGAAACAAGGGTACTTCCCTGAACAATGGAAAGAGGCACTAGTTAGTCATTTGCCAAAGGTCAATAATCCTCAAAATATATCTGACTTGCGTCCTGTAAGCATTTTAACTGTTCTATCAAAAATTCTTCTCAGCAATTAAGTGATTATGTCAAAGAACACAAAATTATTCATTTATTTCAATCAGGTCTCCAAAAGGGTCATAGTGCAACATCTGCCTTAGTAAATGTGACCGATAATATATTTAGAGCGCTAGATAACAAACAAGCTACAGTTTAAGTTCTGCTCGATTTCACAAAAGCTTTCGATAAATTAAATCATCAACTTTTATGTGCAAAGTTGCACTATTTTGGTTTCTCCGACATAACTGTAAATTGTATCAAATCTTATCTGACTGGTCGTAGTCAGAGAGTATTTACTAAAAATAATTATTCTCGTAGACAGTTAATATCATCCGGTGTGCCTCAAGGTTCTGTATTGGGACCTCCTCTTTACCTCTTCTACACAGCAGGTATGTTTGTAAACATACAGCACTGTTCTGTGCAAGCATATGCCGATGATACACAATTTTATTTCTCATTCGATCCTACCAATTACGGCGCAGCTACAAACTTAATAAATATTGACTTGCAAGAAATTTATAATTTTGCTACAAAACATAATTTAAAAATTAACCCAAACAAATCGACAGTAATAATTTTTAGTCAAAATATGTATCACCAAATGCTATGTGAAAATACGAATATTTTATTAGATAATAGTAGACTCCCAACAGCAGCAAACTCAAAAAATTTAAGTATCATATTCGAATCAAAACTCAGATTTATAACACTGTTAACAAATTAGTTCAAAAAACATACGTTGTGCTGAACCTTCTTTATGCCAATGTACATAAAATTAATTATAAACTAAGAAAAGAACTGTGTGAATCTTTAGTTTTATCTATTCTTAATTATGGTATTATTGTGTATTTTTCATGTCTCGACAAGAGCACAATAAATAGGTTACAAAAAATTGAAAATACATGCATTCGCTGTATTTTTGGATTAAAGATATTTCAACATGTCTCACCGAAACGTTTGCAACTTGGATGGTTTAATCTTGAAAATACTTACAAATATCACCTGCTGATGTTTGTTCATAGAGTTCTTACTACTTCAGTGCCGGAGTATCTTAAGCAAAAACTTGTCGAAGTCGGAGAAGTATCCATAATATTAATATAAGATCTACTGATATTTTGACCATGCCACAACATAGTACTGCCGTTTTCTGCGCTCTTTCTCCTACAACGCTATATCAAATTATAATCTGCTTGAAAATTATTTAGTGTACTTGGTTAACTTAGTCTGAAAACAAGCATGCCTTATAAATTTACAAATAAGGAATATGCTGATATTATTTTTGTTTATGGATTTTGTGATGGTAATGGTAAACAAGCCGCAGAGAAATACAATATTCGGTTTCCTAAAAGAAAGCACCAAATCATCAGACATTTTCAACTGTGTATCGCTATGCAAGGGAGCACGGCAATTTTCCATCATCAAAAGTGGAATGAAATATTCTTCAAAACGATCAAGAAAATATCATTAATATTGTTCAAGAACACCGTAAAGTAGGTACCCGACGAATAAGTGCCCAATTAGGAGTTCCTCATGTGCGGGTTTGGAGGACTTTAAATAATGAAAGATTACATCCGTATCATATTCAGCAACTGCAAAGGCTTCAACAGGGTGACAATGTAAATAGGTTAGAGTTTTGCCAGTGGATTATTGATCACAGACCGACTACATATCGAACTTTAGCTACACTTTCTTTGGAATAAAAAGAATTTTTTGTCAATTTTGAACATTATTTACCGAATTTAAATTGATTTTTGGACAATTAATGTAAGCAAATAAAGCTGTTTTTCTTCAAATTCCCCTTCTTGCCAAATTCAATCGCTTGTAAAAAAATCAACAAAGGTGCCACAAAAAATCTAATTACATGCTCATGTTCAGTGATGTATGGACCTTTATAATTGGCACCTAAATGTTAAAAAAATATAGTACAAGGTGATCTTTTTACAAGAATCGAAAAAATCAAGTTAAAAAAGTCCAGCACTGGAATTAAAAAATCGGTAAAGTTATTTACACAGAACTTCCCTCGTTATTTGTGCATGGCAGTCACTCTAAAAAATTATTAATTACGAAATGACATTTAGAATACAGATCGGAATATAGTTATTGCTATTATTACAAAAAAAACTGGTAACTTTTGGTCAAAAAAATATAGAGAGTGCTCATCCAACAGCAAAAGTTCAATACTAAATAACAGGTGCCAAATATGGAAGGCTTGCGCAAATACCTTTAAAAATGTCCACCATGACTGAATTATTTCTTGGGATGCCACTATTCTATAAAAGTATATAATAGGTGCATATGCCAAATATTATTGGCATCTGTCACATTTTCAATTCCACATTCACGTAATGGAGTGGAAGTATAGTGGTGGTTAAAAAATATAAAAAATGTTCAAAACTTTTTTTTGAATAGGTTTAGAATGTCACGAAACGCGAAAATTTTAAATTTGAGCAAAAAAAAATTTTTCGCTCTATTCCAGTGTTAAATTTTTTTCCAAAATGGTGAGAGGATGTGGCAATTTTTTTTTTCCGAAATAGGTTTTAAATGTCATGAAACGTGGAAATTTTAAATTTGAAAAAAAAAATATTTCGTCTATTCTATAATAGTGATAAATATACTTAAACATGTTTTCAATTTTAAATCTGAACAAAGAAAAATTTTTTAGCGGTAAAATTTTTTTCGAAATTTTTTAAAAATTTTCAATTTTTTTACTTCCCTCGCATACCGAAGGGAAGTATTGTATTCGAGAAAAAATCACCCTCCGAGATTTTTTCGGATTCTGACGTTTCAGAACACGTAGATTCCGAAAATATAGGTTTTTCAATTCCGTCAGTCTGTCTGTCTGTCTGTCTGTCTGTCTGTCTGTCTGTCTGTCTGTCTGTCTGTCTGTTGGTGTATTTACTAAAAAACTACTTGACGGAGAGCAGTCAAATTTGGTAGGTAGTTAACCCTACTGTCAGCGAAGAACTGGTAGAATTTTCACTGAAAAATATACAGGGTGGACCGTCTAAACGGAATAAATAGTGGAAAAAATTTTTTTGCTCAAATTTAAAATTTCCACGTTTCATGACGCGCTAAACCTGTTTCAGGAAAAAAAAAATTTTGAAAATTTTTTTCAAACATTTTTGAAAAAATTTTTACCAAGTTGAAAAAAATTTTTTTTTGCTCAAATTTAAAATTTCCACGTTTCATGACGCGCTAAACCTGTTTCAGGAAAAAAAATTTTTGAAAATTTTTTTCAAACGTTTTTGAAAAAATTTTTACCAAGATGAAAAAAAATTTTTTTTGCTCAAATTTAAAATTTCTACGTTTCATGACATGCTTAACCTATTCCGGGGAAAAAAAAAATTGAAAATTTATTTCACCAATATTTTTGAAAAATTTTTTACTATTAAAATGAAATAATTTTTTTTTTCTTTCTTCAAATTTAAAATTTCCACGTTTCATGGCATTCTAAGCCTGATTCAAAAAAAAATTCTTTGAAACTTTTTTTACCATGTTACCACTAAAATAGATGGATTTTTTTTTATTTCTTCAAATTTAAAATTTCCACGTTTCATAGCATTCTAAATCTATTTAAAAGAAAAATTAGATTTTTTTTTTACTATTTTTAAAAAAAATTACCACTAAGATAGATTTCTTTTTCTTTGTTCAGATTTAAACTATCCATGTTTCCATGGCATCCTAAAACTATTCAATCAAATTTGAAAATGTTTTTGGAAAATGAAAAAAAAAATTGAAAACATTTTTAATCTATTTATCATTACTACAGAATAGACGAAAACATTGTTTTTGCTCAAATTTAAAATTTTCACGTTTCATGACATTCCAAACCAATTTCGGAAATAAATTTTTGCAATATTTACCAGTTTGGAAAAAAATTTAACACTAGAATAGATGGAAACTTTTTTTGCTCAAATTTAAAAGTTTCACGTTTCATAGCATTCTAAACCTATTTTTAAAAAAATATGCAATTTTTAAATTTTAAACTTCTTTACCACTACTATAGAATAGAAGGAAACTTTCCTTTTTGCTCAAATTTAAAATTTCTACGTTTGACATTTTAAACCTATTTCAGAAGAAAACATTTTGAAATTTTTTTTCCCAAAATTTTTGAAAAATTAAAAAAAAAATGAAATTTTTTAACCACCACTACACTTCCACTCTATTACGTGAATGTTGGATTGAAAATATGACAGATGGCAATAATATCTGGCATATGCACCTATTATACTTTTATTGAAAAATGTACAGGGTGGTCATCCCAAGAAATAATTCAGTCATGGTGGACATTTGTAAAGGTATTTGCGCAGCCTGCCATATGTGGCACCTGCTATTTAGTATTGAACTTTTGCTGTTGGATGAGCAATCTGTATGTTGTTTTGACCAAAACTTATCAAGTTTTCTTCGTAATAATAGCAATAACTATATTCCGATTATTATTCTCAATGTCTTTTCGTAATTATTAATTTTTTAGAGTGACCGCCATGCACACATAACGAGGGAAGTTCTGTGTAAATACCTTTACCGATTTTTTTAAATAGATTTAGAGCGCTATAAAACGTGGAAATTTAAAATTTTAAGAAAAAAAATTCCATCTATTTTAGTGGTTAAAATTTTTTCAAAAATGTTGGTAAAAAATTTTCAAACATTTTTTTCTTTTAAATAGGTTTAGAATGCCATGAAACGTGGAAATTTTAAATTTGAACAAAGAAAAAATTTTTTTTTAGTGGTAAAAATTTTTTCAAAAATGCTGGTGAAAAAAATTTAAAAATTATTTTTGTTTCAGAAATAGGTTTAGCGTGTCATGAAACGTGGAAATTTTAAATTTGAGCAAAAAAAATTTTTTTTCATCTTGGTAAAAATTTTTTCAAAAATGTTAGCGAAAAAAATTTTCAAAAATTTTTTTTCCCGAAATAGGATTAGCGCGTCATGAAACGTGGAAATTTTAAATTTGAGCGAAAAAAAATTTTTTTTACTATTTATTCCGTTTAGACGGTCGACCCTGTATATTTTCCAGTGAAATTTCTACCATTTCTGCGCTGACAGTAGCGTCAACTACTTACCAAATTTGACTGCTCTCCGTCAAGTAGTTTTTTAGTAAATGCACCAACAGACAGACAGACAGACAGACAGACAGACCGACAGACAGACAGACTGACGGAGTTGGAAAACCTATATTTTCGTAATCTACGTGATCTGAAACGTCAGAATCCGTAAAAATCTCGGAGGGTGATTTTTTCTCGAATACAATACTTCCCTTCGGTATGCGAGGGAAGTAAAAAAATTATAATAGCATCTATCAACTATGATAAGTGTGCAAAGTGTCTAAAATTTAAACAAAATCCGATCAATATTAAGGACGTTCTGGCCAAAATAAATTTAGACCAAAATCAGTTTATCAGTGTATCTCAGAAATTAAGAGCGACAGGAAAATTTCAAAAGGCGTTCCTGAATACCCAAGCGGTCCTCTACCGCCCCTGAAAGTATGTATAGTTTCTCATGGAACACCCTAGACGGGGGTTACATAGCGGATTACCATCCTTCGGAGGAGTCGGTCTTTTGACTATGAAATGTTAGACAAGTAAAAAATCCCCAATCTTGGATAGAGAAAAGGTTCGACAGTATTTCCCGGTTGAGGGTAGCTCATCTCCTGCCGTCGGTGATTGGTCTTAGTAGCGAAAATAAGACGTTAAATAAGCGATTAAAAAAATACAGTTTTTTGTATTTCACTTACAGAAATAAAGACGATGTATTATTATTACTATTATTTCCTTCTTTTTAGTGGATTTTTTAACAGTTTCAGATTGTTTTTAAAAGCGTATTTTTTATTTATTTCTCAACAACAAATCGAACAAAAAGTTTGGACAAATCTAATTTTCTTTGCAATTTCGTTACGAACAAGGTATTTTTTCTTCATACGAGCTATACAGCATACAACACAATTTTAAATATTCCCCTGTTTAAACAAAAGCGTTCTGGAACTCAGATTTGATTTAACTGTTTGTTGCACTTTTCGTAACGTTTATAACAAGTTCTGGTAATAAATTGCCGTCTTTTATAATTTTTAGATTTACTCGTCTAGCTAGTGACTTGTCCCTCGATTTCGTTCACTCCCCCAGCTTCTTGTTTGCCCTGTATGACAAACACCGCAAAGGTTAGTAAAGTAACTACTATGTAAATACGGCGTGGGCAGGTACTTCTTTTATGCCAGTGATTTTATTTTCAGGACGAGATTCCTGCCTGCTGGTTCTGATTATTTTCGCCGTTAAAAAAGCGCAATTTATTACGAGTGCCAAATAAGGAGTGTTGGGACGAGTCATACGATTCATTGCCACTAAAAAATACAAAGCGAACATTGTCGTTAACCGCGCTTTTTTATTTGGCCCTTTCATAATTTATGATATTTTGGAATTTTCTCTCGCTGTTACACTCCCGCATTTCTGTTGGGCCTCGTTACACGTCGATTAATTGTTATTAGTGGGGGGAGGCAACGATTGAACTAGCTAGAGAACCAGTAAATGTTGAGGGATTCATAGAAATTTTAACATTTTTACGGAAATCGCTCAATACAAGGCATACATCACTGATAGTGCAGAAAAATTAGAAATTTAATTATACAACTTCCGATCAGATAGGTTATTGACTACTTATGTAATTGAACAAGGAACTAATTCGTGAGAGGTATTTTATTATTTGATATGTTCAATTGTGCCCCGACGATGATAAATCTAAAAGTGCTATTAAATTTCGGCTTGGGTTTTTGAGAACGCAGTGAATGCATTTTTAGTATACAGTGAGCACGTAAAGGTTGGAATAAATTCATTAAAATAGTTACAATACAAGTGACAACAATTCGCTCAGATCCGTCGATTTTTAAATATATTTCTCAATATGTTTATTTAAAAAAATAAGTGCTGCAAATATTTTTTTTACGTTATCACGTAATCGCAATTTTTTTTAATGGCAACCCCCATTTTTTAAAATGTCATTTGAAAGAGCACATTTTTCTGCATACAGTACGTTAAATTCTAGGGAGTATTGCATGACGAAATTATCGAGAAAAAAATCTTGACTACTTATAAGTGGTTTTATTACATTGTTATAACAATGTAATAAAACCAAAATACAAGAATTTAAGAATACAGCAAAAAATAATTAGGTTAAATGTTCAAATTGCGCGCTATTTGCTTCTTGACAATGTCCAAGTCGAAACTGAAATTCTGGCAAAACGTTAATAATTGTTTCGGGTCCAATTCTTCCAATTTCGTAAGTAATTCTGTATTTTAAGTCCTCAATATTGTTCGGTCTATTAAAATAAACTTTGGATTTAAGGTAACCCCATAAAAATAATCCAATGGGGTTAGGTCCGGAGATCTAGCTGGCCATTCTATTGATCCGCGTCTACCAATCCATCTGCGTGGGAAAATTTCCTTTGAATAATTACGCACTATTACCGAATAATGTGACGGTGCGCCATCCTGTTGAAACCACATGGAGTTTTCCGGTTTTAACCATTTTGATACAGTGCGACAAGTTCTAGAATTATGTTTTGTTGGAGCAACTCCAAATATTTTTCGCCATCTAATGAACCTTGAATAAAAAATGGACCCAATATTGTAGTCCCAACAATTCCAGCCCACACTTTAACTTTCTGTGGAAACTGAGTATGGGCCTCCACCATCCAGTGTGGATTTTCACGTGACCAATATCGACAATTTTGCCTATTCACAGTGCCATTTAAACAGAAGGTGGCTTCGTCAGAGAAAAGTACTCGACTTAAGAAATGTGGATTGATATTACATCGTTCCATCATGGTTTCGCAAAAATCTACTCTGCGGTCGAAATCATCTTCATTAAGCTCTTGGACTAAGTTCACTTTATATGGGTGCCATTTATTTTTCTTCAAATATTTTAAAACAATCGACTGACTAATTGACTGTTCTGCTGCGACTTCGTGACTTGGTTTGTGAGGATTCTCCTCCACTCTCAGTAAAAAATCTAACTGTTTATTTTCTGAAATTGTAGGATGACCTTTCGTGAAATTATCTCTTACATGACCACAATCTCGGAACTTCTTATCTATTTTACTAAGAGTTGATTGTGTAATAGGTCGATTAGGGTATTTACCATTAAATAATTCACAAACCATAGTTTGTGTTCGGGACTTCTCTCCATAGCTAATCATTATCAAAACTTCAATTCGTTCTGTCTCACTTAAACGTTGCATTATCAGCACTTTTAATACGATATCACAAGTAAACACTAATGAATGGGCCTACCCCTTTCAGCGTGGTGAGGCTAATATAATTTAGTGAACTGTAAAAAAGATGTGTCGGAAACTTACACAGTAGGTTTGATGGATTCTCCGTCGTCGATGTCGGCCCAGGCAATAGGAGGGACAAAGGGTGGCCAAAGGAAAAGGAACAAATCTCCGACACACACACAATTAACGTAGCAATTATTAAATTAATTTAAGAAAGGACAATTATAATTCACTTATCACTGGTAAATAATAACTATAGCATTCTTACTATCATACTACTATCTCTATGCAGGTCGCGCTCGACCTCGACCCACACGGCGTAAAAAAACTAGCTAAAAAAACTTCTTACTGTTACCATAAAGAATTCAAAACCTATATTTTTCTAGGTATAACACTACAAGGCGCGCTAACCAACTAATGTGTTAGAGCCAGGTCCGCGTTGCTAAGTAAATGAAAAAAAGCGCAAACACAAAAAAAGTGTAAGTTGTAAAAAGGTTCGACGATAAGTAATGAATGTATTCAATGTTTTTTTCTCGATAATTTCGTCATGCAATACTCCCTAGAATTTAACATACTGTATGCAGAAAAATGTGCTCTTTCAAATAACATTTTAAAAAATGGGGGTTGCCATTTAAAAAAAATGGCGATGACGTAATAACTTTAAAAAATATTTTTAGTACTTTTTTTTAAATAAATAGATTGAGAAATGTATTTAAAAATCGACGGGTCTGAGCGAATTTTTGTCACTTGTTTTGTATGAATTTATTCCAACCTTTACGTGCTCACTGTATACACTTAAAACGATTTTTTGTAGAGAATCAAATTTCCTATCGAAGTGGTACTTTAGAAAGTGAAAAAATTTTTTTTTCAACAAAATGAATTAAAAAAACTATTGAAAAAATCTAAGTATTTCATTTTTTAAATTTTTTAAAAATGTTTTTGTACAACTCTTTTCTGAGTGGATTTAAGTATAGGCATCGGTTCACAGAAAAGAAATCTGACGAAGTTCCCTGATGAAATGGTGACTAATAAAAGCATTTTTGATAAAAATTTGCTGAGATACAATCGCTCAAAGTTACCTACTTTTTTTACGGTATTACTTACCACTTTTTACTTTTATACCATGTTATTTTTAATTTTTACGTGCAAAAATTATTTTTATTCCATACACAGATTATTTTCGGTTTATCAATGATATAATGATAAAAATGTACTAATTTATAACTGTTTTAAAGACAGTTTTTTGAAAATTACATATCTATTATATTTACCCCATAATGCTTTCGAGTTAAATATCAATATCTTCATCAACATCGTTTTGAACATCTTCCATAATATGGAGCAGCTGATACCTGATTTTCTGCAGCCACAATTTCCGTGACAACCTTTTATACACCCACAGGCTATTTACTCCAGTAAAGTCTGCGGTGCAAGACGTTTAGTTGTTTTACTTGGCATTACTCCATTTTTAGATTTTTTCCAACCCCACTCAAACGGATTTAAAATATTTCCTTTCCACTGTTGAATTGGGTGGTACGCCCTTAAGCCGTGCTATTTAGTGGCATCAGAATTTGGTGGCAAATAGGCTAGAGAAAATGTTGTGCTCTTTGATAATCTTTGAAAAACTTGTAAGCGACAGCTATTTAAACTGTTAGTCTTAATGCCATACAGAGAAATTACGATGTGTTCAGATGCGGAACTAATATCTTCAGGACTTGCATTATTATTTCTCATATTAAGTTTATTTGTGTCCAAGATCATATGAATATCAAAATTTCAAACAAACACCTTTATCATTATATTAAAAAAAGGGGGGGGGAAGCTAAAGTAAAATAAAAAAGACATGTAGGTCCGAATCGATTTTTTTTGCATTCGATTCCTGGGGTGATATGGATCATTCATAGCCATTAAAACCTTATCGGTCACCCCCTCTAACCCTTGGAGGCCAAAAATGGCCGAAATTTAGCCCAATTTTTCAAAATTTTCAACACTCGACTTCTATTTTTGGCAAAGAAGGGAAATTTCGAATATAGTATTTACCGAGTGCGAAGATGAAGATTCACGGGAGAATTTCAATGTAGATGATCCCATTCTTGAAAATGAGGAATCTGACGATGAATATCATTGAACTCATTTTAACTAATCGTATATTTTGTTATTTTTATTACAATGTATTTTACGTTAAATTGTATATAAAATTATGGTATAAAAAGTGAAGAAAGAGCATAAGTTATAACTTGATATTATTTGTATTGAAATATACAATAAAATTTGAAACGGTCAATTAAAGAATAAATAATAATAATAAAATTAAATATCTGTGTCATTTTTTTCCATATTTAATAAGCACATTATCCTACAGAGAGAGAGAGAGAGAGAGAGAAAGGAACAATGTCGTTTGTATTAATCGTTTGGCTTCATAGTTTGTAAATCGGAAAGAGTAGGTTTGGCTTACTTATTTGGGAACCGAGAAGAATAGATTGATTGATTTAGTTTGTCCGTTTATGTATGTTGAAATGTACTCTTGTATGCTGAAATTTTGTAGATGTACTACCTCTACAGTGGATTTTCGAAATATTTGAACACGGCATCGTAATCAGTGACCCAAGAAACCTCCTCGATGCATTTGAAATTCGAAATTTCCCTTTCTTGTCAAATTTCGGCCATTTTTGGCCCCCAAGGGGTGACCGATAAGGTTTTGATGGCTATGAATGATCCATATCATTCCAGGAATCGAATGCATAAAAAAAATTTGATTGGGATCTACATGTCTTTTTTATTTTATTTTCCGGTTCGTTGCCTGGACTGTATCACTGATAAATCGAACATAATTTTTGTATAGAATAGAAATAATTTTTGCGTGAAAAAATTAAAAATAACAAGGTATAAAGGTACTTAAAAAGTGGTAATGTCGTAAAAAAGGGTCTTTTGTTATTGGTTATTTGTATTTAAAAAAATACGTTTACCATATAATGGGTGATTCACAAGACGTACTTTTCTATTCTAGATGCAGAGGTCTTTAAAAGACATTTGAAAAGGAGTTCGAATGTACAGCTAAAGAAACGGTTAAGTGGAAGTCGTACTTACTCCATTAGTGTTCCGTAATATCATCAGTTGTCTAAATATAGATTCGATAGATTTTTATACATGCCGATAAAATTGTATCTGTTAACAATTGACGATTACACCAATAGTTTAAAAAAAATATGTAGTTCTTGATAACACCTCGTATGATTCCATAAAGAGACCTGCAGAGAAAAGAGAAATTAACTCCCCAACAATCAGATGGATACAATCCATGCTAAGAAGCTGAATAATTACTACGGTTATGGGGGGGGGGGGTTGTCCACAAGGTGGGGTTCTATCGCCCTTGCTGTGGTCAATGGTGGTTGATGACCTCCTCCATAGACTGAGTAATTCTGGCTTCACCAGCTTTGGCGACAAATCTTGGGAACACATTAAAGAATAACCCTTATTTGAAGGGTTGCAATTGATATTAGAATTCGCTAGAATTAGAACTACATGAGGTTATTCCTTTGCAGGAAATTCTCCTAAAAATATTAAGTTTCGATAACTAAGTAGAAAAACTGTAAAAAGATAAAATTCACCACCTTAATTTGTGGGGATCGGCGTAAGAGTATTCAGAAGTAATTACATTATAACCTGTTAATAGAGATTTAAGGAGGAATTTTGGTTTTCTTTATGTAAATAAATAACCGTATATTAGATATTGTAACTTGCACCGTTCTTATGTGTAGTGAAGGATGAGGGAAACAAGGGGGAGAGTGAATTTAGAACATTTGCTTATTTTTTTTACTTACCTAATGAAACAAAGTAATTAAAAAAAAAATCCTGCACTAAAGATGAACTTTTTGTTGCAAGTGTCAAGTGTGTATCAAGGGTGTATTCCAATTTCAATGCCACCCTCAAAACAAGGGATGTTTTTTACTGTCTTCCCGATGTTTTTAGCCAATTGACGGAATCATATTCAGCACTCCAAAGATTAATAAAAAATTATTTTTCCACAGTTTAATACGGACAAGCCAAAAAAATCCCCTTTTGAACATTGTTCTTTATTTTATAGTTTTTAGTGACCCTTCTTCTAAGTGGGGTAAAATTTTGTTCAATTTTTTTTATTATGGTACCAGCTTACAACTAAGAGAAACGACTAAGAATTCCAATTTGAGAATTCTTTTAATTAAACAAATGGCTTCTAAGACTCGGATGTATTCCAAAAGTTTCTGTTACACTTCTAATTTCGAACAATTGCTATTATAAGACAATTTCCTACAAATTTTAGTTCGACTTCATAAAGGACTGTTCCTAAATGAATTTATTTTTCTCATTTAAATACTCACTTATCTGATAAAGAGAAACGAATTAAAAACTGTTTTAATTATTTTTAATGATCTCTCATTTAAATAGTATAATTCCTGCATTGTCAGATCGACTGTGTTTGTTTTACTAACAAAGTGACAGCATTAAAATTATCTTATAATATTTCATCTGCTTAAGAAGGTAGTTATTTTAATGTTGGGACATAAATGGAATAACTCTCATTTACATAGGTATAAAGTATTTGGAAATATGTTAATTATTGTCAAGTGGGTGGAGTTTTATAACTTCGCAGTTCATAATTACCACTACCACGAAGCCAACATCAGATTATGAAAACGTAAACTCTGTACTTTACGAGCTTTCCTTTTCTCCCAGCCAAATAAGATAAGATTATTAGTCTTTGATATTTCGGATTACGAAGAATGAATGTATTCAGTTAATATATTCCAACAATTTGTTTGAAATGTTTAGAAATTCAGTAATAAAGTGTGTTGTAAAAAATATAAATATGAAGCTTTTTCATCAACCTGCATAATTGCGATTTCTTGAATAATATTAGTGGATTGAAATTAGGTTGTTACGAAAAAAATCGGATGACCTATGACAAAATACACTATCTAATATTATTGTGAGAATGAGTTAGAAACAATTCTGCACTTACTGCATCTATGAGACTGTTTCCCCCATTAACATGGAAGCCAAAGAAACGCCATTTTTTTGAATCATTGCACTAATCAAATTACATTATTAGTAGTAACTATAGACTCTAGAGAAGTATTATCAGTGTAATTTAAGATACGGATACACGTAGACACTAAAATGTCGAGAGTTGTGTCTAGGTAATTTGAGCATACAGAGAGTATAGCGAGAGCATCTCAGTAGACTAGAGTTGCTAGACTCCTCTACTGTTGTATCTACATGATATTTATTTTACAGCAGAGACACTCACGTACATCAAATAGTTTTTGACCATGTCAAGAAGATGTCGTTTCACAGCTGCAGTGATTGTGATGAGTATTGGGAAAGACGAAAAAAAAAGAAAGAAAACCCCCGCCTTGCTGGGTTAAAGACTGGATTGCAAAGAGAAACGAGTTAGGAGCATATTCTCAATTGTTAGCTGAACTGAGGTTGCAAAACCCAGAATAATGTAAAAATATTCTTCGAATGTCTAACTCCGATTTCAAATGTCCTGTCAAAGAAGTATAACCTTGCTTTTAGTTATATTAAATACACAATCATAATTATAATTCAAACTAGAGCATAAGATCTCAGGGGGGCAGCTTATCCTTGATAGCTTAGCTTAATATTGGTTATCATTTACCTTGGCAAATACTTAATAACAGGAAACTACCAAAAAAGTAAATATACAGCTCTACAGGGCCCAACAAGAAAACGATAGTTAGACGCCACTTTATTTTTAGTTACTGGAAATCAAATAATACACAATCTCTGCTCACAAAATAAGGCAAAATAAGGAAACACCGAGCTATCCCAGTTTAAATGAGTGCTAGCTTAATGAAATTAAACAAGTACTAAAACAAATAATCTATTAACATTCGGAGTTACAAAAAAACAAACAAAATACTCTAGTCAAAAATAGTATCCCAGAGATGAATGGATACAATATTTTGTATAGCCCGGCCTGAGCTCAATGACCGTTCTAAGAAAACTTATAACTTACTCACTAAAATTACTAGGAACTGTACAACAAATAGCATTTTAACAAGGATTAACCAGTTAAACTAATTACATAAATTGACATGGGACGCTAAATTTTAACCCTCAAAAGGTTTCACAACCGAATACCCAAATTGGGGAGACATACAAAAAGCTTTCGGCGCGTAACGGTTTTTTTATTGTTTTTGGGCAACCTTAAATGTTGCTAGCGAGCACACACTAATTAAGCCACTATGTATGCGTCTTGGGGCATCGAAATTGTCAACAAATCACGTCAATGTGGCCAGTGTCTACGACTAACATGAAAGCGGTCAATTTGTCAAATAGTCTACCGATCTCACTCGGGAAGGAAAAATAAATCACGGAACCAGTTCCTGAATGGCACTAAAAATATTGTTTCTAAACGCGCGTGGCCTTGAGCTACCACAACTAGTACGTAAAATAGAAAACTTACAGTTTTATTCCTGGACACATGAAGGTCAATGGATGTATGGCACTCAACAAAAATGAACGTACAAACTACAAACCAGGTACTTAAAATCACCAATAATCATGGATGGCATCAAAGCAACTAATTCAGATTAATCACGCAATTTGCTGCTATTTAATACAGATTCATTATGTCATTTAATTGACTATTAAATATTTGCACTTTGTGATTTACACATTATTCTGATGCACAATTTAATATAAAGCCTTGCTGTAACTATGGGCAATGTTACACTATAACACAAAACATATAAACTAAAATAACTACTTTACTGATTCTATTCGCAGTTACTATTCACTATATACAGATATTTATTTGCAAATGTATGGCGGCTTCTTAATTGTTACGGCCAACCACCTCTACGCCATCTTTCTTAGCGTCTCCTCGATGTCGACTTGGCGAAGGAATATGTCCGCTTACTATTGGCTAAACTTGGTTGTACAAGCTACCACGCTATTGGTCAAGCATTTGTCATGACTAGCCGATAAAATTTAAACGCGTATAATGCTAAGATCAATATCTTATAATTTAAATTTAAATAGTAAAAGGAATAATCGCGCGCTTTATCTAATTTAAGGTACTGAGTGTTCTTACAAAACGTGACCGTTACAAAAGTTAAACCAAAAATAGAGAGGCAAAATACAATAATGCGTGCTGCAATCTCAGTCGGTAAGAGGCTGGCTGTATGCTATGTATTTTTTTTTATTTAACACCTACAGTAAATCAACACTAAACCTTTTAAATATATAGCATTGAATCTAAATAACTGTAGTTTAGAGATATGATCCAGATAATTTTGTGTCTGCGTGTATCGTTAGCTCTTCTATAGACATTTATCGCTATAATTACTTCCACATTCACGTGGAAGTATAATAATTGTAAAAAAGTCTATTTTTTACAATTCTATCTAACTTTCTTGTGCGCATATTTTCTCAGGAAGGGTTTAAGATATTAACTTGAAATTTGATACACATAATGTGTATATCATGACGAAATCTGGAACTAAATTACATTTTGCGCTAATGCCAGTGAAGGGTTTGGGTGTAAATAGGGGTAATAAGGGAAAATAAGTAAAGCAAGCTGGTAAGAGTACAAAAATTAGGGATTTGGTGTGTATACTAGAAGCCAAGGTCTCAGATTTTTTAATAATATTTTTCAACCCCTCCACCACATCTGCCTCAAATATTATTAAAATACTATGACCAATTATTTCCACATACCTACTAAAGTTCAAATATAGTCACGATGTTTTCCTTTAAAGAGACTTGGATGGGAAATCTACATGTGGAAGTGGTGATTCCTTAGGCAGCGGTTTTTTATTATTCTTATTTTTTATTCTTTAAGGGGCATATGTATAACTTGATATAGCTCAAAAGTGCCAACATTTGTTATTTCTCCATAGGTGGGTGTGGGTATTGCCGCATTCTTCGGCATCTAGTATGCCAGAGCGCGTACGTCACTTTCCAAAATTTTTAAGGATTTGTAGTGAATACTACAGTTGTAAAATAATTAAAGTTGTTGTATCCAATAAGTGCTACGAAGATAACATTACTTCATTAGTCAAATATTTTCACGTGTATTTTCTCGAAAATTGCTAATCCTGGAAAAAAGGTTCCAAATGAAAATTGTTGCCTCCATTATTTATCATCATTTCTTGACATCTGTTTCGAAACATAAATTTGCTTGCTACATTTACCCTTCTCACAAATTCTCACAAAACATTGACATATATCATATTTTTCATGCTTATTAAAATTTCGTCTTCATATTGATACATTTTTTTGACTGTACTGATGACAATGTAGACATTTGAAACCAATTCAACAATTGTTTTCTTATTTCATTTTCAATTATTTATCAATGCAACGCAGAGAATGAGAGAAATGGTCCGCGGAAACGGTGATAAATAGTTATTTATAATAATCAAACTACTGGACTGATCATTATGAAAGTGAGTAGGGTTCTAGTCTGATAGTAAACGACGCGATTTAAAAATATTTGTGGATCTGTTATGGATTTCGGCCTATACAATGGGATGTGTACACAATACCCTGATTTTCAAGTTTGGATGAGCCATTTTGAATTTTCAGTATTTAAATATTGATCAAACTAATGATTAATGCTTACCCTGCCCTGAATTGTCTCTTGTTCAGACAATTTTAAAACAAAGGTAAATAGTGTCACGAGGCTAATACCCTTTAGGGTTGCTAGTCCTAGTTGTTCACCAAATGTACAGGTATCCCCCATATTACTCTGTTGCCCAGGGCAATACCTATGGCTAAAGTCACTTCAACTTGCTTGGTATACGAGAGGGTTTCATTTAGTTAATGAATTAATGCTTTGTAAAACAAGACATAGTGATAGGAAACAAGGTACAAATTTATTAACAAAGACAAATATAAATAAAGGTCGTACTTACATTTTGATCACTTCTGGGGAGCCTCTCCCCAGGAGCGGAGTTGGGCCACGCAGCACCCGTACTGAACTTGATTTTATAAAACTTTACCCAACTCACGTTTTCACTCTTTTCTTGCACCGTGACTCTTTTTGCAAATTAGCATTTCCGCCCCTGTTAGAACGTAGCCTAAGTGAATATACTCAGTTTCTGCTGACTAGGAAATTTCTATATGCTAAGTGAAACATGCTTCATTTCAAGAATAAAATAATTTAAATAAATCTCAAGTATTGTGTGACTATAGTTTCTAATCTGAAGCACTTTCGGATTTTTATCTCGGCTTCAAAAAACTATTCTGATAAGTTGATATTTAATTCCCAATAAAGTTTTAAATCGCATAATACATCATGTATAATAATTATATAATTTGCTGAAGAAACTCAGAGAAGCATTATGATTTTTATGCGTACAGTAAAGATTAAAGAAAGGAGCCAAACATACAAAGTTTCTCGAATTGCTGTTAAGGGAAAAATATGAAAAAATTAATTATTTTTGAAAAAATCAACATTTTTGTTTTCAGTGTTATCTCTTTACAACGTTTTAATTAGAATTGTTCATTGACAGGTTTAATCGTTAGCTCTTGAACCTAAAACAGTAATTTCAATTATTAAGCGTATCAATGTATTCGTTATTAATGCGGAAGCTCATTTTACCTGTACATGGGGAGGAGTCGATAATACATACACGGCTGCATCTGCAATATCATAGGGGCCCAACATACGTCCAGCTAGAAGTCGCTGGAATTCCTCCGATTGCCTGGTTTCTTCATCAAATATTGGAGTGTCCACACAACCTGGACTGATGCTCTAGAAATAAATAAGTATTAGTTTTTCTTAATAATTGAGCAAATACTTATTGTCTAAATGGCGGTGGATTTGTCTATAGCGACTATATCTTAAATCCCAATAAATATCTCTAAGGAGATACCAGGTGTCAGTGTCAGGGTGTTCGTTCCGATATTTTCTAAAATATTTGAAGTAATAAATTGAAATTTGGAAAGCTATTTACAGAACTGTAATGCAATTTTTTAACAAAAACTTAGAGGCGCACTTCCAATTTCAGGTAGTAACCCCAACTTTTTTAATTGGAATACGCCTATACTTTTACACATTTAAAATCTGGGGAAAATTCTGAATAAGTACTCATTCTGAGTATGTTTTGGAAAATATTTTGTATTCTATTTGCCAATTTATTTTCAAATCTAGTAGGCTGTGATGTTTAAAGAGGAGTGTTTGTTTGGATTCTACATCATTTACTAGAAAAATAATAATATCACTAGGATATATTTTTTAGTTTCGGGTAGAGAAAGTGGATCTGAGGAAGGATGAGCGATTTTAACCCTAGAAAGGGTTGAAACAACCCTTCCAGTTGGACGTACGAGATTCCAAGTGAACATTACATGGTGCTATGGTTCACCTCCCAAATAGTCAAAAATAGCTTTTCCAAGGAAGTGAATCTGAAGCTCGAGTAGCGTCTGTTCTCTGTATGTTTATGTACTAGAGACCGGCACCACCCACATAAGCAATAGATATGCGTCGTAGCCTTCACACAGCAGGTGGAAGCAAGACTGGAAATATGTAATATGTTCCATCTCTTACCAGCGCATATTCAAAACAGGTTTTTTCAAAAGGAAACGTTTGTTCTTTTAACACAAGGAGATGAATTGTACTCTTCGCCTCATTGGAAGGGTTATTTTGGCCCTTTGAGAGGTGAAAATCTCTCTAAAATAATGCAATATTCACTTAAAATCTCGTTCTCTACCTACCTGAAACTAGAAAAATATCGATTTTTCACCCCTTCTTGGCAGAGTTGTTTCAACCCTTTAGAGGGTGAAAATCGCCCTTCAATTATTTAATCCTTCCTTTAAACCATTTCCAAATCCATTTCCACCCGAAGCTGAAAAAAATATCGATTATTCACCCCCTAGAAGTGGCTCAGAAGGGTGTCTGAACTGTGGTGGGATTACATATCATCATTCCCTTTGGCAAAGCAAAAAAAAAACACTTATCTATCCCTAAACAGCAAAGAACTCAAAAAACCCTTAAAAAGGGTTGTTTTGCGTTTTACGGGTGTTTCCTTCTTTCGGAAGAATTTTGCCTACCACCAACGTATTCAGCATCCTCGATAACGGGGGGATATTAGCAAAATCATGGTCAAAAAGTGACAATTTTACTGGATTATAAATATATGCTTCCTTAATAATGAAATTACCTTCTCAGAGAGTTATGGCTATAAACACGAATATTACACACTAGGGTGTAACTATTTTTTTTTGATCCGCACTGCTACACTGTGTAGTAGTGCGCTCATCTGATCGTCATGTTGACGTAATATATGTGAAAACGTTAAAAACAGTTCAGTGTTTTTTATTTCATTAGTATTTGTTACGTATATCATGAACTATGTCCAAACTGATTAGCTGCCATATATCAGAAGTCGTGAATTAATAAACCCACCCAAAATTCATGTAACGATGAGTTTCCAAAAAAGCTACCTAACTCCCGGAATATTACGGCTCTTCAGTAAACACGAGCCGAAAATTGTAGAATTTGATAATCACCAAAACCACTCAACTTACCGTAATTTTAATTTTGGACTTTAATGAATTCAATTCCAGCCTTAACGTCTCCGCCAACGCAGTAACAGCATACTTGCTGGCCGGGTAAATATCCGCATTTTTAAAATTAAAAACTCTATGACCGCTAACACTGTTAATATGAATAATATGCCCATCGATATTGTTTTCTCTCATAATTTTAGTGGCCTCCCTCGTTGCTATGCACAGAGCCACCACATTGATATTTAAGGTGTCCCTCCAAGTTTCTGTTTTTCCATCGTAGAGGTTTTCTCTGACGTGAATAGCTGCGTTGTTAATTAGGATGTGAACAGGACCAACGTTTTCCGATGTCCACGTAAAAGCGTTTAATATGTCTTGTTCTTTAGTAAGATCAGTTTTAACAGCGTAGAGTTTGCCCTTTTTGTCTGCTAGTTTTTTGGAAGTTTCTTCTATTTGTTCACTTCTTCTTGCCAATCCAACAACCTGCAACGTATGTATATTATATGATCATCTCTAGAAATACGGTCGCAATTATTTAAAAAATTCCATAAAAATGAACACAATTCAAACGTATTTTTAACCAACCTCAAGCTAATAAGTTTCAGTTATACGAACGACGTTTTATTGAAACTTAAAAGGTTTTTAAGCCTCTTTATACATAAATATACAAAAACTTATTGGATGGAAATGCAAAATATAAACTCAAACATTCGCGTCTGGCCAATTCCGCGTAAAATTAATGTTTTACTGTTATAGAAACATAGTTAAATGATAATAATTTTTACAATAATATAAGAATCTAGAAACTAGTTACAAAAGGAAACCGACAAGTTAACATTCGATATGTTAGTTGTCGAACTAACATATATTTTCGCACACCATGAAAGAGATGTACTTGAGAACACGCTGAAGTGTAAATTAGAACACTCGCGACGATTCCACTACTTAGTTTTTCAGGAAAAATATCGATGAAAAGTAAATGTTTATAACAGGATGCAATGTTCGGAAATTATAATTCCAATTACCAGACATCCAAGTACTACAAGATCATAACTAACTAAATACGTTAGCAAACATTGTTTATGGCGTCGGCCATTTAAAATTCAGAACACGAAGGAAGCAGAAAATTGTTCGCGTACTTACAGTTTTAATTCGGCCGTAATTTGGAACTACACTACTTCACTATATAATTTGATAAAGGTTGATAACATTAATCCTAGGTATCAATTTACCAAAGAAGGTAGAGTGGATGACCGAAGTTAAAGACTTTTTAAAATGTCTCGACAATTCTCGTGCACAACCACCCTGGTCAGGAGTCCGGCTTGGATTCCTCGTCTCAGCGCGACAGAAGTCTCAATGTTTCTCAATGTTGTTTAACAAAGCAACACAGCCTTACCCGGCGCGCTTTGGTTTCAAACAAATAGCGTCCATTTGGAATCTTTGTTGTGAATAGCGTTCTGCTTTATTTACAATTACACGTGTTTTCTCAAATTTTTCTTCTGTTTGTTACGTTTAATCTGCTTATAACGTTTAATTTGTTTATTAATTAATTATTTTTTTTGTGACAATGGTTTATACTTGTAAAGTTTGTAGAAAAACTAAATCATTTGCCGCCTCCGCACTGCACGTAACCATGTCTGACGTTTAGCTACTTTATGTGGAAATAATGGATTCGATGTGGGAAATGAATAAAATTCAATTCCGAATTCGAGCTAGTATTATCGCAATCTACCACTGAACATTTTAGCACATCTTTCCTTTTCTTGCAACTCATTATTCTCTTTTATATTTTTTTCACTAAAAGCGTATGTACCTCAACGTAAAATACCGGTATACACCGTTATCTGTCATTGTATTGCAATCGTCACCTCCCCTCATATACTGTGCGACAGAGAGAGACGAACTGTGTGAGAAGGATGAGGAGCCTACAGCTTATGGATCTTGTCTCCTCTATTTGTTAAACTCTTTGGTTTTCTCCTAATAGTCGATTCTCAAAAGTGAAGGAAGGTACCAAGAAAGTAATCATCAACAAAACCATACCACTTTGAAAGAAATTTTAAAATATGGTATCAAAAACATCTTAGATCATATAGGTTATAGAAAACTGATTCATCTTTCGCGAACCACTGCCTCGAAAACAACCATAGTTTTCCAGAATTAGACGACATTGAAATTTTACATTTCTCAACCAAAGGCTTTAAATTAAACATTTTAGAATCTCTGGAAATTCATAAACACAATAATATCAAGGATTATAATTTGTTAAATGATCAATTAGATCTGATATATTCACCTTTATTTACAGCCGGCAGACCCATAATTGAATATTCATAATTAAGTTTATTATTGTCATCTACCTGCCTAAGCCCTTATTGTACCTATCTATCCAACCAAAATTGTCTATATATAACAGTTCTGTATAATTGTAAATCAGTCAATTTTGATTCACTGCTTGACAATGGCTTTGTAAGTTGAAACTGCAGTCGCAATTTTTATAAATACATAGTGGTAGAAAACATAGTAGTGTGTGTTATTTAGTTATTTGTGCAAAATGATTAACTACCACAGAGTAACGGCTCCTTCAATCAATTTTTTTAAAACCATACCGCATTAACTGAAACACGATGCTGAAAATTTGTTTCCAGTGTTGCATGTGAATTTTCATCAGACCATAGCGTCGATGAAAGTTAAGCGTATTATTGATGCCATCACGGAAGAATATAGCTTCATGTGTAAAAAGAGACCAAGCAGTGATTAGCACTTTTCCACCTGCAAAATTAAATGCGTCTAGCACTGTCTCCTAGTGGCAAATGCTGTATCCGCTGAAAGTGGTATCGATATAAGCCCTGCTCATATAGTGAGCAGATCACTCTTTTCTGAGACAAGATTGACTCACGCGCCTGTTTCTGGAATACAACTTTGGGGCTATTTATTCGTATACTTATGTTTCGTTTACACTTCCGGAGTTTGGCGCTTCCTTCCTGAGTCACCCTGTATGTAAAATGTGTTTTCAAATTTAAATTATTACTAATTACAAAACTTAAATACTGAATTAATTATTTAATGGCTACACTAACATTACTATGTAACTGTGAGGCAACCAAGTAGTCATGAACAAACAAGTTAATTAAATCACAATTAACAGCCGCATTTAAGTTATTAAGATTATAAACAATAATACTTGTACATCATGATAAGATAAGAATTATCTTTTTCGCTTATTTTTTTTGGCTCACAATATTTTAGTAAACCCTTAATAAATTATTGGAAAGTTCTACTTACCTTAAGACCTTCTTCAACTAGTTTTTCGGCAATGGCAGCTCCTATTCCAGAACTAGCACCAGTAACGATGGCCACTTTTCCTACCCACCGGTCCATTGACAGAACCATTGTTTACGAACTGAAACTGATATAAACAGTATTTTTATCTTTATATGGAACTTTCATCTCGTGAGCTGCATTTATATACTGTTATTATATTTTATCTCTAGACGCGACCTTCAACCGAGGTCAGTAACTTAAATTAAACTAATATAGATGTAAATATTGTACCCTCGTCGCCGGCCGGTTTATCGAAGTTTAAATAAAATTGTTTAACATTTCAACGAACACTCTGCGGTCTTTTGAAAATTTGGAAATATTTTTTCTTTCTGGCTAAGTAACTCACGGGAGTTTCTTTCTGGGAATAATTGTCTGCATTCAAAATGTTTAAATAAACATAACATAAAGTTCGTTCGAATCTAAGGGACAGGCTGTATATTGCAGTTTTAGTATTGTATGCATCATATTATTCATATTTCTGTGTACTTAACCAAAAACCTTAGCATCATTTTGTTGAACAATCATAATAAAGTATATAAAATACATTTTACACACCTCTGGCGATCACTTTTCAAGACGGACATGATCTAGCTTCATTAGGGCGTATCGCATAGTATACAGGGTTGGGCAATAGTCCCGGAACGGCTCGATTACAGCCGAACGGGACCTCGTATCAACTTCGGGTTTTCGACACTGTATTCAGCGAAATTTTTAGAACTTCTTGACATGTATTTCAGGACCGTGACGTCATTACGTTCGGAGGTGTGACATAAGTGTCAATTTTTTAAATGAAACATATTTATATTTTCCCATATTTGTATACTTTAAGGAGTCCCGAATTCAACGATGTAACGTTTGTATGGATTCTGTTATGTAGTGTGGTCTCAATAAGGAAAAATTAGAAATTACAATCGTAATTAACAGAGAACAGTGGATATCCAAACAGCTGTATCCTCTTTCTTTACCATTTTTTTTTTACAAAACTAAGACCCACGTAAACAAGTTTTTTTGTAGTCGTTTAATGAAAACACAGGTCATAGTTAAAATGTTCTCATTATTTTACTAGTTTATCTAAGTAAGTAGTGGTATAAACCTCACTGTGACATTACTTTTGTACTACTAATTTATGATTCTAAAAACGTGTCTTTAAAATGGCTCAACTGAACGACAATGAACGGATAACTTTACTCATGATGATTGGATTCGGAGAGAGGCGTCGATCCCTTCAGGAAGCAAGTGACCTCTTCAACGATACCTTTCCTGAGCGAAACCCGATTTCCAAGTCGACAGCATGTCGAATTTTGCACAATTTTGAACATACGGGAAATGTCAAGAATTTACTAAAAACTGGCCACCCAAAAACAGCGACAAACGACGACAGAGCTTTAGATGTACTGTTAGCGATTCAGGAGGAGCCTAAAACGTCAATTCCGAAACTTTCATTAGAAACTGGTAACAGTGAAAGATCCATTCGAAGAATACTCAGGAGAAATAAAATACATCCCTACAAAGTCGGCTTACTTCAGGAACTTGCGGAAGATGACCCTGATCGTCGAATGCAGTTTTGCCAACAAATTATGAATTTCTTAGACGAGACACCACAGTTTGTAGATCGCATTTTGTTTTCCGATGAGGCTACATTTTGTTTAAATGGATTTGTCAATCGTCACAATTGTCGCTATTGGTCTGCTAAGAATCCACATTGGATGGAAGAAATGCACACACAACGTCCACAAAAAGTAAATGTCTGGGCGGGCATAATTGGAACACATGTAATAGGGCCGTTTTTTCTAAATGGTAATTTAACTGCTGATACCTATTTAACTTTATTACGCGAAAGAGTTATACCCGCTGTAATTCAGATATTTCCCAACCGCGAAAATCCTCAGGTGATCGCAAATGACGTGTACTTCCAGCAAGACGGAGCTCCGCCACACTATGCCAGAATTGTAAGAGATTTTGTGGACACTGTCTTTCCCCGGAGATAGATAGGTAGAAGGGGTCATATCGAATGGCCAGCTAGGTCACCTGACCTACCCCCTCTTGATTTTTTTCTGGGGTCATTTGAAGTATGTGGTGTATCGCACAAGACCTGCCACGGTACAAGAGCTTCAAGAAAGAATCCTAGCTGTTGCTGATAATATTACACCTCAGTCCCTCCAAAATGTTCAGCGGGAATTTGTGGACAGGCTAGCACATTGTCAGGCAGTGGAAGGATTCCAAATTGAACATTTAATAAAATAAAACTATTTTCTGTTAATTACGATTGTAATTTCTAATTATCCCTTATTGAGACCACATTACATAACAGAATCCATACAAACGTTACATTGTTGAATTTGGGACTCCTCAAAGTATACAAATATGGAAAAATATACCGGGTGTTTCATTTAAAAAAATTGACACTTATGTCACACCTCCGAACGTAATGACGTCACGGTCCTGAAATACATGTCAAGAAGTTCTAAAAATTTCTCTGAATACAGTGTCGAAAACCCGAAGTTGATACGAGGTCCCGTTCGGCTGTAATCGAGCCGTTCCGGGACTATTGCCCAACCCTGTATATGATATCAATTGGGACAGCATAAAAATGAAAACTCAGAGTAAAGTCGGCACCTCCTTTATGGGACATAGGTGGCGGCGGTAGAAATATAAAAATACTTTAAATACTAAATAATTATTTTTTAATTGTTAAAGAAAGGGATTTCTATAATATCTTCATTCAATAGAAGTGGTTAATGAAAAAATGTGTTTATAAGTCACAAATGATATTTTAAGGCTACGTCTATTGTCTAGTGACCTACCTCTCGTTTCATCTTCTAGCGGCAAAGTTATGTAATATTAGGCGGGAGTTGCATAGGTATATAGTCCTTCCAAAGGGGCGTAAAGCAGCGACTGTCTCGTTCATTAAATGTTTAATAGAATGATCAACTACATCCCCGGTCCTAATAACCGTATACGGCTAAATTTGGTTAATTCACAAATCCTCTTCACAATTTGATTATATGAAGAATCAATATTTTCGCCTTTTAAATACAAGTAAATATTCAAAATAACACTTTGAGTCTTTATTTTCAAATTCCGTTTGTATAGGCTCTGTATCAAAATCGTCCGTTTCGTTGTCACTACTATCGAAATGCCTCCAAAATGCCATTTTAAACAATTAATTGCAAGAAATCACTCAAACACAGTAATAAAACTAATAATTTGTTCAAATATTCACTAGAATTAAATAATTTATAACGTATTTATACGTATTTTTTGTTTTATATCTTATGGCATGCAAAAACTCCGAACAAGGTTGGTGTTGACAAATCAAATTCGCTAAGCATCTAATCCCACCTATATTTCTATGTGACAAGCGGATCAATTCCACGTGGACTGTAGACGAGGAGTGGTGAATATAAATCTGTAAAATTCCGTGCTATCTCATTCAATGTGAAGCGATATATTGACAATACCCCATAAGATGCTCAAGTTAATTGCTGTTCCAATTCAGTTCGTAAACACTATACCATGATATTTTGCATGTGTTCCATATGTAAAATAAAATTTTAAGTCCAATACAAGCCCTTGCGTTCACATAAGCCACAATTTGCTACGGAAAGGTAAAAGAATGACAAAACAAATGTTGACGATTTATTTATACATTTATCAACAGTTTCTGGAAAACAGTGTTTAAATAAAAATCTATCGTTACCTAAATTATCGATAGTTTCCTTTAAACTCACTCACACTCAGCACAACCTTGCTGTGGTAGAAAAGTAAATTTTATATGAATTTTTGCAGGTTTTACATTGATTTCTTTAGCTGTTTGCTAAATACGAAAACAATATTGAACTAGGTAACCGCATATTTAAAGTTCTTCGCCTACTGGCTTGATGGTTAATTCCTGAATCTGCAAAAGAACAATATATATAAATAAATATGATTTTTTTTAAAATAAATAAGTATGGAAGGTACTTATAATAATATGTTTCTTACTAAATAATTAATCTGTAATCTTTTTAGAGTCCTGATAGAAACCTGACTAATGTAAGGTAATGGGGAAAGTTTTGGTGTTTTTCTAAAGTATAGCATGCATGTAATTACTAGTTTATATCCGACCCTCTTGTGATAATTCTAAACAATTTTTAATGTTCACTTAGTTTGTGCCAGTCATTCAAAAGATTGATAACTGAATGCAACTTCTTTAAAGATGCTTCTTAGTTTCAACATTTTAGGAAAGTATTATATGATCTCAGGGTTCGGACTCGTATGGAAAACCAGGAGAACCTGGAAAACTCAGGGAATTTAAAAATCTTAAAAAAAAAAACCTGGAAATATCAGGGAATTTTATAAATAGTATAAAAAATCAGGGAATTCTGCGTTTTGATATGGAAAATCATAGAATTCTTAAGAATTTTCACTGAATCATTTCAATTCAAGGAATTATTTTATGTCAGATAAAAACTGTTTCACTAGAAAATATATGGAAATTAAATTTTTTGGTTATGGAGAACCTGGAAAATTCAGGGAAAATTTTCAGCTTCACAAAGTGTGAACTCTGTAACATGTAAAAGTCATTACGCCCACCAGACAAGTAAAAATTTGTTAATTCTTATGTTTTATGAATTTTTTAATTTAGCTAGAAAAAAATGATTCTACTTTCCAAATCACCTTCTTGAAATTTTTGCAATTTGTGGTAAATAATGAACCATTTTCGAAAAAATTGTTCTGTCTGATAATATTTGATAATTAACTTCTGACAGACCTTTTGTTATAAATTATTTTTTTTATGAAATGCATCAGAATCGGTCACTGGGCATCTCATAACACCTCCTTAAAGAACAACAGAAGTTTAAGATCTCTCTGCATAAAAATTTGTCTGTCATTGACAAAATGTTTTTTACCATATCAGGCATTAAAAAATGTGGTCACGGAACTAAAAAAATAAAGTCTGTCATAGTGACAAACATTTTTTATTATACCTGAATTATAATCTCTGTTTTTGAAACTAAAAAGCGTGCAAAATCGGCCCTTTACAGCACTACTGCTTTAAAGCTGCTTAGGTAACAACCAAAACAGAGGTATTTAGCAACCAAACAAAGAAATTCTAACCGTCTCTATGTTTTCACTATGTGCAAATTTGCTTTTCTGGCATTATTATAATGAAGTACTTGTTATACCTCAATATTATAAATAACTACTACTGTTCAATCGCAGGCAATCTAATGGAAAACATAATTCCAACAAATGACCCCTTGAGCTACCTTGGAGAAATATACAATCATAAGACCTTATACCTATATAGCACAAACATCGACGAACTTAAAGAAATTATAAGCGACATAAAAAATAAGAAGTCGTCTGGCCTCGACGAAATCTCTGTAAATATATTCGAAAATCTACCAAACTCGGCTCTTTATATATTAGCATCTCTAATAAACGAATCGTTTGAATCCGGAACATTTCCATCTTTTTTAAAAACTTCTGTAGTTATTCCACTCTATAAGGGCGGAGAGGTAAATAATCCATCCAACTTCCGACCCATCTCACTAATCCCAACATTATCAAAAATTCTCGAAAAATTAGTTAAAAAAAGGGTTGTAGAATTGTTGTCCTCCTGCAACCTACTAAGTGATCAACAATTCGGATTTCAAAAGGAAAAAAGTACAAATGATGCAATGTTCTCATTTTTAAGTTAGATTTATACCGAAATCAATAACGGGGAGGCAGCGGCAGCAATTTTCTACGACTTATCGAAAGCCTTTGATTGTGTCCAGCATGAAATATTGTTACGAAAGCTTGAGCATTATGGTTTTCGAGGCACTACCCTAAAGTGGTTTCAATCATACCTATCAAACCGTAGCCAAATAGTTAGAAATACAAATTATTTTGATAAACTAAATATAAATTTTGGAGTACCCCAAGGTTCCGTTCTTGGCCCAATTCTTTTTTTATTATATATCAACGACCTGACACAAATTAATATTGAAGGAAAATTCACTTTATTTGCTGACGACACCACCATACTGCGAATAAAGATGATACTGTCCTTCAGCAAACGGTGTCGGCCGATATAAATAAGGTCAAAGAGTGGTGTGACTCCAATTTGCTTTCATTCAACATTAACAAAACAAACATAACTACATTTCACTGCAATTTAACTGACATCTCCTTAGGTAACCATTTTCTTGAAAATAAACCCTGCTCAAAATTTCTTGGACTAAATAACTATTGACTGCAAGTTAAAATTCAACGAACACATTAAAATACTTAGTAACAAACTAGCATCCGGATCCTACGCTATCAGAGTGATCACAAATGAACTGGGTTATGCATCTGCTAAGACTGCTTATTTTTCACTAATCGAATCACACTTAAGGTACGGCATTGCCTTCTGGGGCGCATGTAGTAAATATCTTTTACAAACAATATTTGTACTTCAAAAACGTGCTATTCGCTACCTGCACAAAACTAGAATTCGTGAATCATGTAAGCCACTGTTCTTGACATATGGATTTCTCACTGTGATATCAATTTACATTCTAGAAACAGTTTGTTTAGTTCATAAGCATAAAAGTAATATTATAAATAATTCCTCCATACAATATGTAACTCGGCAAGTCAATAACGTTACTCTGCCAATTCCCAGATCCACTCTGGTCAAAGACTCAATTATTTACAAGGGCTATAAGATGTTCAATCACTTACCAAATAATATTAAAGAAATGAGCTCAAATACAAATTTCAGAAAGGCGGTTAAAAGCCTTTTAATTGTTAAACCCTATTATAATTTAGACGAGTACTATAATGACACATTCTAATTAGGCATTTACTACCTTATCTTATCGTATTTTCTGACTTTTTACATTAACTATTATAATTATTGTATTAAAATTTATATGTAATCTATGTTTTATATTTATATAATGTAGGTGCACTGTGTAAACTATATATGCTATGGACCTACGCTTATTTACTTTGTTAATGAGAAACTCTTTCTTCTGAACAATAAAGTATATTTTGATTTGATTGATTTGATTTGATACTAAAGCAGTTATTGATATTTAAATAGCATTCTATCGTCGGTTATATTAGTTTCTTAAATCGCGTTTAAAAATTGTTAAACACAACATTTATTCACTTTATTTACGTTTTACATGTGATTAAATAAGTAACGTCTACCTGCAAAATAACGTGTTTATAACACAAAATGACAATGACAATATAACTGATGAGTGCATAGTGAATTGATGTAGTGTTTTTGGTGAAAAAATTTCAATACAGAATTAAAATGGCTTAAGTTAAGGTATTATTCGACTGTTGCTCAAAATTCGAGTGTTTTTAACTATAATAAAGCATTATCTTCACAGCGAAAGTGAATTTAAAATTTGTGAAAACACCTAATTGTACTATTTTCGCTGATAAATCAATTTTTATGCATAAAAGTGATCTCAAACTTAATTACAGAAAAAACTAAGATGGTGTTTTGAGGCGGCCATTGTAAGAAATTATTTAAAAAAAAACGCAGTCCAAAAAACAAAATAAGAAAAACGCAATAATAGGCTTTGGAAGTCCAAAACTACGCATATCTCATCGATTTTCTGGTCTTTCTTTACTCCACTAAGAGGGGGACGGAGTAAAAAATTACCCATTTTTGTGAACGTATTTATTGAATGGCCCCTAAGTGTAATTTGAGTAGTTCTTTTGGAGCAGTAGACATCGTTTAAGTTATTGAGAACAGCAATCCTACGTGTAGAGATCATTATTACTTTGGCAATGATAGAACGTAGCATCCCATCCTACTTCGATTGCATATGTTATAAGTTAATACAGTATTATTTATTTATTTATTTAAATTATTTAAAAATAAAGTCTGACATGGTGAGAGAGCTTAGCCACACTATGACTAAGCTTGCTCGCCACTAAGACAGGAGATAAGCTATAAGCTTTCAATGACAAAATCCCATGTTATTTCTTACGAAGATCCATTCTACATTTCAAGGTCGCTTCTACACCAACTTCGCCCACCTACAACTAACTTCACAAGGTTCATGGATCGAATCCTACACACCGCAGACTAAAATATATCGTCGCGTGGGCGGGTTGACATTTAAATTTCCCCGCCGAAAGAGATGCCCTCTGTTGCTGCTGCAAAGAGATAGAGCCATGAAGTTAGCTATGCTTCCCGTCGGCCCCATGAAGTTAGCTTCAGGTAGGCAAAGCTGGCGAAAAAGTGACCTTGAAGTGCAGAATGAACGTCCATAAGAAATTACATGCGATTTTGAACTTGAATAGCTTTTCTATTTAAGACGCTTTAGAATGCTGAGCAACCGTGCCGCCGATAGTAGTTTGCAACAGATCTTTACCATACAATTTTCTATGGTAAACATTCTTTTATATCATAATCCAAATACAAGATACACATGAAACTCCTATTCGGATATATTTGTTACTTTCGGCCTTGACAACGCCCATTTTCATCATAATAATGATATTTTTGGATATGATCTGTAGATGAGAAAGTAAAAATATCATCAAGTAAAAATGGTAGGTATATGAACAATAATTTCTATATATTATGAGTTACTCACAAAAAAAAAACCTCAGTACTCCAGTTAAACAGAAACAAATTGCGACGTTTGATGGAAATAATTGTGGGGCGTTTTGAAACTTGGTGAAATATGTTCATCGAGCTGTACTATTAAACGTACTAAAAGTCTTTTTCTCTATCTGTCGCGCTCGAGCCGCCATCTTGTACAAATGGTGCTCAAACAATCATTTCCCAATTTTTCCTATTTAACTGAAGTACAGATATTGGTCAAGGAAATTATATACTGTACCTGAACATGTGGAGGAGTCGATAATACATATACCACGCCATCAGCGACGTCTTCGGATTTCAGAAGTTTACCTCTTAGAGATTCGAATAATGGAGTGTCTCTCAAGTTGTCGAGTATTGGTGTATCGACGGCCCCTGGGCTGATGCTCTAAAATATTTAAAATTTACTATGAACAAACGTTTGTGAAACAAATAAGATTTATAGAAAGTGAACATTGTGTAATCTGTAAAAATCAGCTCGGTGACTAAATAGTCCATTTTCTACAGGTGTTACCTCAAAAAAAGTGGCCAAGTAAATTTGATGCAAACAAGTAATATTTTGTAGATTTTGAGTGTTCCGAAAGATTCCGATAAAGTAGGGGTTATAGAGGACACTAAAATAAGCAATCTTTGTTAAAGGCAGGCCTGTAAAGGAAGAGCGATGGCCCTATTGGCCCTATTATATTGATATTTTTTAAATACAGTATTGTATAATTTCGAACAGTGTTTCCCGGGAAGACGATATTTCAACAAGCATAAATATGAGGGCAACGAATGGATATCAGATGAGCTACTTCAAATAAAAAATCAGATTAGTTTTTATAATGATCTTACCAAAACACATTCTGAATATAAGGACTTAAACCGCGAAGCAAATAATATCTATAAAAAGAAACTAGAAAGTGCAAAAAAAGAATATCACGACAGTGAGATTAGAGAAGCCAATAACAAAACGAAGGCTATGTGGAGTGTTATTTCGAGAATTCAAGGTAAAGAAAGACAACAAAATATTCATATTGTTCGGAACGAAACTTTAATTTCAGATGAGGAAGCGGCAAATAATTTTAACGAACATTTTACCAATTTCCAAAAAATTAATAATATATCAAAAGATTTTGATTTTCTTAGATCCAATATACCAGTTTGTCACCGGTCGTTTTTCCTCTCACCAGTAACAGAAACAGATGTCCTAACACTAATTAATAACCTGAAAAGCTCTAACGCGTGTGGATATGACGAGATATCGAATAATCTAATTAAGAAATGTAAATTCTCTCTTACTAGTCTATTGACGCACATTATAATCTTGTCATTTCAGACTAGGATTTTTCCTAGACAATTTAAATTGGCTATTGTGCTGCCTCTCTATAAAAAGGGAGATCCCAATGACTACGAAAACTATAGGGCCATTAGTTTACTACCAAGCGTTTCAAAATTATTCGAACTTAGCGTGAAAGAACAACTTACATATTTCTAAATCAAAATAGTATTTTATCGCCGACACATCATGGTTTTACCAAGTCTAAGAGTACTGAAACCGCATTATGTGCTTTTCATGAACGAATCGTCAACGCCTTGGACAATAAACAGTCTACCCTTGGTCTGTTTATAGACTTTTCTCGTGCTTTTGATTGCGTGAATCATGAGCTATTACTCGAAAAATTAAGCAGATACGGAATTCAAGGCATTCCTCTAAAATTCTTTAGATCTTATCTGGAAAATCGGAATCAAATTGTTAAACTCAACGATGCCTCTAGTAATAAATATAAAGTCGATAAAGGAGTGCCTCAAGGATCAATTTTGGGACCTCTACTATTTTTAATTTTTGCCAACGACTTGGCCTTTTTTTTGAAGAATACTCCAGGCATATACCTTGTCACCTACGCAGACGATACCAATTTATTGCTCACTGAGCAGGACGTAGAATCCCTGAGAATCCTCACTGAGGAAACATATCATAGGATCATCACATGGGCTGAAAAAAACTGTCTCTATTTAAACAAAAGCAAAACTACATATCTACCATTTTCTATTAAAAAACTACAACGGATTTTGTGAACGGCTTTGCTGGTCACAATAATCCGCATATTGTTCTGTCTGCTTCAACGAAAATTCTCGGAGTGCACTTTGACAATAATTTGCAATGGGCTTGTCATATAGATGTTTTAACTAAACAATCGACAAGCAGTTGTTATGGTCTGCGTTTTCCTGCTAATCACTGTAGTCGTGATGTCCTTTTAACATTACACTATGCGAACTTTCACTCCCAGATGAAATATGATATAATCAATTGGGGCAACAGCACTCATATTCATCGTGTATTCGTCTTGCAGAAATATGCTGTTCGAATTATAGCAAAATTAAATTATCGCGATTGTTGCAGAGATGTCTTTAAACAATTACGCGTTCTCTCAGTTGCTAGTACATGCATTTTCGAGATATGTTCTTTCATCTACAGTAACAAATCATTATTTTCTGTAAATAATCTAAACCATGAATATGATACTAGGCATAAAGACATTCTGCAACCCAATTCTCATCGAATAAGTATGTACCAAAAAAAATTTGTTTACAATGGCTGCAGACTTTATAATCTTTTAAGCAATGATATAACTTCCTCAGGCAATATACATGTTTAAAAAAAAAGATTAAAAGAGTATCTTATATATAGAAACTGTTATTCTGTGAATGAATTTTTTGTATAAAATCTGTTAGTTCTGTATTACTTGTGTACTGTTTATCCTTTTGTAAACACTATACTTTTAATAGAGAAATAAATTATTATTATTATTTTTTCACCTACTCCGACTGGTACAATTAATATGCGACACCTTGTGCTAACTGTTTTATCCACAGTATTTACTGCCAAACTGTATCATCAGAATAAATTTGCTTTATTTTTTTAATATTTTTATATTGTGGAAGCAATAATATTTAAAAGTGTTTTCTCACAATGCAGATTGTTATAAAATTTCAAACAGATAGTAGTGTTTATATATCGACTGGCAAGCTCACTATCTAAATGTTTCTTTATTGATTTTTTGGACAATAGACAATATTTTTCCAAAAACAGGCCGACATCTTGTTTACGGCGAAGACAAATATAATAGAAGCGAAGATGCAAGCTTGTATCAAGACAAATATCCTAATCCTTCTCAGCCTTATCATACCACATTTATTTAATTCCATGGCCACCTTCGAGAAAGTGGTGCCTGACGTGAGGTAGTGGTCATCCAAGAAGAGCACTTACCAGTAGTGTTTGAAGGGGAAATCTTAAACCGCTTGTCACATGAATCTTTAACCACAAGTGTTCGCATAATTACACACCAGATGAGTGCTTCCAGATTAACGGTATGATGCATTGTGATCCGGCCTAACTTCCGAGGAATTGTGTTCTTCTCGGATGAGGCATGTTTTACTCAAGATGGTCATTTTAGTTAAAACAGCCACATCTAAAGCAATGCAAAAACGTATGCTATCGCCTTTAAGAGATGGCAGCAACAACATTACATCAATATTTGGACTGCTTTTGTGGAGAACTTGATCGTGTACTTGCTGCTATCTCGTTTGAGAGGTGACATTTATATCCAGTTCTTGCACAATATTTTGCCTGAACTTTTAGAAAGTGTCCATTTGAAGATAAATGTGAATGCTATACTCCGTTCGTCCAAGAGATTCAGCTAAGCCACTCCCCACAAATGTGCGCTAAATTTGAATATAATGTTTCTATTGGTTAAATTTTTAAACAACCAACTATGTCGAAAACGCTAATACAGGAGGTATTTGTTCTCAGACAAATCGTTTTCAGCCTCAAATCTGATGTATGGTTTTTAGAAATAACTGTTGTAATTTGCTGTTATTCCTATTCGTCTAATAAAATAGTGTTTTTCAATACTGTGGTGCATATTTGTGCATATCAAGGTACGCAATAAAGACGACGTTATAAACTCATTCTTGTCAAATTAATTATGAATCAAGCTCAAGCCCTTTCTCCGCTTAGCACTTAGTTTTCGTAGATATTTATACAGATAGGTACCTCTCGTAAGTTTCTTCTTGGTTCTTCTGATGAGTAATAATCGAACCTTGTGATTATAAAAAGTGCATGTAGTAGGTAACATTTTGTTTCATTTATTTACACTTAATTTACACAATCAGTATTGTTAAAAAGTGTATATGTCGAATACCAACTGCTCCTCGCTGGTTCTCACTTGTAATAATATAAAAGAGTATATACAATCTATTATACCATTCAATAATGTTTTAATTTTGCCGCTTTTATAAATTTGTCGCGTGTGAAGCTGATTATTACCCTCAATGGTCTAAGCAAAATACGGAGTGGCCTTACGCATCTCTTGGGCAAACGGAGTATATATAGTGTGTAATATTGTGTCATTTAAACTAATTTTGTTCATTACAATATACCAATATAGAAAAATGATCACCGTATGTTACCACCATTCTGTTGCACTTACCGTTATTTTAATTTTGCTTTTCAGAGAGTTCAGTTCTAGTCTTAAAGTTTCTGTTAATGCTGTGACAGCAAACTTAGTGCCAGAATACACGTCCAGATTGGCCAAGTTGATAACACGATGTCCGGCGATACTGTTAATATGTATAATGTGCCCATCTATGTTGTTCTTTCTCATAATTTTAATGGCCTCTCTGGTTGCAACGGAGAGAGCTATGACGTTCAAGGCGACCGTTTTCCTCCAAAGATCTGAATTCCCATCTACTAAAGTGTCTCGAAAATGAACACCAGCATTATTGACGAGTACAGCAATGGGTCCAACGTTCTTTGTTATCCAGTCAAACGCCGTTACAAGTTCCTCCTCTTTGGCGATGTCGGCTTGAACAGCGTAAAGTTTGCCTTTCTCACCTGATAGTTTTTTAGAGATTTCTTCGACGAGATCTCCTCTTCTGGCTAAACCGACGACCTAAAAAGAATGATGTAATATGAGTTGATATTATAGAATTCAGTAAAAGTACTCTCAGAATAAACTTAAAAAGTATAACGACATTGCTCTTAGAATAATATTTTCTATGCCAGAGAGGTAAGAGTCGCAAATATGTTTCACAATTTGTAAAAGTGAATTATTATTTGTTTGCTTATGACTGTATTGAAACATATTCTCTATAGGATTTTGCAAACAGCAGAAAAAAGTAGCTATCTATGAGAACTAAAAGAATAACTATGTGTAAAAATATTAATGAAATCTTTGCTTTCTTTCGATAACCTGAATTCTGGTTATTAATGAGGATAGATGCGTGTCGAATTGTTCCATAGATGTCTGTACAACTTGGTTGCCAATGTTAAAAGAAGAACTTCACATACTTAACATTGTATAAAAACTAAAAAAAAACTGTTAACTATATCAACAGTTCTATGTAAATAGTAAGCATCTATGGATATTGAATATAACAAACATTCTTAGAGCTGTGTATTTATCATACACAGCAAAATAGATTTTTCAAAAAAACCTTGAAAAAGGAAACAGATTAGATTTCCGAAACGTCGGCGAAATATTTAATTTCAAGTTTTTATAATTATTTGTTATTTATTTTTTTTTAAAGCAACCTCTAATTGATCCTTTGACGTAAAAGGCACAAGCGTAGAGGTTATTTACCAGTAACATACTGGTTAGTTGTGATATTTTGTAGATTCCTCGAGCACCGCTTAAAAAGAAAAAAATACATGTGGCAGGAAGTCCCGAAGAATTGAGGAAGAAGAAAAAAGTGGGAAGTATTCGCACAGACGTTGCAGAACTGCTGGCGTCTTTGTTATATGAATTTCGTCGTATCCTTCAGATTCAAGATGGTAAAATCATCCACATTAGCACATGCCGTTGAAAAGATTTACATGAATCCTAGCCTAGCACCATCGCGTCATGATAAAAGTGTCAGTTACTTCGATCAAACAGCAAATCTAGACACATACCTTGTTTGCTCTTAACATAGTAACATTATATAGCCATAGAAAAGGATAGATAATCATAACATTCCCTAAGCAACGGTGGCGGGTATGCGTAGAAGGGTGAATATTTTCATCAAAATAAATTTTTGCGATGTATCATAACACGCTTGTCCGCGGAGAGCGCCTCATGAGCTATACCCGATGATGAATATTTTTTCTCCTTCTTTTACGAAACGTTGTGGCACTTTTGACTAGAAAATCCCATGCAGGAGTCAGTTCTACGTAAAACGGGTTCACTTGATAGAATTTGATAATTCCAACTGTTTTCGAGAAAACTGTCGCAAAAGATTTTAAAAGGACAACGTGTATTTATTTAAAAAATTACACAACGTAGATAAAACTAAAGAATGACAACTATGCAAAGTCACTGACTTTCTTATGGACTATTAGCTAGACCAGTTAGAGCAAATTTTCGATATGGCCTCAATCTACTTTTATTCATTTTCTGACATCCTGTATAATTTTATTTTTAAAATGTATAATATCGAAATGTGCATCTTTAGTGTTCATCCAGTACGATGACCAGTATCATTACAAAAATTACATTTTTGTACATTATTTACGATTTCAGTTGTAGTATACAGGGTGTAATCAGTTTCATGTCATTAAAAAAACTGGTAATGGGACCGACTGGACAAACAAAAAACCTTTATGACTTTTCCATCTAGGGGAACTTTGAAAAAACTGATCTAGGTCAACATTTTTAATATTATGGTAGACAACAATTGGGAACCACTGCTTTTCTTGGTCAATGGACTTGTAGTTTCCAATTATACAACTTTTAAATTGTCATTAAAAAAGTGCTCGCCGGCACACGCGGTGGTCTGCGGTGTCAAACAAAGGCCTTGGATCATCGACCGCCTTTGATGGACCGCCTCAACTGAACTGAGGCAATTTTTTTTTATGGCATTGGACCTAATCCATTAGCCAGTTGCATATATTGAAAGCTAACCTAAACAACGTAGTGGATTAATTGAAGACTAACAACAAGGACGTAAACAGGGACACCCTCTTCTCGCCCAGGGGTCCATCAGGGCATTTATAAAGACACACAGGATTAAGACCACGGATAGTAGGTAAAATAAACACAGGGTTAAACACATAAATGAACAAATCTAAACCTATAGTGCCCTATAATAGCTGGTTAACTGAGGCAATTATAAAGAGGTAAATAATTCGTTATCTCTTCGTGCACAATTGCAAGCAAATAATGGCCATAGAGGTTTAAATAGAGCATTTCTTTACATGTGTACTTTTTTATTTGGAACAAAATATTGGATTGTTAATAATTTAGAAAATTTAAATGTGGTTTATTAACATTTGTAACATAAACGAGTGTCCTGGGTTAAAAGCTTACTACCTACCTAAATGATTCAAAATCTCTGCATCTGCATCAATAGGTACACAGTTCGGTACGTCGAATTAAGGACATACGCACTTTGTTCAACACGAAACTCTAAACTATCAACTAACGTTGTCAATAAAGAAAAATAAAATAAAAACTTGGTACAAAAGCCAAAAAGGACTACAAAAATAACGAACAAGTTGTGTCTGTACGTAATCAAGAATTTGACAACTTGAACGGTAAGTCAATAAAATAAATCTTAACTATAAAAACACAATGACGCAAAATTAAAAAATAACAAGAACAACGAACGGCGGGTTGGACGTGTGTACATAAGGAAACACCCACAGTAACTAAAATATTGCACAAAGGAGAGTTAGAGTATAGTTTTCTTCAGATCAGATCTATTAAACACTCAGAAAATGTCTTTCATCTTTACCGCATCGCTAAAGACCGCCGATATTTTAGAGCTATCTACACAAATATTGAGTATCATAGGCAAAGGCACGCGCGACGATCTAAACCTACCTCAATATTCCAGCAGTTCTCAAAAAATTTTATTGAAAATTTGCGAAATTTTTGTTTATTTTTTTTCTCCAAAACTATGAGCTTTAGACCCCATGTTATATAAGGTTTTTTTGTTTGTCTTGTGGTTCCCTACCACCAGTTTTTTTAATGACATGAAACTGATTACACCCTGTATACAGAGTGTATACAGGGAGACAAACTTCAGGAGCTGATTATACTTGCAAAAATATGAAAAAAAGTCCGGTAAATATGGATTCAAAAAACTTCCTAAGAGCGATTCTGGTACTTAGGTGATGGCTCCGAAAAACTGGTCTCCATTTAATATCTCAGCAATTCATTCATGCAGCGACTTAGTATGGATAAGGGTTTTCCTCTTACAGTATTGGCCAAAACTGGAAACTTTAGAAAAGAAAACTTACTCTCTTAACCTGTTTTTATTAGTTCAAAACCGATCCATTGGATTGAGTTCTAGAACACAGACAAACGGCAAACATACTGATATACAGAGAGGTTTACAGTCAGATAGATACTTCTTAAACCATTTTCTTCATTCAGGGAACGTGTAAATTCACCAGAAACTCAAAATTAAGATTTCTTACAATCATATGGCATTTAAAATATGTAAGTGAAATGAAAATGGCGTAACCCACCTTAAGACCTTCCTTAACCAAACTTTCTGCAATTACGGCACCAATCCCCGTACTGGCGCCTGTCACCACAGCTACTTTTCCGACCCATCTATCCATAGACAATACCATTTTGAGAGATTCGTGGACTATCTGTGTTCTTGAACAACTGATTATCGAAGTGTAAGACAGGCCCTCATATTATACAATAATAATTTTGCTGTGTCATGTCCATTGACGTAGAAGATTTTTGTCTATAGTAGGTTATCATTACTTGATTAATGATTAAAGACATTTTAAAGAGGCCAGTTTTAAACAATTGATCATACATTGAACAATAAAGGACATATTTTAACGAAACTTTAGAGGAATATACATACTCCTTGTAGAGCTAAACCGTCATGCCAAGTTTCAAATTAAAATGTTTTTAATAATGCCTAAAAAAACAATTGCAAAGTCGAAAATTAAATCGTCGATTGCTTAGAGACATCAAGTCGTACAACAAGCATTTTTATTTCAGATTATAGATTTCTTTATGTAGATACTTTTCGGTGAAAGATGTTAACTCCACATCACAGCAAGCCTCCTCATTTCTATGGTTTGCAAAAAATTCATACTGACATCCCTTTAAGACCAATTGTGAGTTCAATTAATTCTCCATGTAGTAAACTCTCAAAATATTTATTAAAAATCCTAAATCCTTTATCAGGTTCCTCCGAGTCTTATATTAAAAACAGCAAACATTTTTTGGAAAAGCTGTCAGAAAATCATTTTAACAATAATCATCTAATGGTCAGTTTTGATGTAGTAAGCCTATTTACAAATGTTCCTGTAGATAAAACATTAATAATAATTAAAAACAAATTGCAACAAGATGGGAATTTGGCGAATAGAACTAAGTTAAGCATTGAAACTATAATGGAATTACTTACACTTTGCATTAAAACAACATACTTTCAATTAAATAATGACTTCTATCAACAAGACTTTGGGATGGCCATGGGTTCTTCATTATCTCCAATATTAAGTAACATTTTCATGGAAAATTTCGAGGAAAGTAATATTAATAATCTAGCTTTTAAACCCATTGTATGGTGGAGATATGTAGATGACATTTTTGCTATATGGCCTTATAGTAAAGAATGTTTAAGTAATTTTTTGAATCAGATTAACGGAAAAGAACCTTCAATTAAATTTACAATAGAAATCGAGAATAATAATGAATTACCTTTCTTAGATATTTTAATTAAAAAATTAGATAGCACATACCAAACCAGTGTGTATAGAAAACAAACACACACAAACAGATACTTAAATTTCAATTCAAATCAACATATTAGTGTTAAGAAAGGTGTTGTTAAGTGTTTGTATGACAGGGCCAAAATTATTTCTTCAAATGATGTAATATTAAAGAACGAAAAACAATTTATATAAACTGTCTTATTAAATAATCAATATCCTGAGAGTTTTGTTGATAGTCAGTTATTGAACATTGGTAGTAGAGAGAATATACTATCACAACCTGAGGTATTTAGGTCAATGGCAGTAATTCCATATATACATGGTTTATCGGATAAATTACGAAAAATTGGGAATAGGTTTTCCGTACGAACGGTTTTTCAAACGGGCTCCACGCTAAGATCGGTTTTATCAAGAACCAAACCTCCAAATATTGTTCAAAACTCAAAAAATTGTATTTATAGTGTTCCGTGTGAGTGCGGAAAACATTACGTAGGTGAATCATCTAGACCTTTCAACGTAAGGCTTGGTGAACATAGAAATTACGCTAGAAGGGGAGAATTTGAAAAATCCAAAATTTGTGAACACGCATGGGATAATAATCATAGAATTAAATGGGACTCGGCGAAGATTTTGGAAAAAGAGAGCAACGGAACTAAAAGAAAACTTAAAGAATCCGCGATTATTTTATTAAACGAGGATAGATGCGTTTCTAATTATTCAATAGATTTTTGTACTAGTTGGTTGCCCATCCTTAGAGACGAAGTAAGTAAAAATAAGATAAATATAATTTAATGTCTCACGTGACTATGGAAATACATAAACAAAGAACTGTCATGGTTGACGGCCAAAAAAGTTTTGAGAACGGTAGTAGATTCTCTTCCGAAACGTTAACTTCCTATAGTTTTGATTTTGAGTTTTTAGTTTATAACATTGTTCTAGTTTATATATTTTTAGGTGTGAGACTTTTTGAAACAGTCAAGTACTCAAGAACCAACCTCTGTCTGATCCGTTTGGCGCAGAGGTTTTTTCATTAAAATTTTTAAATATTTTTCAGTGGCAAAATACCCAATAAAAAGTAAGAAAATCTGAATATGCCACAAATAAACAATTACAGACAATATTTTTCGGTGATATTAACGAAAATAAATTTTAAGTTTTTTAAAACTAATGTTCTAATTTCTTTAAAAACAAATGCATTTTACTCATAATATTTTGCACAAAAGTAAAAATTATTAGTATAGTAAAGTAAAAATTATTAGTATAGTAAAGTACACAAAAATACGAACAATTAAAAGAAAAGTATTTTTATCTGCACTAAATGGTTGCCGAGTTATGACATTTTTTGCATTATGGCCATTTATAAACAAACTAAGAGACATTATGACTTTGATTGCATTGATTTCCACCACACGGATTTAATTCAAAACTTATTACTACACTTCTTGAAATGTTTTCAATAACCTCCAGAAAAAGAAATGCTATAGTAAGACAATTCCCTACTTTAGTGTACTGTTTGTAAATGATAATACCAAGATATTTCCTAACTACAAGTTTGTTGTAAGGGATGAATTACAATGTACATCTTCTGGGATTGGAATTTAAAGAATTACGTTGTCCTTTTTACAGGATAATGAACACGAACGTGACTTTCGTTTTAGTCAGATTCGCGCACAAGAACACTGCACAATTAATTTTGATATGAATTAATTTTTACTTGGTTCGGCGAAAAAGTAACACCCTGTATCGATTTTCCACGAATGATTAAAAGTCAAATTTTCTGGACTCACAATAACGATGTATTACTGATCACGTTCTAATAATACATTTGTTTATCACTAAATAGCTTTGATGTAATTAATTATGTTGAATATTAACACTTTAGAGTAGAAATTTGCATTTTATTCTTGTTGTTTTGTCGCGTAGCTGGATCCCGAACTGACTGACTGACTGACTGACTTGACTCGACTCACTCGACTCGACTCTCTTTACTCGATTGAATGCGTTGAGCGCGTCTCGGTTTATATAAGATAAATCAAAGCTTCTGGAAGTGTTCGAAAATCGAAGACTCCAGGCGTTCTAGTCGTTCTAGACGTTCCAGATTGTTCGCCGTTCCCGAAAATTCGATCGGTAGGGGAGAGTGGCTTATGTATATTCTCCAGCATCCGAAGTCTTGCTTTTCGAATTATTCTAAAAATGTAAAAAGTGTTTTTTCTAGCTCACGGGTTTTACAGAGCGACAGAGGGACGTTAATTCTTAATTTTGAAAATATAAATTACCGGATTTAATTTATTAAAGAGAGATACTTTGACATTAACACCTCTAGTAGGTGCGAGTTTAAACCTGGGTGAGACGAAATATTGTCCCATATCTGAACTCGGCCACGAATTTGTAATATAACTTTATTTTTTTCACTGTCGGTCTAGTAAGTAGCAGTTATGACATACGGAATTGAAACACCCTTCATTTTTGTAATCTACGTGGTTTGAAACGTGAAAATCCGAAGAAATCTCGGAGGATGATTTTTTCTCGAATGCAATACTTTACTTCTGTAAGCGAGAGAAGTAAAACAGTTGAGCACGGGGTATCACCTCTTGTATTTGGAGCCGCTGTCAGAATTGCTCCATCTCGTCAGAATTTTTCCCTAATCCTCTACCTAATTAATAATTGTGCAGATGTTTAGCTATTTTTTGATGTAAGGAAAAATCCTGATGCGATGGAATAATTCTGACGGCGGCATCGGATTCAGTGGCTCTGTATACGTTCAAATGTACTTAACTTTTTTTGTGTGTCTGAGTTATCTAGCATTATATCTCTTGGAAATGCTTAGCCTTTGAAACGTTTTTCGTTCTTATTCTGTTTGAAAAGTTTTATAAAGAATGTGTTTTCTTATAGATATATGCAAATAAAAAATATTTAATTTTAAACCAGTAAATTCAAAATAGGTTTCATGAGATTGATTGTTTTGAAAAATTCATTGGTCATTATTTCCGTTAAATTTTGCCCATTAAGTCATTTTCGTTGGGAGACAAACTGGACTGACATCATACAACATAGACTGACTGCTAAAGATTTTCGCATCTTCTGCTATATTTCAACTATTTCGTTACGCCTCTGGGAGAAATGGTTTATCTAGCCGATAAAACATATTGGTAAAATACCGCATCTATAGTAGTTGATTAATATCAATAATTACTATAAAATTAGATTATAATTTTCAATGCAGTCTGTTATCGCAGAATCGTTACAATGATATGTACTTTACAGGTTGAGATAAGAATCCATATAGTAGAGTAACACGAAGGATCTAAATTGCCTTAAAAGGAATTATCTTACCATAGCAATTTTTTGGCTGGAAGTTATAAGCACTTTGGGAAGTGTAGGAAAAGTTTTGGATTAAATCTGTGTTGTGGAAAGGTTTTGTTAAAAAAAAAAGAATTTTCAAAATCGTGTTTTTTACAGTCTTTCTTATCTATCCCTGGTAGTATAACACATCGTTCACAGGAAAATTGTGAAAGAAACTAGTTATCCGAAAATTTTTAGTCAATATGCTGTTGCAAATCATGAGAAAGGCTACGCTAACTTGTATGACAGTTATCGAGTAATTACATTATCAAGTCTCTCCAAGTTATATGAGTCAGCCCTAAATGGTCAGCTAGTAACCTTTTGTAGACGTAATAACATAATTTCACCAGAACAACATGGTTTTGTAAACAATAAAAGTGTGGATACGGCTTTAAGTAATTGTCATATAGAAATTGTAAATGGATTTGATTAAAAAAATGTGCCTGCTTGATCCATTGATTGACTTTTCCCGAGAATTTGATTGCGTAGACCATCAATTCCTCTTAGAGAAGCTATGCAGGTATGGAATCAGGGGGCCGCCATTAAATCTTATAAAATCATATCTAAGCAATCGAGATCAAGTTGTTCAAATCAATGATGTCAAAAGTGAACCTAGGAAAGTAACCCAAGGTGTCCCACAAGGCTCCATCCTAGGCCCTCTCCTATATATTATCCTTGCTAATGATCTAGTCCAATTTTTAAATCCAACTGAGACCTTACAAATAGTATGTTATGCTGACGATAGAAATTGTTTCATTATGGAAAACAACGGAAGCAATAAATTCGGCAGAAAATATATATAAGAAATGTATTCTCCCGTAAAAACATTTTCATTAATTTAAACAGGCAGGCAAAAAACCATACTGATACACTTTAAGCAACAAACTTCACAAGTTGATTCAAATTCTGACCTGTTCAATATTTACAACTCAGGTAAAATTTTGGGAGTCACTTTTGACTCTGGATTAAAATAGGATTTTCACATCAATGATTTATGTAATGAATTGCGTACCTGTTGCTATGCGTTACGATCACTAGTAAATCCACTGAAGTCAAAACATTGTAACTAGCCTATATTATGCAAACTTCCACTCTCAGATGCGATGTGGTATAATTAACTGGGGAATAAGCAGTTAGTCTCAACGTGTGTTTATTCCTCAGTATGCATTGCGCATGTTGACAAAGATGTCAAAAAGGGAGTCTTGCACAGCAGCATTCAAAGAATTAAAAATTCTAACAGTAACCGGCACCTATATTTACGAACTAGGTTGCTTTGTTTACAAAAATTTGCCCCCTTTTCAAAAACATCTGGCTAACCATAATTATTCTACAAGATTTAAAAACAATCTTATACCCAATCAACATTCAACAGCACGTTGTCAAAAAAGTATATACTTTAATGGTTGCAAAATATTTAATGCTTTACCAATTGAGATAAAAAATTCTCAAAACTTTTTTTTTCAAAAAAAAACTTAAGGCCTTACTCATCGAAAAAAACCTGTTACTCTCTTGAAGAATTTTTCTCCAATTAATTGTATTTGTTTGTCTCTGTATGTATATGCACAATATACCTTAGTTTGTTTGTACCACTTTATGTTATTTACACCCATTGTTATGTTCGTAGAATTTGTAGTTATATTATACAGGGTGTTTCGTGAGTGACTGGCCATACGCTAGTGAGGGGTACAGACCCTAAGACGATTTAACAATGACCTTTATTAGATCTCTAATACCTCTCGTTTCTGATATACAGCGTGTTTTATATTTTTTGCCAAAAATTAGATCGGCCGTATTTTTTAATGGCTGTAGCAGATTGCACCATCTTTAATAGATATGTTTTACTAATAGAGGTCTACATAATTCAGTATCGAAAGCAAAGCAAAAAAAAAGTCAGGGCCTGAGCCAATTTTTTAAATTTTGGTTCTTACCTAAAAACATCATCCTGTAAATGAACTATTGCAACGTATAAATATTAGAGGACTTCATTATCAACACGATGGTGCAGGTCCTTACTATTTACAAGAGGTGAGGTAACATTTAGATGATCATTACCCCAATAGGTGGATTGGTCGCAATGGTGTAATTTCCTGGCTTGCAAGGTCCACAGACTTGACTCCAGTGGATTATTTCTTATAGGGCCATTTTAAGCAAACAGTGTATACTACCGAAGTTACCACTAGACAGGAATTAAGAGAACGCATAGAACGGGAATGCACTGAAATAAAAAATAACCCTCAGATGATTAGAAATGCTATGAATAATTTACAGTTACGCGCAAGAAAGTATATTGAGGTTAGAGGCAGACATTTTGAAAATGTGTTGTAGTCTTTTTTTTTAATTATTTTTTGTTGGTTACATTTTAGGTGTGTTATTTTAATTATCGTGTAATTGTATTTGATCAAATTCTTTTTAACTAATTGTTCTAACTATTTAGGAGCTTTATTGTCTCAGTTATTTCACTTCCATATAATTTTTACTCTTTTGTATTTGTTCTAATAAATAAAAATTTTGTTTGTTGACATTTTTACATATTTAATTTTTTTTTTGACTTTTGTTGACATTTGCATATTTTTACATTATAGCATCATCATTGTAGCAAATATTAAAAAACAGACAATAAAATTAAATTTATACCCACAAAATTAATGTCGTCCATGTAGTTACTAATGTTTTTGTGACCGAAAGTCACCTAAATATTTTTTAAATGGATTTATTGTGAAACTCAGCTGTTAATTCTAGAGGCGTCAAAAGTGTGCCAAAAAAACTAACTACATGGTTCAGGCACACTATTAGGCTATTTTGAAAATCTGTATTGTACATTGCCAAAATCCATATACAGGATGATGTTTTTAGGTAAGGTCCAAAATTTTAAAAAAATGGCTCAGACCCTGACTTTTTTTTTTCTTTTCGATACTGAATTATGTAGACCTCTATTAGTAAAACATATGTATTAAATTTCATACAATTTGCTACAGCCATTAAAACAATACGGCCGATCTAAATTTTGGCAAAAAATAGAAAACACGCTGTATATCGGAAACGAGAGGCATTAGAGATCTAATAAAGGTCATTGTCTTAGGGTTCTGTACCCCCCACTAGCGAATGGCCAGTCACTCACGAAACACCGTGTATAATTTATGTATTGTTTGTATTTGACGGCCTCTTCGATTATTTGTATAATTCTTGTACAATTAATTGAGAAATAATGAAATTATTATTATTATAAAGACATTTTATAGAGACCATTTTTAAACAATTCATGCTAACTTGATCATTAAAACAAATAAAAACTTTAGAAGAATATACCACATGTAAAGTTAAACTATTAAGCCAAGTTTCAAATTAATATGTTTATAGTAAAGCCTAAAAGACAATTACAAATTCGAAAATTGAATCGTCGATTGTTTAGGGGCATCAAATCGTACAGCAAAGATTTTCATTTCAGATTATATATTTTTTGATATATTTTTTCGGTGGTATTAACGAATATAAATTTAAAATTTTTTGAAACCAATTTTATTTAATTTTTCTAATTTAACAAAAAATAGAAATAAATTTTACTCATCAATATTTTATCCAAAAATAAAAATTATTGATATATATTAAAAGTACACCAAAATACGAACAATTAAAAAAAACATTTTTATCTACACCAATGGTGCTATGGCCAATTATAAACAAATCAAGAAACATTAAAGTTTGCATTAAACATTTCCCAACACCTAAACACTTTGTTGAATATATTACAATATTTTTAGTCACATAAATTGTTGGAAAATTATCGAGTTGAAGTGGCTTGACACTGTCGAACGAAACAAAAACATCGCGCACGGCCTAGTTCCGTACCTGAAGAAACTCGATCATTTTCACAGCATAATTAAGACCTGCTTCTTAGCACTTCAACTTCATTGTATCACGATATCCCTTTTCGTTTTAAACAATCATGTTTTCTTGTAGATATTAGTTTTACTGCCAAAATTTAACATAAACTATTTATTTCAACAATACTGTGAAAATATCAGAGTAAAATTTTAATTTCTATTTTCTCTTAATTGCCCTTTTAGCAGCGGCTTTTATTTCGTACTTAATTTGGGAAAAATTTACGGATCACTTTAGGCTCTTGAATATGTCCAAAATGGAGGGGTAGAACCATTCCGTTGAAGGGTTTTTATAACTCAAAAAAATGCAAATTTGGAAATTTTTAGAAGAATACTTTTTTGTAGAAAATTAAATTTCCCATTCAAGTACATCCTTGGAATCGCCTCAAGATACAATCTAGTTCCAGATGTCGTTTTAATACATACTTGAACCAAATTTCAAGCGAATATCTCAATTTTATTTTGTTAAACTCTTTAGTAATGGAGAGAGGGTGGTGGGGGGAGAGGCTGAAAATATTATAAGAAAATCTGAGGTTTCCTTCTAGTGTATACACCAAATTTCAAGTTACTGTACTCATACCAGCTTACCTCACTTATCCTCGTCATGATCCATATGTGTACCAAATTTCAATATATTACACGGTTACTAAGAAAACGTCCGCACAAAAAAAAAGTTACAGACAGACAGACATTTTTTTCGCTCAAATTTAAAATCTCGACGTTTTATGACATTGACACGACTCCACCGTGGATGTGGAAGAATAGTTTCATTTAACGTGATATATTTGTGATGTTATGTCTACGTTAGGACTACGTTTCAACGATCTACTTGGTAAATCCAAATGAGTCTGAAAATGTATGTTTTGATTTAACCACTACGCTCTTCAGAATTTAAGAAAATCTGCGTTATATTGTATTTTATAACTGTAATTATTATTATTACTACTGGAAATGCTAAAAAATTTGTTTACATGGAATGCCGATGATGGATTTAAATTTATTTAAGGAATCCTGCCTTGGGTGGCCGTTCTGTCATACGTGAACCTGTTTCAAGCTTGCTAGTTCTCATCAGCGCGAAATATACAGTTTTATAGAATTGTTGTGTTTTGAACTCTCTTTTCTCTACCTTTAATTGGAATTTTATTCATATTTGCCTATTCGGGGTTCCAATTATTTGCAATAGATTCCAGCAGGATCTGTTTTTACAAATTGCTGACATGCTGACCTATTGTGAATTCACCGTTCACAAATTCAATGGAAATCTGCTTCTGAATTTATGTTCAGACTATACCGCAAAAAGCCATTATTAGATCAAGTCTCATGGCTTGACCTTAAGTTTCATAATTGCACCCAAAATTTTCTATCCTGATAAATATATCAAGAAATGTCAATAATTTGAAGGCACAAACTTAATATTAATTATGCTTGATGTATTTAATTAATACATTCATGAAATATTCTGCCCAAATACCACTCGTGCTTTTAAATTTTATATATAAATTTTTTCGCGAGCTAAATTGCCATATAATTTGTTAATATTAATAGTTTATCATCAAAGCTTAAATCTCTTATTTCATTTATTAACATAAAGGTCAATGATATGCTGTAATAGTAATCGTAAAAAAAAATAATTTGTCTTCTTGACATAATATGTGACCGGGCTCTTGTCAGACCCTCCCCGCCTATTTAACTCGAATAATACTTTTTTAGTTCCTGACTTCTTTGAGTGAACTAATCCTGGTAGTTCCTGTGAGAGCTGGATTGTTTCCAATTCAGCTCAGGCTAGGATAGTAGCCTTGGCAGAGATTGCAGATATGCCAGTTTGTTGTTTCTGCCCAGTCAGATAAGAGCTTCCTGGCAATTCCAAACCGCCTTAGAGATACAGCGGTGGATCCAAATGCTTTAAGAGTTGCTTGGCTGTCTGAAGATATTTTTATTGATCTGTGCCTAAGCTGCGTCTGTTCTAGCCTCCGTGCACGCACACAACTCAATGGCATGAATTTCTGTCTGAAATATAGTCGCATTACCACCCACGTTCGAAGTTATTCTTATCTATAGTTTGCGACTATATGCACCAACTCCAGTTCACCAGGAGTTTTGGAATCGTCGGTGAACCAACAACAACTGTCTGCCCTTTGTAGGTCGGTTTTGTTCCGATCCCATTCGTCTCTTCCAGAAACATGACTTTAATGGGCAGTTCATGGTTGATCAAGGTGGGTATCACATAACAGGATGCTGTGACAATTTAAGTTGTCCAGTAGCCTGTTGTGCTCCATGATGCTAGCATGCAGCATATTAGTTACCGCTTGATGGGTTCTGTACGTTGTCGACCTGGCCTCTCTCTTCAGGTAAATATGGAGAGAAGGTAGTTCCAGGAGGACATCCAGAGCAGCTGACGGTGCGATGCTTATTGCACCAGTTGCTAGTTATTGTTATTGTCATTGGCCTTAGTAGCAGAAATAGGCCAACTTTAAACAAGTAAATTTTAAAACGATGCCACTTTTGTTTATAAATATTTTCTCAAGTTCTGTTGCAAATTCTGTAACATAATTCGTGTAATTACACGAATTATCTTTGATAATAAACAAGATATTGCGGCGTTGTTTTGAAAGATTTTATTTGGTGTTAAAATGTTGTTCTTGTGTGAGCCACCCTACGAGCGACGTGGTTAGCGTCACTGGTTTAACCTGACTAGCACAGTAAAGATACGGAGAGCAGAAGGGCAGTGAGTTCAAGGCTTGGGCGCCATGATTACTTAGTATAATCAAGGAAAAATAAAGATAAAGATAAACAAAAGACAAATTTTACATGTATACAAAGTACTATATTACAAAATATTATATTACAAAAATAGAATGAGCTATCACAGCATCAGCGATACTGTATAGCAAAATATCAACCAGAAATATGTACAAAATAAACTATATTACAAGATACACTATATTATAAGTTGCTCAACGGCAAAATAAATTTGAGGTGTTTACGAGACAAAAGAATATATTCCAAAAGATACGTCTCGTAATTTTACCTCAATACTAAAAATCATGTATTACAATATAAGGCGTGGGGCTTTACCATTACCTAACCTCGAGGTAAACTTGAGAATTTTACCAGAGACAAAATAACTATATTGCAAAAAAAACGTCTCGTAACGGTATCTCAATACTCATCAAACACATATTACAACGAAATGCCCCATGGCTTTACCATTACCTAACTCCAAGGTAAACTTGAGACTTTTAAGAGAAACAAAATAACTATATTACAAAATATGTCTCGTAAAGTAGCTCAAAATTCATCAACTCTATATACACTCGTTACAACAAAATGCACCACGCCTATTACCATATATAACCAAACAAAAGTGCATATGCAATACTACGATGAAATATTTACAACAACGAATCAAGATAAAAGGTAACTGTGAATTAATATTACAACGAATTAATAAAAAACAAAATCTTACAAAAGACGCTTGAATCTAAGATTTAAAACTTAAGATACTTGGCTTTATGAATCAAAACTAGGTACCTTGCTTTCATAAAGCAAAAAACTACTACTGTAAGTGAAAATAATCTCTTTAATGTGAGGTAATAATCAAAAGTACTTATCTTTTGTTTTAAAAATCCTGATGAGAGAAATTCCTAATTGCGCTCCTGTTCTGGAATGAATACAGATTTAAATGTTATATAGTTTGATGTTTGGGACCACAATTTTGCTGACTTGGGATGATTCGCATGTCATCGCCTTAATTCCATTTTAAGGTTATGAAATCGTAGAAACGTGCTATGCACAAAATAGTTTGTCACCAAGACAAAATTAAGGAACCAGTGGGTTTTCGTATATACAAAACGATAATGCAAAACGTAGTATCAAAATCTTGACTTCACATGAATATTATTTGCTTAGTAGTAAAATCTTAAAGATGCGTCTTGTCGAAAAATTCCGTAATAAAGAGAAACGTAGTATTACAGAGTTTAATTACTAATTATTAAGAAAAGCTGAACATAGGTAATTTTTCATGAAGCAAAAGTGTAACATTGAGATCACTTCGACGTTAAAAGGAAATTATGTATAGAAGAAGATGTATAGAAAAAACCTAAAACAGTATTGTTAAACGTTAGATGGCATTTAACGATATATAATTGATTAACTATTACCTTATACGTCTATAAGGTTCCTCCATTTTAATATCCCCTTTAGGGTATAACAAAATTTCCATCTCAAAGGACGGCTCGAGTGAAAGAGAAGGAATTTAGTCTAGCGCGGCGTGTTGTTCGATATCTCCCGGACCAGCAGTCACGTGGCTCCGCCCAAAAAGTAGTTCTCTTCTATTAAGGAAATATTAAATTAAATAAAGGCTCTGTATTGGTGTTGATAGTTCTACGTTTCATGTGAGTAACCGACTTTATTATAAATACTCGACTCAACTTAATTTTTCAGTTAGTTTGATTTATTTATTTAATTTAATTTGAATATTACCGAGCGTGCGCCGTTTAATATAACGATGCGTAAGCATAAGCTACTGACAATTTCAAATCTGCCTAGGAATAGTTTGTTATAGTACCAGACCATAGGAGAATAAAATGTTTGATTATTAAAATTTTCTAATAGATGTTAGAAAATATAACGAAGGATGCTTTTGCGCATTCCGCACGTTACAATATTTATCCAGATAATGCCAAGTTGATTGGCTCAGTGTTTTGGCGTTTACACTAACTACTTCATTGTCAATGTCACACCAAAAGCCCAACCCCACTTCAAGATCACTTAAATAGATATTATTACTTATTTAATGATAATATTTCCACAACCTACAACCTGCCCACCTGCAACACATAAATTGTAACACTTCCTACAATGTAATATTCTATTTAGCGCATATTTATATAAGTGGAATTATCGATGCATTAAAACCTACCAAGGGTTATTTAACATTGGCGTAGAGTCGGTAAATTATTTTATTAGTTCATTAATATGTACGGCTACATATCGCATAGCAACTAATTGGCAATGCAACGATTTAAAAATCCGCTATATACTTAATTTACACATTCATTATTCGGAAAAAATACCCACGGCATTAAAGATCGGGTAAGCGTAACTAATACCCTCGATTTATTAAGCAATTACAAGTTACGAATTAAGGAATACCTCCTGCTTATTGAGGCTCTGCTGCCACGATGGAACGAATAACTTCATCGGCACCGTAGAATACGGGTATTATGGAATGCATTATACGTATTAATGATGTCGTGCTAATGTTCCAATGAAGTGAAAGTAAGGCGTGTATTTGGATTTTTTTTATTGAGTTCCATTTGTGAAAATACACTCAGTGTAGATGGTTGAATTTATGGGCATTAGGACATTAATATGAGGTTAACAAAATTTGTCATTATCACAATTGACTGCTCAGTTAACATCTTTTAAGAATGTGTGCTTTTTCTCTTCTCTCGATGAGAATCCAACAGTTGCCAAAAAAATAAAAGTCCTCAGATGCCAGCGCTGGCATAAATTAATCAACTAATTAACCACTAACCACACTTTTGGACATTTTAAAAATATTTGCAATCTTTAGGAGTACAAAAAACATTTGCATAGTATTAAAAATCAGAACACGCAGGATTAGTTTTGTTTGCATGTGCATCAGTATATTATATATCAAGGGGTGTACTGTTGAAGAATCTCTAGAACCTCTAGCAGCTGAAGACAGTCATCATCCAGCGTTGGAAATTTCATTTAGATTTAACCTCAGCACTAATTTAAAGCACAATCTTCCTGTCAACTGTTACAATTTTAAGAAATCCAACTTCTTATTGTTGTATGAATCAATCTCAAACATCGACTGGAGTCTTTTGTCCACTTTTCATGACGTTGAAGGTGCCTGTACCTATTTCTATGATAAGTTATACAATAGTTTGATCTTTATGTTCCAAAGTTTTTCTCGCAACATAAAAAACGATATCCACCTTGGTTCACATTTGAGGCCCTGACAAAATTCCAGCCTTCATACTACATGATTGTGCTGGCGTGCTCACAATTCCTCTTCCATTTTTATTTAATTTAGCCATTAAATCTAATATATTTCCTGATGCACTAAAATGTTCTAAAATAATTCCTGTATATAAAAAAGGCGAAAAAAATTAAATTGAGAATTACTGACCTATATCGATTATCAACAATTTCTCAAAAGCGTTCGAAATTCTGTTACATGAACCAACATTTTCTTATGCAAAAAATCGTATTACTGAATACCAGCACGGTTTTTTCAAGGGACGATCTACATCAACTAATCTCTTTTGTATAACTCAATATATATCTAATGCTATCGACACTAACTCACAGGTTGACGTAATTTACACAGACCTTACTAAAGCATTTGACAGACTAGATCACAGTATTTTATGTTATAAATTTAAAAAATTTGGCTTCTCAAGAAATTTGTTGTTATTTTTCAAATCATGTCTTGAAAATAGACATCACCATGTTGAATACCGTGGACAACGATCTGCGGAATTCGTATCTACTTCCGGTGTACCTCAAGGCTCTATTTTGGGCCCATTATTCTTCAACATTTTCATTAATGACATTGCAGAGGAATTGGGTGCCAATTGTCTTTTATACGCAGATGAAATGAAGTTATACAATAAAGTAAATGATGTGAGTGACTGTGTGGTATTACAAAGTGCCCTTGATAAAATTAATGAATGGTGTGATTTAAACAAATTACAGTTGAGTATAAGAAAGTGTAATGTCCTAACTTTTACTAATAAACACCAATATGTAGAATTTAATTACCGTATAGAAGATTCAGTGCTTACACGTCCATCAACATTCCGCGACCTAGGTGTAACATTTGACAACAAACTATCATTTAATTGCCATATAAATACCATCACTAATGAAAGTTTCAGAACGCTGGGATTCATAATACGATGTTCTCGTGATTTTAACGACATTAACACACTGAAACTACTATATCAATCGTTTGTTCGATCCAAATTCTAATATTCGTCAATTATTTGGTCGCCCCATTATAACACACATATACAGAGCATAGAGAGAATTCAGAGGCGTTTTTTAAAGACTTTGAATCATAAGGAACATGGTGTCTATCCTGCTATTGGTTTTCCTCAGACTGAACTGTTAAATAGATTCTCGCTCTCGAGTCTGGAGGCTCGTAGAACTATTTCACAGCAAATTTTTCTTTTTAAAATAATACGTAATATAACTGACTGCAGCGCTATCTTAAAATTACTAAATTTTCGAACTCCTAGACCTGGTTCTAGGCATAACTCATTGTTCTATTTGCCGACTCCCCGAACCAACGTCCAGAAATTTTCGCCGCTATACAAAATGTGTGAGAATTATAATAATCTACAAGATCGGTTTGATATATTCCACTGCAATGTAGCTGCGATAAAAAGATTAACTGCATAATTTAAAATTTGTTGTTTTGTTTTATCTTTGTTTTTATTTATTTGTCTACTTTGTATTCTACTGTTATACGTTATATATTTATAAATACTTACTATTTCCTACCCTGTAATTGGAATGCTCTGTTGGGTATTGTATTGTTAAATAAATAAATAAATAATAAAAAATATTAAACTTAAAGCCAAACTCCTAAATAAATTTAATCAAAACAATGACCATATTACTTCTGAGGAATTTAAGCGACTGCGAGCTAAAATAAAACTGGATATTACTATTTCATACAGGAACTATATACGTTCGGCAGAAAATAATACACAGAGTGACCCAAATAAATTTTGGGCGTTCATAAAGAGCAAACAAGGTTCAACCAATATATCTGACAATGTGTTCTATGGCGATAATAAGCTAGATAATCCAAGAGATATTTTGAAGTCATATGCCGATGTTTTCAATAAATCGTTCACGCCTTCACCCGATATATCCTTGGACAATGAATAATGGTTCCCTAACTCTACGTTACATATAAGTGCATTTGAGTTCAACGATGTTTTGACCGCCTTAAAACAGATTAAACCTAATATGACGACCGGCCCTGATGCAGTTCTGACTTTCTTAGTTCGGGACTGTGCCTACGTCCTCGTGGCCCCATTATGTATTTTGTTTAATTTGTGTTTGAAGTCTTGTGTCTTTCCTAAAATTTGGAAATATTCTAAAGTGTGTCCTATTTATAAAAAAAAGTGACAAACATGACATAACGAACCTTCGTCCAATTTCTATACTAAGTATATAGCTTTAGTAAAGCTCTAGAATCTTTATTACATACCAACATCTATCATCATGTCAGCAATAGACTCTCTTCCCATATTTATAGGGAATATTATGCTAATAATATATTTTGCCAAATTGCCATTAACTTTTGACATGTGACAATAGAAAGCCCAAAATTACATTCTATCTAAATCTGCAGTTTCTTTTAATTGGTCTACCTGTAACAATTCTTTCAATATGGGTGAGCTCCATATTAATCATGATGCGCAAATTATTTGAAGCATACAATCCTTCGAATTCTTCTGCCAGATTCCCGTTCAATAAGTACCTTATTTCGTGGCATTCTTCTCATGCTCTGCACGTACTCGCAATCAGAAGTCGGCTATAACAGCTCACACACGTTAATGATATACTTTTAACTGCAGGTAATTGAATGCTACCAAAAACACAGATGCCCTTCCGAAAAATCGAAAAGAAATAAATGTAATTTGCGGACACCATTACTCCATAGTCCAGTTAAGTTAAAAAAAAAAACGAAAAGGAAAGAGTTCGAAGCTCGAAATAAAGACGAACGGCTGAAATTCGGCAAATCGATAATGTCAAGTATATTATTCAAAAAACACAAATGTTTACATCTCTATATGGGGCGCCTGTTGCGCGCGTTAAAGAAATTAAGGTTAAGTTTTTAAAATTCCGCTTTTTTTAAATATCTCGAGAAATATTGATTGAGCCAAGAAAAGTAACATTCTTTTACTTCCACATCCACATAGTGGAGCTTAGTAATCATAAAAAAAATCTTTTTTTGTTCAAATAAGTATAGAATGTTACGAAACGTCGAGGTTTTAAATTCGAGAGGAAAAAACGTCTGATAGCGGCATCGAATTCTTCCCAAAAAAAAACATAATTTATTGTCTGCTGATTGGTAATAAAAATTGCACTCGTCTCTCTAAGTATATGTATGTCAGTTAATTTGATTGTGTGTATGTTTAGGTCAAATCTTGCAATCAAAATGTCGACTAGTTCTAATTAAATTTTGCACACCTAATAATACAATATATTGTTTGTTACGTGTTTTATTTATGTCCCTAAGTAACTGGAAGAAATTTGGGCTTAGGCTCTCGACTTAGCTTACAGTGGAGACGGGAGCGGGTTCATTATATTGAATGTTTAAATGTTATAACTTTAACAAAAGGAATGGGCGCCAAGGAATTCTAACATCTAACCCCAAACGTTTGTTATATAAGAACAATTGAATCCCTAAAATTGACTTTAATGTAGGTCCTTAATAAAACACTAGTTATTCTTAAAATATAGAAAGGTATATTGCGAATACGTATGTCTACTTTACACAGGGAGATTACAAAATGTTGTACTAACATTATAAGGACAACTCGAGATTCGTGCACGATAGAGCTCTCGCGAGAGTAAAGACTTTTGGACGTGTCAGAATTAATATTAATTACTTCGAAATACACCCCAGGACAACGCCCAATGTCTTACACAAAGTTACGAATTGACAATATTCTTACTGCCTAAAGATTATATAGAAAATTCTATTTCTCTATGAGACTTATACTAAAGGAATAGCTAACCTTAGAACTTATTAGATTTCAAATACATTATTACAAATACCAGAGATTTTATGCCTTTCAACTGGGCGACTGTCCGCTAACACGCAACATAACCAGAATCAGGATGCACAATGCCCCATTCCAGATCAAACACCCCCTACCATACCAGGCGTTGCCTATCTTTCGGCAGCCTCTCTAGCCACACTTTCCTTAACCATAACTTTTCTCTATCACACACTTTTCCCTTCACACCTTTATATATTTATCTATCCTTTCCCCCTTTTGTCTGTTTGTCAATTGTTTGTTTTTTTCTTGTCTTTTTGTCTTTTTTGTCATTTTGTTCTTTTTTGTTCTAAATTCATTTTAGACCGAAAAACCTTTTAAAAATTATTTGCCTTCCCTACCTTCCCGACGGCGGGTAGACCGTTGGGTCCAATTGCTTCGAACGGGTTTTTTCGTTGAGTTTTTTCCCCCGTGCCAGAAATCAAAATTTAATAGTGCTTAGTACCTTGTGCCCCAATAGTTATTAGAGTGTTAATTTTAAATGTTTTAAATCTGCAATACAGATATTATTAATTTTAATGTTAATTTTAAGCCACCACCGGCGGCAGGAGTTTTAACTTTTTGTATTCATTTTATTGAGCCAAACCGGTCGTGATTCGCCCAACCTTACGTACACCACGACGCTGCGCGACGTGGTTGTCTGGTTGGTTCCGAATCGCGATTCGGGGAGGCAATGTTTGTATATTATTAATTTAAAATAAAATTTGTTATGATGATGATGATTACAAATACAAAATATTAAATGTGAAATATGACATGAAATATGAAATATGACATTGTCCATATACCAAAAACATATAGTCATAAACAAATAGATTATTAGAACCCGCTAGGCGGTACTTATCCTTTTCCCTTGGAGTAATATCGTTTCCCGTGGACACCTATGACCATAAGGGTTCCGGCGGCTAAACTGGAATCTGTATTTTATTCCCCGCGTACAATATTCACTGCTTACATGATGTATGTTATCCTTCTACCAGAGAATAACGTCTTAGGATTGTCAACCAGGTCCCAACAATACTATAAGGGCCAGATAGGGCCTCCTCTCAGATTACGTAATCTATACGGCTATTTAAGTTCTAAGATGAAGTTAAACTAAAACTAAAACTAAAACTGAAACTGAAACGCCTAAAAAAATAGAAGAGATTTCGAGGTATAACAACCCTCTATCGTTTGAATACTATATGAATAAACCAACTCACCTCCAATCATTACGAAACCCTAAATGATATGGAGACGTTATCTCTCAGCTTGGCAACTAGTACTTTTAACCTCTCAGTGGAGAACTTCGATGATACATACACAACTTGGTCAACACCAAACAACAATACCATCTAATGATTAATTAGCATGAATTATATCCGTAAATTACGTCGATTTATTTCAGTTGCATACTTTTAATCGCTATAAGTCGCCATTGCCATATATCGGATTAACTGATATTCTTTTTTATTCCCTTCTTTCTCTATTTTTAAATCCTAAAGTATTTTACCCACTTCGACACCAGAGAACAGCACAATGCAGAGCCTGCTTAATCTATTAGAACGGGTAATTACTATAAAATATTTACGGATACGTAACATGTTCTAAATCCAATATGACGAACGTCCCAAGATCGCGGATCGCCTTCTTCTTCACAATCCCCTTGACATGGGTGTCAAATGAAAGTGTTTCGCCTCTCTGTTTGTAAAATAAGTAAAGGCTAAAAAGTAAAAAATAAAATTATGCAAAGAAAACTTTTAAAATAAGCTTTTATTTAAAAAAATTTACTAAAATGTAAAAAGTATTTTTTTTATTCAAACATCTGGAAACTAAAAGATTTGGGGGCGGTCATATAGCACTATTGCACAGTTGCTGTTTCCAGACGTACGAATTTAAAAAAAATCTATTTTCTTGAATAAAACTTTTCAAGTAAAAATGCGTTTTAGTCCATGAAGTAAAATTATTAAACACATGAACATAGTTCAAGAGTAATCTCATGGATATAATAATTAATGCATCTAGAAGCCCATGCTTTTTCCTATTTGATGAACTTTTAAAAACGTTTTATGACGTTGCGTCCATGAAATTTTTAATTATTTAGTTCCCGCGCAAAACCAAAGTCGCAAAATCAAAATGCTCTTTAAATTCATTTTACATAAGAACTATCAGCCTTACGAAAATCATATGAGCTTTTTTGTTCTAAGTATCCTCCTCTTTAAAACAGAATTCAAGTTTTCTATTGTCAAATAAGCATTTTTCGAGATATTTCATAAAAATAAAATTTTCAAAATTCGAATTCAGTTTTTTCAATGAAACGCCCCCTATAGAGATATAAACTCTCTCTCTCACGATAAACTACTCGAAAAAATGCAATTATGTGACGTTAGAGGGTTACATCTATCTCTCTCTCTTTTATTCCTACTTGCACAAGCGCAGCAATGCGTAGTCATGTCAGGTTTTCTAGTTATTAATCTTGATGTACCCTAGGACTCTGTCTTGGAACCGCTGTAATTTTTTATCTATATTAATGACTTTTCGCAATTTATGTTGCCTACTAAATCAACATTGTTTGCCGATGACACCTCTCTCCTGTGCTCTGACTGATCTGATCCAACTAAGCTCTGACATAGGACTCGAGGCGAAAAACTGGTTGACTTTAAATAAAGTAACACTCTATCAAGAGGAAACTAAAAATTTATCAAAAGTCTCTCGCAATAAACTCCTAGGCATATATCTAGATGACAACCATATTGATCAGTTAAATGAAAGGCTCTCATCCACTATCTTCCTCATCAGGATATTAAAAAACATTCTCAAATTGGACACCTTAAAAAATTCTTCTTTTCCCCTTTTCCACTGTAGAGTTTCCTACGCATTGCTCCTATAGGGTATAGGGTTTTTCGTCAACAATAGAAAATTATAAGAATATTCGATAGTGCTGAATTTAAGGATCAATGTCAACCTATTTTCATTAAACTGGACATTATGTCTGGGCCTTCACTATTTATTTTTTATAGTCTTGTGGAGATTCATAGAAGTGTGTCCAGCCTCTCTATCCAGTCTGACTATCATGAGCATAATACACGTGCCGCTGGACTTCTTAGAGTACTTCGCTATAGGTTGACTCTAAGCGCCAAAAATTTTCCCAATATCTAAATTTGTATAATCATTTATCACCTGATGTAAATCAACTAAACGTATTGTCCTTCAAAAAGGATGTAAAAAATTTCGATCTAAAGTACTGTTTTACTTGGTTGGTGAATTTTTTAGAACACTATGTTGCCATTCATCACTCGAGTATTTGAATGTTCATGTTTACTGAATGCTCTGATACTTTACATATGTTTGTATATTTTTGTATTTGTGTATTTTTATATTTATACTTATTTAGGTATCTGTACGTCAATGTTGTAGTGTTTTATTATTATTATTATTATAGCACGAGCAGATCTGTAGGATCCGCAGCACTCAGTCTTTGTTTTGAAAATGTATTGCTAATTTTTTATCGAAATGTTATATACACATAAGATGTATGTATATTACAAATTTACTGTATATTAAAAATCTGTTGTTCACTAGTTAATTCTCTGACGCTACAAAAATGTTCATATGTGTACATATATGGGTGAAATAAAGATTATATATCTAAACATTTTTTTTAAATAGCATGCTTTGAAAAATATTGTGTGCCAAAAATCAGCCGTTCTTGTTTTTTCCGAGGTCAAAACTTTTGATAACTGGACTAATAGTGCATGCTTGAGTTGTTAAAAAGCCAATGGTCTCTGAGCCGTGCATGGTTGTAATGACTGAAATATCGGTTCTGTGGTAGGTAAAACAAAAGAGAGTTCTGTACGTGAGACCTGCCACCCATCCTCTGCGGATCGAGATCGTTACATCCACATTTATTATAGGTCGTTTCTTATGCTTCTTTGCCGCACTTCTTTATGATGTCTCAATCGTACTTTGCGGTATCGATCAACTTAGGAAAAATGGGTATTATTTGTGGCGAGTAAATATGACGTCACAGTCGACGTAAATAATATTCATTTATTTAGGATACACCATCCAACAACGTTCGCTAATTAAAAGATGGAACATTTACATACACATAATAATTATGAATTAACATGCAAGAAAGTAAGTAGAAAGAAAAAGTTTCAGAAAATTGTTAAAATTCCTACACTCTTACAGATTATAAATTTGTACTCTACAGTTTGTAAGTTGTTATATCAATAAATAATTTAAGAAAATTAAAAAACACGTTTGTAAAAGTCAACCGAAATCATATTGTTTTAATTATTTGAATGCTAAACTAATGATTGGTTGATTAGCCAGCGTAAGGTAGGTAGTGCTGCCACTTCTGTATATCCAATCTGGATATTTTTATATATCGCCGAATCGGCTGCATACGCCGCGCCGGATTGGACATGACACATGCACGTTGACAGCAGCGAGAGCCACATGACCCATGAAGTAGAGGAATAATAGGATGGGCAGTGTAGGTGATTGTAAGATGCTTCTTCTGAGTTTTCTGTTTCTGGATCTTTCCCAGTGTATACAGGGTTGGGCAATAGCCCCGGAACGGCTCGATTACAGCCGAACGGGACCTCGTATCAACTTCGGGTTTTCGACACTGTATGCAGCGAAATTTTTAGAACTTCTTGACACATATTTCAGGACCGTGACGTCATTACGTTCGGAGGTGTGACATAAGTGTCAATTTTTTTAAATGAAACACCCGGTATATTTTTCCATATTTGTATACTTTAAGGAGTCCCAAATTCAACGATGTAACGTTTGTGTGGATTCTGTTATGTAATGTGGTCTCAGTAAGGGAAAATTAGAAATTACAATCGTAATTAACAGAGAATACTTTTATTTTATTAAATGTTCAAATTGGAATCAGTCCACTGTCTGACAATGTGCTAGCCTGTCCACAAATTCCCGCTGAACATTTTGGAGGGACTGAGGTGTAATATTATCAGCAACCGCTAGAATTCTTTCTTGAAGCTCCTGTACCGTGGCAGGTCTTGTGACTTCAAATGACCCCAGAAAAAAGTCAAGAGGGGTTAGGTCAGGTGACCTAGCTGGCCATTCGATATGACCCCTTCTACCTATCCATCTCCGGGGAAAGACAGTGTCCAAAATATCTCTTACAATTCTGGCATAGTGTGGCGGAGCTCCGTCTTGCTAGAAGTACACGTCATTTGCGATCACCTGAGGATTTTCGCGGTTGGGAAATATCTGAATTACAGCGGGTATAACTCTTTCGCGTAATAAAGTTAAATAGGTATCAGCAGTTAAATTACCATTTAGAAAAAACGGCCCTATTACATGTGTTCCAATTATACCCGCCCAGACATTTACTTTTTGTGGATGTTGTGTGTGCATTTCTTCCATCCAATGTGGATTCTCAGCAGACCAATAGCGACAATTGTGACGATTGACAAATCCATTTAAACAAAATGTAGCCTCATCGGAAAACAAAATGCGATCTACAAACTGTGGTGTTTCGTCTAAGAAATTCATAATTTGTTGGCAAAACTGCATTCGACGATCAGGGTCATCTTCCGCAAGTTCCTGAAGTAAGCTGACTTTGTAGCGATGTATTTTATTTCTCCTGAGTATTCTTCGAATGGATCTTTCACTGTTACCAGTTTCTAATATAAGTTTCGGAATTGACGTTTTAGGCTCCTCCTGAATCGCTAACAGTACATCTAAAGCTCTGTCGTCGTTTGTCGCTGTTTTTGGGCGGCCAGTTTTTGGTAAATTCTTGACATTTCCCGTATGTTCAAAATTGTGCAAAATTCGACATGCTGTCGACTTGGAAATTGGGTTTCGCTCAGGAAAGGTATCGTTGAAGAGGTCACTTGCTTCCTGAAGGGATCGACGCCTCTCTCCGAATCCTATCATCATGAGTAAAGTTATCCGTTCAGTGTCGTTCAGTTGAGCCATTTTAAAGACACGTTTTTAGAATCATAAATTAGTAGTACAATAGTAATGTCACAGTGACGTTTATACCACGACTTACTTAGATAAACTAGTAAAATAATGAGAACAATTTAACTATGACCTGTGTTTTTATTAAACGACTACAAAAAAACTTGTTTACGTGGGTCTTAGTTTTGTAAAAAAAAATGGTAAAAAAAGAGTGTCTTTTTTAGATACAGCTGTTTGGATATCCACTGTTCTCTGTTAATTACGATTGTAATTTCTAATTTTCCCTTATTGAGACCACATTACATAACAGAATCCATACAAACGTTACATCGTTGAATTCGGGACTCCTTAAAGTACACAAATATTGAAAAATATACCGGGTGTTTCATTTTAAAAAATTGACAATTATGTCACACCTCCGAACGTAATGACGTCACCGTCCTGAAATACGTGTCAAGAAGTTCTAAAAATTTCGCTGAATACAGTGTCGAAAACCTGAAGTTGATACGAGGTCCCGTTCGGCTGTAATCCAGCCGTTCCGGGACTCCGGTCTCAATAAGGGAAAATTATAAATTACAATTACAACAAAATGGCGGACTGGAATAACAGTCCATTTCTCCGGAAAGCTCGTATTCTTTTCTTTTTTGGGCTGAAAGTGGGAACGGGGAGTCTTTGTTATCGCTGATAACGAATCTGATGTCCAATTATGGATAATTGAATATGGCGGACGGAAGTAGTATATTTTTCAAGAAATATTCGTATTTTTCATACTTCCAGCCTAAAAAAGTAAAAAATACGAGGTTTTCCGGAGAAATTGACTGTTCTTCCGGTCCGCTGTTTTGAAGTTTGTAAATTGGACCTCCGATTCGTGATCAGCGACCTCAAAAATCTCCGAGTACTCATTTTCAGCCAAGAAACGAAAAGAATGCGAGTTTCTCCTGATAAATTGTCTCTACTTCCGGTCCGCCATTTTGAATTTACCAAATTAGACCTCAGATTAGTGAGCACCGACCTCGAAAACCCCCGAGCACAGATTTTCAAGGCCAATGTATCAATTCTCATTTCTTATAGAAATAGGCCCGATTTCCGGTCCGCCATTTTGAATTTTCCAAATTGGGTTTCAGATTCGTGATCAGCTACCCCAAAAACCCACGAGTAACCATTTTTGTCTAATTTTATGGCATATTGTGTATGATAACAATTTTTTCAATTAATTTAATTAAATTGGCCATTAATATTGGCCAATTATTGGGAAAAAAATGAAACCAAACATTTCCGCCAAAAAATAAAAGGTACTGTTTTTTTAAATGTATTTCTGAACTCAAACAAACAAAAATGATGTCATTTGACCCTGTATCTTTTTTTAGAGGTTTTCAGATTTTTCATCCTAAAATGACGCGACTATGGTGGTTTATTTTCCACAATGAAAGGTAGTACAGCTCTTGTGACTCCGTAGGCCGTTTCGAGTCTTCTCTTTACTGTTTACCTTCTTTTTAGTCGATTGCATAGATATGTTCCTAGGGATTTCATTCTGTTCGTGGTTCTCAGGGTGTAGTCTCCTATTCTGTATTCTTCCCCAGTAGCTGGACTCGTTTTAGTCAATGGGTCTCGCATCATTATTAGGCTCTTTTTGAAATTTATTTTCAATCCAGAGGATTCCAGATATGGAATATGTTTCCTAGAAATTTGACGATGTCTTGGTCTTCCTCGGTGATAAGTATATCGTCGGCGTATGCAAGCACTATGAGAGGCATTATCGTCTCAGCGTTTTCATTGTATTTCTGATGATCTTTTATTATGCTTTGTATCGCTTGATCCAGGACTGTGATAAATAGTCGGGGGAATAACGGGCGTCCTTGTTTGACTCAAAATATATGGGGTGTTCCACTTAGAAAACACTGTAGGGTGGGCTCTAGAGGTGAGATAGTGGAGCTACTCCTAAATCTATTCATAAGAAAGTGTATCCTCCTATGATTTCTGTCTGATGTGTTTTTGCAAAAATCAAGATATCCAAATTTATTTAGAATGGACAGTTTTCATTGAAATGTATTGTATATCATATGCAACTTTGAAAAGAAAAATTAAGGATTAAGGGGTTTTCTGCGATCTGTCAAACTAAGCTCGGAGAATCTACTGAGTAGTACATTATGTAATGATTGGATTATTGGTTTGGCATCTACTTTATAAGAAAGAAATTTTAAGAATTTTCTTTAAACATATTCTATGGAGTAGTTATATTTGAGAAACGCTAGTCATCAAATTAAACTGGCATATTCTAATTTAGATTTTACGAATGCGTTAAATAGCATATACATAGTACTACAAAGCCATATAAATTCCTAATAACAAAACCAATCTTGAGGATGCTGATCCATTGTTTTCAATATGCTTTGAAAATGATAACGTATGATCAAGTGTCACTCCTAAATTACAGGCGTATTCAGGGCGTTCAAGAATGCTTTCATTTAGTTGATTAACGAATTTAAAAACATATTTTCCTATAGTAGAAGATAACTTTGCACTTTACACCATTTAATGGAAGACTATTATTAATACGCCACTCCAGACCAACCTCGTTTAAGTTATTTTAGAATTTTACAATTATAATTAGACTCTATACGCCACGCGAGTTAGTTTAGGTAGTTGGTTAAGTAAAGCTTTAGATCAACGGCACATAACAAACAAGATAACCTATATTTATCAAGTGAATAATATCGTTAATAAAAATAATAAACGACAGTGGGCCCAGTACAGACCCTTGGGGTACACCAGAAATAGGAGATATCTTGAAAGGCTTATCACTATAGTACTCAACATACGATAGATATGATTCAAGAAATGTTAGGAGTGCGAAAGACAATTTCTCATTGTTTGACTTATTTAGGTAAACGCCATGGTCTAGTTTGTCAATAGCCTCCGAGATTACGGTATAGATTCGACATTAGCGCATGATGGGAGATATGTTATACTGCAGAGGTTTGTCACTGTCGATTTGGCGTAAGCTGCTCTTATACGTGCAAATAGAGTGGTATGTGTAAGGCCATCTATTATCTCAAACGTCTTAGCAATGTAGCGCACGACAGTTATTGAATAATAGTAATTAAAATTATCAGATATTTGCTGCAGAATGTTTCTTAGTATTAACGTCTCTTCAAAATAAAATTCAGTTGTTGATTTTAAGACTATCTTGGACATCCAGTAAATACTTGTTATGGGCGACCCGAATATCTTTCTTTATTTTGACTCCCAGATTACACAATTCTACATAACCCTTATTATCCCGATATAATTCGTATTTCCTTCTCAGTTTGTTGCTGTCCTTAATATCTCCCTACAATTGAGATGCTATCTAAGAACCGAAAACATTAAATATTGGTAACTCCACGTGTTCTCACACGATGCAGGAAAACAGTATTTCATCGTGTACTGACTTTTATTTTGATTGTTATCTCTATCTGACAATTATATGAACAAAATAATGTTACGTCCAATGCTCGCATGTGGAAGTAGCAATTAACTATTGTTCAGTTAATGAACGCAATGAATATTCTGAAAGTTTAAATTGATATATCACATCAAGCCACGCATGTGTGTCTGCATAATAACATTTGGTTTTTGCATTTTTACACGAAGTACAAAAATTTGTACACTTTGAACTCCATAATCAAGGCTCGGGAATTTTATCACGGCGCGAAAGAAGGCTCTCATATATGTATGTGTATGTATTTTTATACTTTAACATTAAATAAATATGAATATGAATATAAATATGAATATGAATATTTGTTCCTATAAACTGGCTTCAGCAATTTCTTCCAAATCTTTTGCAAATTATAGGGTATGCCACGAGCATCCGGCCGTAGCAAAAGCTACGACCGGACTGCAAAAGATTAAACAAAATTCAAATTGCATCAGAATTGCATTAAAATTGTCATTTTCGAAATAGCTGATACTGAACCTGAAAAATTAAAAATGATCAATGTGATGCCATAATTCTCAAATGTTTGTATTTTTGAATGTTTCAGAATCATTCAAAGATGAGTTCTTGCATTGTATCCTTGTCTAAAATTATTTCAGGCGTTTAGAAGTACTTTCATAGGTCTCTTACGCGGAGCCTAATATCACCGTCATACGACATCGGGGAATAATCAGATGAAAATCTACAATCTGTTACTTCAACATCCACGTAGTGGAGAGTAGATAGTAATCGTAAAAAAATATATATATATTTTTTCTTGAACTAGGCTTAGAATGTCACAAAATGTCGAGATTTTAAATTTGAATGAAAAAAAATTTCTGTCTGTTGGTGGGTCTGTCTGTAACTTTCTTTTTGTGCCGAATTTCAAGTCAATGTCTTGAAATTTGGTTCACATATACAGGGTGGCTACTTTTTATATTGAACAGTATTGCTATCTCGTAAACCACAGTAATTATACAGTCGGTTAAATGGGAAAAAAGTTTCGTATTTTGAGGGAGAATAAAATGGGCTATAAAAATTAAAAATATTCCGACTGGTTCCGGAGATATCACGATAAAACCCGGAATAGCTCATTTCCAGTTTTCTCTCTAGCGATGTTATTACGAAGAGAAATGAAAACAATCATTTGAATATTTTGTTATAAATTGACTTTGCTGCAACTGGTCGTATTTAAATTTTTATAACAACGTTTCGTCTCTCCAAGGCCACCATCAACAATAATAATAATAATAATAATAATAACTTTATTGCCGTATCATCTTACAAAGATATTGACAACGTCATTAATTAGGAATAAAAGATAGATAGCAATAATTAATAGATAAACCGATCAATAATAAACACTAGATGTAAAATCTTATGAATTAAACGATTAAAATAAATAAATAAAACAGAGAGGTAAGAAATTCACAGTACGTATCCAAAAGTGTAAAAACATAATGCAATAATGCAGTTTAAATTACTTATTGTAGTATTCTTGAATGGAGTAAAAACAGTTGTCGAGAAGGTAGCCCCTTACATATTTTTTAAATTTGCTTACCGAATCAATGTGTTTAAAAAAGTTAGGTAGGTGATTGTATATATCACTACAAAAGTAATAGGGACTTTTTTTATACATAGACAAATTTATGTTTGAAACATAAATGTTAGTGTTTGACCTAGTGTCATGATGATGTACTGAGTTATTTTGTGGAAACTTTCCTTCGTTCATTTTTACAAAAATTAGCGCTTGGTAAATGACTATGCAGGGGAGTGGCAAAATATGGTGCATTTTGAAAATGGGCTTACAGGATTCAAGTGGACCAACAGAGAAAATCTTGCGTATTATTCTTTTTTGTATCACAAAAATGCGATTAAGTTCAGTTGTCTGGCCCCAGTAAAGTACCATATAGTTTAGGTGTGAATAAGCCAAGGCATAATAGACATTCATTAGGTTTTTAATATCTAAGATGTTTTTAAGATTGACAATAGCAAAGTATGCACTATTTAATTTACTGACCACAAAGCCGACATGTTCCTCCCAAGATAATTGAGAGTCGATGTAGAGACCCAAGAATTTGCAATTGTCTACTCTGTTTAGCAAAGTGTCATTGAGTTTTAATGTAAGTTCTGGAATTTTGCGGCTTTTAGAGAAAATCATATAATGCGTTTTTGATGGATTAAGAATAAGCTTGTTTTTGTTGCACCAGGTTGCAAATTCAGAAAGCAATATCTGTGCGTCGTTGGCGAGTTCATTTTCTGACGAGGCTGATAATGCAATTGTGGTGTCATCCGCATACAAAACCAATTACATATTAACTGTAATACCTATATGTTTTTCCAGATCATTGACAAATAGCGTAAATAGAAGTGGAGATAGAGTGCTGCCCTGAGGTACACCATATTTCAGCTCTCTCCAATCTGATAATTCTTGGTCAATTCTAACTCTTACTTTACGGTTACTTAGAAAAGACTTAATCCAGTCATTCGTGCAGCCCCTAATGCCCATCGAGTATAATTTTTTCACCAGATATTCAGCATCCACACATTCAAAAGCACGTGTGAGATCAAAGAACAGGGCTAAAGTGTAATTAAGTTTGTCTAATGACTTATAGACAAATTCAACAAGTTGGAAGGCTGCTGTGTTTGTTGAATGATTTCTCCTAAAACCATGTTGGTTTATTGATAATATTTTATTTTTAGTTAAAAAGGATTCAAGTCGGTTGGCATTAATTTTTTCAAGAATTTTTGAGAATGTCTTTAAGCCAGTTATAGATCTATAGTTTTCTAGTAATTCAGGATCTCCTTTTTTATAAACTGGTATGATTTCGCCCATTTTTAAGTTGTTTGGAAAAATTCCTGTTTTCAATGAAATGTTATAAATAAAGCACAAGGGAAATTTGATATAATCCCAGATGAACTCGAGGGCATAAATCGGCATATCATCCAGACCACTACATGCAGATTTGTTTTTCAATTGTGACATAGCCAGGGATAACTCATCAACTGTTAATTCCTCAACGAAAATAGAATTAACAGTCGAATTAGGAAGAGTGCAGCCTGTGGCACCTGGATGTAGGTTATGATTTAGTAATTGCTCGATACTGGTAGTATAATAATCACAAAATGCATTACTAATGTCCAAAGGTTTACTGATATTGATTTCGTTTGATGTTATTGTGGAGGGGGTAGTTTTTCTTTTTACCCTACCAAGATTTGCATTTGCCAGATCGTTTTTGTGCAGTTAACAGAGTTTATAATTTTGTTCTTAAAAAAATTGTTCTTAGAAATTTGAATCCTTTCAGAAAATATCTTTTTTGCCATTTGATATCGTTTCTTGTGTTCGTCTGTGCCCGAATTTTTGCTAATCCAAAACAGTTTTTCCAGTTCTTGGCTTTCCTTAACTACATCCGAATCGATCCAGTTGTGGCGGGGTACATAGGAGACCATGACATTTTTGATGGGGCAGGTTAGTTCCAAACAGTATTTGAAATTTGACCAAAAGTAAATCCAAGCTTCGTTAACATCAGTTAGGCTGTATAAGGAACTTAGATCAGTTCTAGCGAGAAGGTTTTTCAAATTACTTAAGTTTTGTTCTGAGAAGTGTCTCTTTTTGATACAAGTTTTCAGATTTTCTGATGCTTGTGTTGGGGGCATAGCGGCACTAATAAGTTGAGCTTTGTGGTCAGCAATACCCATATCTAAATTGATAGCGCTAATACATTCAGCATTAGTGACAACATAGTCGATTGCTGAAGGTTTATTATTAAGAACCTCCCTAGTCGGTTCAAAAGGTAAAATATATTTCAGATTAAAACCATCTAAGATATCAATTAATTGTTTTTTTTTCCACGGAATTTTCAAGATAATTGACATTCAAGTCACCACAGAGCAGAATTATTTCATGATTAAGCGTTACCTGGCATAACATAGCATTTAATGAGTTAATAAAGGTTATAAATTGATTGTCTACATTTGTACACATGATCGGTAAATAACTAACAGGGCTACCTTCTTTCCAAATATTTTAGTACTAAAGCCTGCACATTCACATGAAAGTTCAAATGTATGTTTTGATAAGTTTAAGACTTTTCCATTTTTCTTAAGTCCGTATATGGCAGCGCCTCCATGGGTACGTTGATTTCTACAGAATTTCGCTAAGAGGTAATATCCTGGAATAGGAGTGACATCCGCCTGTTCTGAGGTCATCCAGTGTTTCGGTGACAAAAATATAGTCCAGTTTACAATTTCTTGAGATTATTTCTAGCTGGGTTATTTTATTGTGAAGGCACTGAGTATTCACATAAAGCATTCCAGGAATGTACTAAGCTCAAATTACTTTGTCCATCTGTAGTGATTAGGTTTTCTTGTCGCGGGGTATGGTCTGGCACGAAAGAACTTAGGTTTATTTTCAAATTGTTTTACCAGAATATCCTCAGGCCACAATGAAGCATTCAGCAGATCATTAAGAAGATCTGCCTGAACAGTAATGCGGAAACTGTTGTAATCTCCCGATCTAACTTTTTGCTGTTCAATTTTAAAGTTTTCATCCTCGCCAAAGGTCTCTTTTAGGTAATGCAGTAGGTCAGTTTCAGTGACATCTGTTGAAAGTTTGCTAACAAAGATGGATTCTTTTGGTGCAATTTTAGCCGCAATAATTTTAGTGCTTTCTATTTTTCTGGTACCTATAACAGGCAACCGACGCTGCTTTGTGTTTTTGGAGTCAGGTTCTTTATTATAGTTAACATTTCCAGGTTTTTGTATTTTATTTCCCGTAGTAGAAGCAATACTGTTCCCCATTTCATTGGATTTTGTTGAGGACTTTAAGTCATTATTAGCTGTGGGGACGTTGCGTGAAACTGATGAGTTGCCCTTCATTAGATTTTTAAGGGTCGAAATTTCTTTATCCAAAAGTATAAACTTGGCTTGAAATTTATTGGTGAGAGTACTAAGCAATTTATCAAATAAAGTAATTTCCTCAGATTTACTGTGTGATGGAACAGCTAAATTTGAATTATCTTTAGTGAGGAGTTTAACCAGATCAATATTGCTGTCCTTTAAATTAGTAATCGCATTAGTCAGCGAATCAAATTTGGCATTTAGAGATTCGGTGAAGAGAGACGAGAAGTTACTAATTGCTGATGATATTTCTTCTCTTACTGCTTCTGATATAGTCTGCTTGATATCTTGATTGGGAGTTGATACATTTGCCCTACAGTCTGAGCACCAGAATATTAGAACTTTGGAAGATTTCATTGTGACCGCTCTGTATTCTGTAGCCGATAGATTTGCACAGGTTTGGCAAAGCTTGTTGCCACATTTGTCACAAATGACTAGTGATTCTTCTTTGGAGTCAGAACTTTTACATTTACAACAGTTCATGATTTATAGTCCGGTCCTGTTCAGGTTTTTATGTTTCAAGAGATTAAATTTGCTTTTTGTTAGCTCTGTTTTTTTTTATTGTAGCTTGATAAGTTTTTTCAATGTTTATTAGTTTTGTTATCACTTGGATAAAATTGTTTAATTAAATAATTAACCACTTCTATTGAAATAAATAGTTTCAGTAAAATGTCCAACTTATTATGGAGTAATGGAATTAACAGATGATCAAAAATCTGATTTTTTAAAGTTACTTTTACACTAAGAAAATTCGATCACAAGGAGAGCACAACAATACACACACAATAGACAGTGAATAATATTTTTTAAATACGGACCTGTCTTTTTTATTTCAAATTTTTAAAGCATTTGAAATGCTAAATTCGTGGGTATGTCACACTTGACAATTTTACAACGTTTCGTCAGAGAAATAATCACCTTTAATTTTATTGGCATTGCCCTGTAATGATATCTGATTGAGATGATTCCGTTGAATGGACGGGGGTTGTGGGTAAATAGGGGAAATAAGTAAAGCAAGCTGATAAATGTCCAGGAACTTCAATTTTGGCGTATATTCTAGAAGCCAACGTCTCAAATTTTCTTTATGACATCTGCCTCAAATATTAAGTATATTGTTAAAATTTTATTACCAATTGTTTTCACATGCTAGAGTGCAAATATAGCCAAGATGTATTCCTTTAAAGAGACTTGAATGGGAAAACTGGATGTGGAAGTAGTGATTCCTTAGGCAGCGGTCTTTTTGCCTGTTGTCGACCATTGATGTATAATCACGTAATTACGAATCATCCTGTATATTCATAAACTCCCACTATAGACCAATTATATATTAATTGCTTCAGCAGTCATGAAATAGGTCATAATTCCGCAGTTTTGCCTGACCGCATTTTTCGATCAACATGTAAAACGTCTAATAGCTGAACAGGCATAAACTCCAACTCCATGTCAAGCCGTTAAGCGAGCATTTCCTGAACCTCCTCGCGTCATATTATTATTAAATCCTACATGTCAAAATGGAAATGTTCCATTAAACCATCGGTATGCATTGTTACAGAGCGAAAAAAAGTCCCTAGCATGCTGCACATTGGATAGCATTAATAACGTCCTGTATTTGTTCGACTTAACCCAAGCGTACCTGAAAAAATTGCGTCGTCTAGCTCTAGCATACCTGAGGTACAGGACAATGTTGAATTCTTAGTTTCTTGCGTACTCGCGAGGTTGAGAGGTCACAAACATAACTTTCTTCTAAATGCTTGGATTTGTCGTTATGCGTTTGCCGAGGACCGTAATAGTCGTAGATAAGATGGTTCTTATAAATCCTTATTATAGTGATGCTCGTTATCAACGCTGGAACGTGTGCTTTATTATTGAGACAACTTCTCTCATTCTAAGTTGTATATTGCTGCTACTTTGTGAAGATAGCGCATTTCGAGCATAATCGAACGTTCGTGTAAAAATAATTGTTATCCGCCCCAGACTGAGAGCGTTTTAATTCACGATAAACAAGAAACAAATTTATAATTCGATGAAAATGTATGTATATACGAGGGAACGAAAGGAGTACGCAAATACCAAGGACCTAGTATACGGGGTGTCTCACCAGGAACTGAATCGATCGATATAGAGAAAAGTACGCATCAGAAATTTTTGAAAATTTAGACAGTTACTAATGTCGGTGTGGCCAATCCAACTAAAATAATTAGAAGCATGGGGTACTTACGGTTATACCGGAAGTCGATACCAACTTGCTTATTTTAAATGGAACACCCTATATATTTTTGAGATGACAATAAAATTCTGAGTTCAGGCATGTAGCACACCCTATACCTAAATCCAGTAGTTTCGAAGATATTTGACATTTTACAAAAAAATTGACAGGTGCAACGGTTTGCAAGAACCGTTATAACTTCTTCTATATAGGACATCCTCATTTGCTCTTTGGCACGGAAAAAGAACACAAGGAGAACTACGTTCAACAACTGAAATAAATTTAATAATATCATACCAAGTGTTCCGTTTCTCGCGTTACATTTTGTCAACTTCAAACCGCGGACACTTGTTTAGGTCAAATGGAACACCCTGTATTTTTTTACGTCAAGTTGTGTAAAATTGAATTCCCTTTTTTTTTATATTAGTATTGCGGGGTTAAAGTTTTCAACTTTTTGAAATATTTGCGATTTTATTAGAAATTCATGAATTGTTGTAATCATTTCATCAAAATAGCCATGATTAGAAACAATCAGTAATTATCTTATGTCAAAAAATGTCAGCACATTTAAATTACACCCACGAAGACTTTTTAAATTTGTTTATTATTTATGGAGCATGTGATAAGGTAATATCAAGAACTTACAGCACATTTGCTACTCGATATCCACAAAAACGGAAAATAACACTAACACTGTAACATGCGTATTAATCGAATTGAAGATATGGCATGAACTAAAATAGCAGAGATAAGATCAATTTAAAACATGATTCCATTTTAATTTAATAATTACTCGAAATTCCGCCCTCGAACCTCGACACATTTTTCGCACCTTCGGGTTAGTTCCTCAGTAGCTCTTCTAATTGAATCCTGTGATATGTTTTGAAATGCATTTCTTACTCTCTGCATACAATCTTCAATAGTTGTTAACGGGCTCTCATAAACTTTATTTTTAATAGTTCCCCAAATAAAATAATCCAGAACTGATAAGTCGGGCGAGCGAGGAGGTCCATTATTGGCAATTCATTGATCATAAAAAGTTTCTTGTAAATAATTATTAATTAAATATGCGTTATGTGGGGGAGCACCGTCGTGCTGATAAAAAATAATTCTATGTTCGGCGAGAGGTAAATGTTCTAAATAGTTATTATTCAAATTTTGTAAGATATTTCAGATATCATTCACCTAAAAAAAAAAAACAAAAATTTACCTATACATATTAACAGAAGAGAACATTTAATTTACCGTTTAAATTTTCCTGATAAACTTGTAATGCCACCACTCTATCGTTTCTTATGGCACAATAAATATTGAACTGCCAACTTTCCTGAAAGTTTCGCTCTCTGAACATATGAGGATTTGACTCACTTCAATAATGCGAATTGTGTCTATTAAAAAGTCCATTTTTAGTAAATTTTGCTTCATCTGTCCATATAATATTTCCCAAATAAGAATCGTCACCCTCAAACCTTATTAGAATAAACTCACAAAAATTTTGTCATCTTAGGAAATCTGCTTCTTTTAACCCTTGAACCATATGGAATGAAAGCGGGTGAAACTTAAGTTCTAATAAGATTCTGTGAATTGAATCCTTGCATAGTCCCGATTCCAGAGCAGCTTGGCTTAGTGACATCCTTGGAAAGGCATGAAAATATCCCAGAATTACTATTTCAATGTTTTTGTCATCAACAATAGGCTTTCTTCTTTGCATTTTTGCCTTGACAGAGCCATAATTTTTAAAATTTTCCAGTATGCGGTTTACAGTGTTTGGTGTCGGTTTCAGTTTTTCTGGATATCGAGTAGCAAATGTGCTGCAAGTTCTTGATATTACCTTATCACATTCTCCATAAATAATAAAAAAATTTAAAAAGTCTTCGTGGGTGTAATTTAAACGTGCTGGCATTTTTTGACATAAGATGATGACTGATTGTTTCTAATCATGGCTATTTTGATGAAATGATTACAACAATTCATGAATTTCTAATAAAATCGCAAATATTTCAAAAAGTTGAAAACTTGAATCCCTCAAAAAGGCAATTCAATTTTACACAACTTGACGTAAAAAATACAGGGTGTTCCATTTGACTTAAACAAGTTTTCGTGGTTTGAAGTTGACAAAATGTAACGTGAAAAACGGAACACTTGGTATGATATTATTGAATTTATTTCAGTTGTAGAACGTAGTTCTCCTTGTGTTCTTTCTCCGTGCCAAAGAGCAAATGAGGATGTTCTACACACAAAAGGTTATAACGGTTCTTGCAAACCGTTGCACCTGTCAATTTTTTTGTAAAATGTCAAATATCTTCGAAACTACTGGATTTAGGTATAGGGTGTGCTACATGCCTGAACTCAGAATTTTATTGTCATCTCAAAAATATATAGGGTGTTCCATTTAAAATAAGCAAGTTGGTATCGACTTCCGGTATAACCGTAAGCACCCCATGCTTCTAATTATTTTAGTTGGATTGGCCACACCGACATTAGTAACGATCTAAATTTTCAAAAACTTCTAATGCGTGCTTTTCTCTATATCGATCGATTCAGTTCCCGGTGAGACACCCTGTATATAGAATAGCGCTATCATGACACAAGTCTATGATGTAGAAATTGTTTAGCGACCAATACGTTTGCCAAAACTAGTCATAAGCAAATTCATCATGATTAATAATAATAATAATAATCATGTTTATTGATGCACTACACATGACATTATAATAATATAACAAAATAAATAACAATACATCAAGGGCGAAGTTTAGCTACTAGAGCTATTCTACCTTATTCTTATCAGTAGTGCATACAATAGTACATATTCGTGTAGACGATGAAGTAGTTTCCACAAATACCGAAACACTTGAACACTACATACGGCGTTTGGCCAACCATGTAGGCATCATCAGAAGATTATTAAAACTAAGATACAACTAGGAATACCCACTGACATTACAATCCCAATGTATAACTTTAATAAGAATTTCAAAATTAAAATAACAGACAGGGAAGACTGGACACACGGTCCTTCAATACCAGCACAAACAGTCTGGTACACAGACGGCTCTCGAGCAGAACAAGGAGTCGGAGCTGGGATTTATGGGATAAGGTCAAAAACGAAAATCTCAATAAGTTTAGGAAAATATACCATAGTATGGTATATATGATCTCAATTGGGACAGCATAAAAACGCAAACTCGGAGTAAAGTTGGCATCTCCTTTATGGTACGTAGGCGGCGCGCGGCGGCGGTAGAAATGTAAAAATGCTTTAAATATTAAATAATTATTTATTAATTGTTAAAGAAAAGGATTTCTATAATACCTTTATTCAATAGAAGTGGTTAATGAAAAAATATATTTATCACATTTGATAAGTCACATAATATAGTCTATTGCCTAGTGACCTATCTCTCGTTCTATCTTCTAGCGGCAAAGCTATGTAATCTTAGGTGGGAGTTGCATGGATGGTATATAATCCTTCCGAAGGGGCTTGTTTATTAAATGTTAGGCCATGATACTATGAACTTTGCAGTATCATGATGTCAAGCAGGTAGAAAATTTCTACTATTCTGTAAAGGAAAGACTCGGCAAAATTTGAAAGGGGGAACTCGTTTCCTGGTCTCAGTAGTGGAAATAGGTCGACGTTAAATAAACAAATTTCAAAAAAGCTTTATTGTCTATGAACTTTAAATAAACAATATTTCATTCGTCACTATCCGAGTTTTCAGAACTTGAATCGGTATTTACATTAATAATAATTGGATTTATAGGTGGTAGTATAGAATATTCATTTTCCTTTTTTATCACATGAGATACATACTTCCTCCATATATCGCTTTTGCCTATTTCGTCGTTATATTCTTTAAGACAGACTCACTTAATTGTGGGGATTGATTATATTGACGTAGTCTTGTTTTTACATCAGCCCACACCATTTCAATGGGGTTGAAACCCAATAATGTGGAGGCAGGCGTAAAATAGTGTGATCGTGTGCTTCAAAAAATTTTTCAATGGCATGTTCCTTTTTAAAATGTTGCTTTCCAATCAGTTGTAATAAAGTCTTTTTTGAATTTTTCTCTGGTATTTCCAGGCCTTTATCTTTCATAAATTCAATAATATAGCCTTTCTTGTGTTGGTGTTCAGAATTTTTGTGTGCTGCCGCGAATGGTATGACGCATTGTCCATAGCAATTACAGAATTTGGTAGGATATTTGGTAACAGCTGTTCCTTTGCTCACTTCTCAAATAATTCGGCTGTAATATCCTCGTGGTAGTCGGTAGAGAATTGCTTGATATTATTAGCAGACAACAACAACGCATCTGGAATAAAACCGTTTTTACTTCCAGCATGTAGAATCATAATTCTTTTTTACCTAGAACATGGAGTACTTAAATTACACTGTTTGGTGTTATCTATCCAACCGTATTGAACTACATCATGGGTGTCAAACCATGTTTCGTCAAGATGAATTATGTCTCTATTTGCATCTCGGTATTCTTTTATTTTATGCAGGTACTCGTGTCGATGATCAACGACGCGTGCTGATTCCATAACTACCATTCGTTTGTCCGATTTTTTGTACCTAAAACCGCAATCGAGCAAAACGTTTCGCAAAGTATCTAACGATTTATGGTTATAATCTGGATAGTGCTTTCATTTCTTCGAATTACGTATGTGCGAATTTACAAACTCGTCAATCCGCGCGCCTCTGGCTCTACAGACTAGACTTATTGGCCCTACTATAGAGTTATATTATATTATTTCTCTTTTGACTTGCCAAAAATATTGTACTATGTAATTTGGTTAAATAAAATATCTATCTATCTATTAGAGGAGCCGGTAATTTTACTAATAATATACCGACCAAGTGCATTATCATCTTTTCGTATTTGTGAAAAGTATATAAGACTATTATATCGCTCCTCCTGTATTTAAATGTAAGCTAATTCACAACGTTCACAACATAACAAGTACTGCCCAATGCGGTTAGTGAAACTGAAATTATTTATGGTCAGGTGACTAATAAATATATTCCGAAGCAAAGTAAAAATTGATTAGTAGGAGTGACCGCAAAATGTAAATGTTTTGCAACTAATCGCAAAAACTATCTTAGTGTGCGTCAGATATGATCATATCATCGTTAACTATCTGAAGTAATTATGGTTTCAGTTAAAGGGGGTCATAATTCAGATCCTGGGCGTGTATTTTTAAAAACACCTGATCAAGAACAGACTTTTAATAGACTTATTTCATTTTTAAACTATAAATTTATGATTCATGAAACTGAAAGTTTTGACAAGCTAATTAAAAAATATTTACGAAATGAATAACCTAGAGATAATTTAATTTTCTTATTTCGAGCACGCGAATAAATTGTCACTGAACGCTTCGACGCGCGACGCCGGGATGTCCTTTCTTCTTGCAGACTTTTGAAATATTAGAAGAGTGTCAAGTTGGAAGCTATCTACAGTGAAATTATTCTGTTAAGGCAAAGTCGGCAATAAAACATCAGACAAAGAGAAATGCACATTTCACATTCTTATACGCATTTGCAATGGAAAAAAATCACTTATAGTCCAGGAGACCACGACACTAAAATCGGCCTTATAAAATACTTTTATAGAATTTCTACATTGTGGTATAAAATATACTCGTAAACATTAAACCGGTGGAAGAATTTTAGAAATCGTGACCCCCAAGGTATTTCTAATTAAATTAATTCGGAGCTATGAGGTGACATAGAAGGTGCCTCACAAAATGCTACCCTGAAATTTATGACAATTATAGATAATTATATGTTTTGTAGGACTCGCATTGTCTGAGTCGCCTTACTTTGACGTAAGTATGGTCTGTAACTTTTTCTTTACTGATATTAGTCAGGGCAAAATGGGCGGAAAAACGCCTTTACTCGGAACCAGAGTGATTGTGCATAAAACTACATGTATGATGGCTCATTTTATTCGTTAGAGTCTCTAGATCAAAGTTGGAAACAGTTTTTTGAGGGGTCAGCTGATAATTTGTTTATTGCGGAAATATAAACAATAAAAGTGATGTTCGACGAAACATTATATGAAATAAGGCACTGGCTCCATAAATTGACGTCATTTTTTGATTTCAGTGTCATTTCTTATATTTTTGGGGTCACTCGTTCCGATTCTAATGTCAAAAAAGTACCAATACTAGAGGGCGTCACAGAAAAAGTTAAGTGAAGATGAAAATAATGACAAATGAAATAAGTTTTTTTTTTCGAAATTCGGTGTCATTTTTACATTTCCTTGTCATGTTTTACGTTCTCTGGTTCACTCATTCTGATGCTGAAGGCAAAAAATGCGAATCGCAGAGGGCGCCACAGAAGAAACTAACATCAGATGGAAACAATTACCAACATGAAAAAAGCTGCTATCTCCCTAACTCTTGAGGCATTTTTCATGTTCTTGTGGAGCGTTCATTTTTTGTTCCAATGGCAAAATAGTGCCAATTATAGAGGAAGCCACAGAAAAGACGGACATCGGGTGAAAACAACGATGATTTGGGATAATTATATGCTATAAACTTCATATCCTGTATTTTATTTATTTTACCAAAGGAAAACTCAATGCTCGGTACGCTATAAGCGTTTTCATTCATCCTCACACGGTAAAAAAATGAGACAAGATTTTACGAACTCTTTGTGAATTTCTTTGTAAAATTACAAACCTTTATAATTTTATGAACAAGTTTGTGAAATTACCAAGAGTCCAGGAATTTTCGGCAAAAGTTTGGAATATTACGAAGAGTTTGGAAATTTACAAAGAAATCTCGAAATTATTACGAAAATGCTTACAATTTTACAAATATTTTCGCACTGTTGCAAACATTTTTGAGACCTTCGTAAATTTCCAAGCTTCAAGTGTAATACTCTGTAGGATTGAAATTTTTCCCTACTTTAGAATCCGAGAAGTAGATTTCAAAATATTGCAGAATATAATCAGGGGTCATCGTTATTTTTACCCGATGTCCGTCTTTTCTGTGGCTTCCTCTATGATTGACACTATTTTGCCATTAAAACAAAAAATGAACGCTCCACAATAACATGAAAAATGCCTCAAGAGTTAGGGAGATAGCAGCTTTTTTCATGTTGGTAATTGTTTCCATCTGATGTTAGTTTCTTCTGTGGCGCCCTCTACGATTCGCATTTTTTGCCTTCAGCATCAGAATGAGTGAATCAGAGAACGTAAAACATGACAGGGAAATATAAAAATTACAAAGTATTTCGAAAAAAAAAACCTTATTTCATGCAATATTTATTTGTCATTATCTTCATCTTCACTTAACTTTTTCTGTGGCGCCCTCTAGTATTGGCACTTTTTTGACATTAGAATCGGAACGAGTGACCCCAAAAATATAAGAAATGACACTGAAATCAAAAAATGACGTCAATATGGAGCCAGTGCCTTATTTCATATAATGCTTCATCGAACATCACTTTTATTGTTTATATTTCTGCAATAAACAAATTATTAACTGACCCCTCAAAAAACTGTTTCCAACTTTGATCTAGAGACTCTAACGAATAAAATGAGCCATCATACATGAAGTTTCATGCACAATCACTCTGGTTCCGAGTAAACCGCCTATTTTGCCCTGACTATATAAATAGTTTCGCCAGTAAGAAATCCAGAACACGTACACAATAGTTATTTATGATACAAGTGGTAAAAATGATGTTTCATTTATAAAATATTTGTTTTTATTGTTTTGTCCCCACTCACAAAATTAAATATCATTTTTAACATTTATTATACCTACTTGTTTAACTTTTTCCATTTAATGTTTTTTTTTTTCGTTTGTTTGTGTTGATTGTATATTGTTTTGTTTATATTTTTATATCATAAATAAAAACTTTAATAAAATTTTAAAAATTTTGTCGTAGAAAGGGGGGGGGGCGCTATAATATAGTTGCCTATAGGCGAAAAAAGTCATAATCCAGCTCTGTCTTGAGAAACTAAACCCAGATTATATGTAGAAATAATACATAAGGTAAGGAAATAAACAATCCACATTTACTGTGCTGAAACAGAGAAATGTCTTTATTGAATTTTAATGGCTCTATTTGCAACAAATTAGTTTGAGCTCCCAAGGTATATCTAAAATATTCTAAAAACATAAAATTCATGTAGCATGACTGGTTAGGCGGGCACATTTTGCATCGTTAAATTTTAAAGGCACATAATAACAGCATTATGCACATATTATATGAATGTAACTTATCGTTATTTATGTATTTCTTAATAAAACGCTTGATTCTGCATAAATAAAGATTCTTATCATGAGAAGGCATAATAACAGCGCTTGATTATTTACTTTGTATGTAACTCATTATTCATTATGAGAAACAAAAATTGTTAAATCGGTAGGTGTATGCCTTTACATCATTTACGGTAATTGTATTTTTTTTTAATATTCCTTGGAAGGTCAAATTTTTCACCTGCATCCTTAATTATTGGTATTAAAGGTGGTCATAAAAATGCCTGAGCAAAACTGAATTCAATAATTAAATTATATAAATTTAATCGATTTAATTTTAATTATAATAATAATAAGCTAACCATTATACTCTTATACTTATATAGCCCACGGAAATTAGATAAAATACGGAGGAAACCTGGGCAAAATTAGTAAAAATCTATATTTTTGCACAGATGTGTTTTCAGGTGTCCCAAACCCAAATCTACAAAAATCCCAGCATGGCTACCCAAGATTTTGAGGGTCAAAGTTTTTTGCAAATATCTCGTCCTATGCATCAGATGTCCATGAGGTCAAAGTGAAAGTTGTAGAGAATTAAATTATCTACAGTTTGCCTTTTTTATTTTTTCCCAAACCTCCCACAACGTTTCGAGATATTCAATGTCAAACTTTCAAGAACATGGTTTTCGCGAATTTCTCGCGCAAAAAAATCACACAGCAATAAAGTTATCGTGAAAGTTGTAGAGAATTTAATTATCCACAAGATTGGTATTTTGTATTTTTTCCCAAAACCTCGCCCTTTTCGAGATGTTCAAGGTCAACGTTTAAACAAACGATTTTGTAACATTGGAAATGTTTAAGGAATCGGGAATGTAATGGTAGATATAGGGGGGCATATACATGGAATGTGAAACAAATGTTCGGGCACGACCGCTAGACGCAGGGGTGATCAGATCGGGGTGATTTGAGTGGCGTTGTGTAGGTTGGACCTTTGTGTATCGAACAGAAGTTGTCCGGGCATTCTATGTTTACGGGGGCGGCAAGGGGGAGATCAATAGTGAAGCTCTACGTTTTAACTATTTTAATAAAATTATGACGAGGCAGAGCCCGAGTCCCCCGTTGGAAATGTAGTAAGATACCTTTGTTACCAGAATTTCTTTAATTCAAGTTGTATTTGTATAAATACATAAATACATGTATTTACACGTATATGACAGTGACGAGGCGTTCCATTTTATTTATGATAACTATGTTCATTTCCAATGTGTAAGAAGATTGCTTGATGGTGATTTCTGTAAATTTTTTTTATGAATATTTTCTAAACGTCTAAAGATAAACAAATTTACACAGGAATTTAACTTTTTATGCTTTTTAAGAAAAAATTACAACTATGTACGAAAATCATTCAGGAGCAGGTGATACTGGGGGCCTAGGTATAATTTAGCCCCAACTTTATTGTGTGACACTTTTAAATTAATTTATGGGCAGAAATTTGAAGTGTTCTACACAAGAAAAGTCCCTTGTGTTTTTTCTCTAAAATTATTAGTTTTTGAGTAAATCTTATCCGAACTTTATTAAGGAATAGTTTCCTATGAATAATTTTAGCAGAACAGAAAAAACAATGACAGTAAGACAAAATTTGATTAGATTGTTTTTTATTAGACAACAATGAATTAGATTGAAGTAAGGTAAATTACAAATTACAAGAGTTGCTCAAAGTGCATTACGAATTAAATCAAGATTAGCCCGCAAATTTTCACATTCTTCGAGAATTCTTTCTATTAACTCTTCTCTCGTGTTTATTGGGATTGCGTATACTTTGCCTTTTAAATAGCCCCAGATAAAAAAATCAACTGGAGTTAAATCCGATGAACAGGGTGGCCAGGCTCTTGCTCCTAATCGACCGATTCACCGTTCAGGATAATTATTGTTTACCCACAAACCAGCATTCATTTCTTAAATTAAGAGGAATATTCTCGAGATATTGAAAAAAAATGGTTATTTAAAAAATCATTAAATAATGGTCCATTTAAACGGGGAGGAAGAATGTGGGACCCACACCATACATTAACGCTAAACTCCTGTTGAAATGCCCTAGGGCGATTATATGAGGATTCTGATGAGCCCAGATTCTTAAATTATTAAAATTAACCGATCCATTATGGTTAAAGGTATCTTCATCAGTCTAAATAATTTTACTTTCGAAATCGGGACCTTGTTCCATGGCATTTATAAGCCAATTACAAAAATTGATACGCCTTTCTGGATCACCTGGTTGAAGGCTTTGGACTGGCTGCATTCGAAAAGCTTTATTGTGGTCTTTTTTCAGAATTCGGAAAACTTTGTTTTTGGAAACATGCACAGCTTGCGCACGGCGCTGTTGTACCGCTCTTCTGATACTTAACTTATTATCATTGTTAAATTTGGCCATGTTTTTAAATCGCCCATTTCGATCTTCTTTATTTCATGGACCTCCATTAAGTCCTACATTTCTAAATTCTAGGTGGGTTCGAATAAAAACATCTTTAGATGGTGGGGAAATCTGCGATATTCGCGTACCGCGGCATTCGCGTTTCCATTACAATATTCATAAATAAAATGAATATCCGCGTACTCCACATTACTAAACATAACCATTTTTTACTTTTCAATGGAACGCTTTGTTCAAAAGGAAATAATAAAACTACAGAACAATGAACTACAGAAAACCAAAAAAAAACCAACAATGTCATTATTGTCATTCTATCTCTTGGCATTGCATGCTAGATTATTTTTCATTTGTTACAAACATTACAATCACGGCACACTCCTGCATACCAGGAATGCTGGTAATAATGGTCACTAATTAATAAAGTTCAGAGAAGATTTACTAAAAAACTGATAATTTTGGAGAAAAAACACAAGAGATTTTTTTTGTGTAGAAAACTTCAAATTTTTAAGTTCTGCTCATAAATTAATTTAAAAGTATCACACAATAACGTTGGGGCTTAATTATACCTAGCCCCCCCAGGTTTACCCGCTCCTGAATGATTTTCGTATATGGTTGCATAAAAAGTTAAATTCCTGTGTAAATTTTCATTTGTTTATCTTTAGACGTTTCGAAAATATTCACAAATAAACATTTTCAGGAGAATTACCTGAACACTCTCTGTATCTCGGAAAGTAATCGTTTCCCGACCCATATTTATAGGAACTTTTTTTCTTATTTTGAAAAGTTGTATTACTAAGTGAAGTTTGGCCTATGCAATTCGGGACACCCTGTATATCGTGATATATATCGCTTGATATATATCCTCCGAACCCTGTTCCTTTTTAGGCAGTTTAGACCTTTAGTTTTATTCCAATATTTGTAAGATAACAGATAAGTGCAGGAGGCAAGGTTGAGGCATCCTGTATACTTTGCCTTTTGAGAATTTTAATAATTAATCACTAGAAATACGAGATTTTAGCAAATTAGATGGAACGTCATTCACATCTGCAGAGCTTCTATGTTGTGTATAAAATCTCTTAATTACTTCAACATCCACGTAGTACGTAGTGGAGGGGAAGTATAGTAATCGTAAAAAAAAAACAATTTTTTTTGTTCTTGGTGAGTTAAGTGTCGTCGTGAATAGACGTGTTTTTAAGATGCTATCTTAATAGCGGTAAAAACCCCGTTAAACTCGAAAAAATTTTCAGCCACCGGTAGATTAAGAAATTCTGCGTGAAATGAAGCGCCTCAATAGAAAAACAGAGTTCATATGGAATTAATAATTACAAGATTTTCTAATAATATTAAATCAAACAAAGCAAGCAAGCTGAAGTGAAGTGCAGTGTCCCTACGTACACCCTAGACGACCCAACAAGATACTTTTTAAGTGGCTCATGGGCAATAAATAATAGCATAGTCAGTATCAAAATGAGGCACATATGTTTACAAAGCAATATAGCTGCGTTGTGACCTAAAGTAATTGTATGCAGTGGAAAGTTTTCAAATGGACAAAATCAAATCAACCTAAGAAAGAAAATGAAAGGAAATAAAATAACAATCAGAAGACGCTGCAGAAAGACAGATAAGCTATATATTAATTTATTTTATTTTATCTGATTTAATTGATATTATTCTATTCTATCTTTCTATCTGATCTTTACCATCTTAATTTTTATCAGCTCGATTTATTGATTCAATATATATTTTATTATTAATTTGGAAGGCGGAAATTGAAACCGATTGTCTCAAAGAAACTATCCCTTCGGACCTCTTTTTTCTCATAACGCGCAAAGCCTCTAGTGAAGCCAAGTGGCTCCTGTTGTGGCCATTCCGGTGGTTGCGACAATATTGTTACCGCGAGATAGGGTCCTTCCCAGCAACTTCACTGTAAATGGATATTTACCTGTGGAACGGTTAATAAATAAATTTTAAAAAAATCAAAGCTGCCAGATTCAGAAACAGAAGAAACAGAAAACTTAGAAGAAGAAAATAATGAGATGACGATAGATGGAAACTTAAAGGAAGCATGGAATCTGAAAAGAAGCATCTCGCAAACACCTGCACACCCCAACCGATGATGACAGATGGAAACTTAATTGATGCATGGAAACTTAAAAGAAGCATCTCACAAACACCTACACTTCCCATCCTATATTCCCACCCCATGCGTCATGCGGCTGTCGCTACTGACAACAAGCATGTCCAATGTCCAACGCGGCGTATGCAGCCGGTCCGGCGGTATATAAGACATCCGAGATTTGGTTCCGGCAAGCTGCGTGTTGGAACGAACCTCCATGGATACCCGGAATCGACAGCAATGCCCACCTTACACTGGAAATCAATCAATCAAATAGGCTTAGAATGTCATAAAATGTCGAGATTCTAAACTTTGGCGAAAAATAAAACTTCTGTCTGTCTGTAACTTTTTTGTGCGCACGTTTTCTCAGCAACGGATTACGATATTGACTTGAAATTTGGTACACGTATGTTCCATGACGAGATCTGGAACTAGATTATATCTTGCGCTAATTCTGGTGAAGGGTTAGGGGTTAAATAGGGTAAATAAGGGTAAATAAGTAAAGCAAGCAAGAGTACGGTAACTTGGGATTTGGTGTATATACTAAAAACTTAGATTTCTTTATATCTATTCGGCAGCGCCCGATTATGCAACGACGTAATTTGTTTTCGGCAGCGCTTGGAAGTTACCTTGGAATTCGGAGGCGTCTGAATATGGATTCAGCAGCGCCCTAATATGGATTCAGTAACGCTCGGAATTTTCCTTGGTAGTAGGCGCCGGGAAGTCACCTTGGTGTTCAGCAGCATCCGAATATGGATTGTGCATCACTCAAATATAGATTTGATAGCGCCCTAATTTGGATTCGGCAGCGCCCAGAAGTTACTTTGGTTTTCGGCAGCGTCCGGATATGGATTCGGCGTCGTCCTAATATGGATTCGTAAACGCCCAGAAATTGCCTTGGTATTCGGCAGCGACGGAATGTTCTGGAGGCTTGGCTGGCATTCGGCAACGCTCTTTTATTAAAATTCTATAAACAATTATTTTTACATACTAGAGTGCAAATATAATCAGGATATTTTTCTTTAAAGAGACTTAGATGGGAAATTTGGATGTGGAAGTGGTGATTTCTTCGACAGCTGTTTTTCTTATAATAAACTGGTATATTTAGGAATAAAACTAGCATATTTAGGAATAAATTGTGTTGTATAACGTTTTTGAAAGCATGGGATAATTATTTTAAGTAGGCCATAACTGTCAAAGTAAAATTATGAAGACCACAAAATTGTAAAGTTTTATCCACGCCTCTTACATAAATCAAGGCTTGAGTAGCTCTCATATCATTTTCACTACACTTGTCCTGCATGGTTTAATGACTGATAAATTCCTCATGATACCTAAATGAGCTCCAGTAAAACCAGTACTCGTACCTTTTGGGTATCACACAGACCGAGCGCGGTTTTTATCTTTTCATCTGGACATGTACACGTCTTTAAACACCCTAATATGTAGGGAATTTAACTCAACAGCGCTATAACTTTTCCAAATTCCCCGAAACAATGGACAACGAGGTATTCCTTGAACAAAGAACAATTTTAATTACTCGAGCAACCCTCAGCAACAAACAGTTTGTGGTTTTATGTTATAGGATCGCTGTACTACAAAAAGCAGTCCACTACAAGAATTTTAACAGCCGATAGATAGCATAAAGATACCGTGTGAGAATGCGCCTACAAAGACTTCTGGGCAAACGGAAAATTTCTCGCATATTTCTCAGATTATGGGCTCGCTGATACTGTATCAGTGGGGCGCGCGGCATGCAGAGGCGAAAAATCGAGAATTTTTCCCGTTTTTGTTAAGTTTCTTTAAACAATAGTGATATTAATAATCACAAAATAATACACTGAACTGAACTTGTGGTAGGTACCTTGTGAAACATCTTGAAAATAATTGTTAATTATAAATTAAACACTGCTTTTAGATGAATCAATTAATATATTATAAATACTCTACATATGTTTCGACTTATTAGGCCTTTATCAAGAGTATTACATAGTGAATACTAAAGTTTCCGACGTGCTTATTCTAATTTATACCTAAAAGTAGTTATGTCTTAATCTATTTATGACCTAATATATTTAAGACTTACTTTAACATCCTTAATTATTTGAATGTTTGGAGTGGATCTAAACTGATTATATAAATCAAAGGATAGTTCTTAACAATTGGTTTATTATAGGGGTATTCAAGAAATTTTGTTGATCATTTGTGGTACAAGGGTTGTACTTGAAAGATTTTTTGATTTCTAGTTGTTCTAGCAGATCTAAACGTTTACCTTTTCATTCTGAATGAAGTAAATTTATGTTATCAGTATCTATGAAATGGTTGTTTTCTATACAGTGACATTCCTGTATTTTTATTGTTTTTTAAGATTGATTTTTTGTGTTCTTTTACCCTGTTCACAACGCTTCTACCTCTCTGGCCGATATAGACAGCATTGCAATCTTTACAATTAATTTTATATACACCAGATTTATCAATTTTATTAAGTTTTTCTTTGTTATTAACCAAAATGTTTCCTATATTTGTTTTGTTCACACTTATTGTAGAGATACCCAAATTATTTAATTTTTTAGAAATTTTGTTACTATATTTCGGAACATAATTAATAAAACTATATTTTGTAGGTTTGTTAGGCACAGTGAAAAATTCTTTTTGAAGCATTTTGCGTTGTTTGTTTTTGATCATGTTATCTATTAGTGACTCGTTGTATCCGTTATTTCTTGCAATTTGTTTGATTATAATTAATTCTCTATCAAAATCACTTGGATCTAAAGGAAAATTCGTCAGTCTATGTGTTAGACTATGAAAGGGTGAAATCTTAATTTTGCCATGATTGCTGCGAATTATAATGTATTACTGTATCTGTAATAGTAGGTTTGCGGTAGATGCTAAATTCCAACTGATTGTTATGTTTTTTGATATTAATATCTAGAAAGTTTAATTGACTATTTTGCTCCGATTCCATTGTGAACTGAACTTTACTATTAAAAGAATTTAAGAAATTAAGGTAATTACTTAGGTTCCTTTCTGTACCGGTCCATATAAAAAAAATATCGTCTACATATCGAGTCCAATAACACATGTGTACTTAAACTGTTATTGCTATTAAAAATTAAATTTTCTAAGTTTGACATAAATATTTTATCTAACAAAGGAGAAATTGGCGAACCCATTAGTAGCCCGTCTTTTTGTCTAAAGAATTCACCATTAAACTGAAAATAGTTATGTTCAATACAAACTCTCGAAAGATTTTTTAACTCTGTTTTTTCGGTTTCGCTGATTTGTGAATTATCTATTGAATTATTTAATATTAATTTTAGTTCTGTGAGCGGAACTGATGTGAACAGACTATTAACGTCAAAGGAGATTAATTTTGCGTTATTTGGTATTATTAAATTTTTTGTGTTTTCAATAAATCCGTTAGAATGAAACATTTGTAAGACAAGGAAGCTAAATATATTCATTTTAGGCCTTTGTTCTTATTTTTAACCGAATCTTCATAATCGTAATGCGTTATGTAGATACTAGTTTAGTCTGCATGACCGTGGGGGACAGTGTGGATGCTATGTTAGAACGAGAATTTTCAAATAAGAAATTAGACAAATTAATTTTTGGATTTTAATTTGTTAGCATAACCAGCATTTAGGTTATCGAAAAAATGCAAAGATTTCATTAATATTTTTACACGTAGTTTTTCTCTTGGTTCTCATAGATAGTTATTTTTTCTGCTGTTTGCAAAATCCTATATACAATTATAAGAAAACAAATAATAATTCACTTTTAAATATAAAGTTCATATTTTACATGCTAAATTTGATTATTAATAAATTAATTTTGATAAATTTGAAGTACATAATTAAAATATACTCAAGAATTGAATCCATTTTTGAAAATTAAATTCGGATAATTGCAAAACACTCAATATTAGTCCATCCCTAACAAGTGTAATTGAAAATAAAGAAAATTAGAGTCTGATCGTCGTGTGCCTCGTGAGATTCCTGTCTGGCCAAATTTTGCTCAGTTCACAAGTCGCCAATCTTGTCATCTGTATTCTTCACCGAATCTCTTACTCGCAGTCGAGTATATGGATATTATATAATAACGTTCAATTTGTCGAATATGTCCCCCCACATCTTATCCCATATTTACGTTGAAAATGGAACAATCTTTCATAAACTGACTCCCGTTATAACAAACTGTTCAGCTTGTCAAGTATCATAAGAGAAAATGGGCATATAAGAAGTACAGCTTCATTATTGCACTCAAAAAAACATTACACTTCCACAGCTAATTCAGATATAATGGCTTATTCCTTGGAAATATTTGGTTTATCTCGTATGACCATTTATAGTTTTAATTGCTGTGTTATTATGCCATTAATAATGACATTTTAATTTCACGTTAGCTCAGTATTATTTACATTTATTCATTAACAACAGCAATTACCCCGCCCCGAAAAAATTACAGTGATCGCAACATAAAAATGCAGTTTAATTGATGCACTTTTTAGTACTACTTCTGATTTGCATCTTGAAGTTCGACTTGTAGCATGCTTATGTTTATTACTCTCTAAATATAGCACAAGCATAAGGTAATTTAACTTTAATAAGTATGTATTAATTACGTTACTTGGGGAGATATTAGGGAAGTCATAAATTTGTCATAAAACCATGAAAGTATGCATCTTAAGGTGACTATTTCCTAGAAAGAGACATCCGATAGGAAAATATTTATTATTTTTGGCCATATTTTTTCTTTGTTAGTACGTATATTTAAAAAAACTATAAGACTACCTAAGTAGAACCATAATAAGACTATCACTATGAATTTTCACTCAATAGTTCCAGTCGTTTCCAAAATAATTAAATTTAAGACTACGAAATAGGAAGATTAGCATAATTACTTCCACATCCACGTAGTGGATTGGAAGTACTTATAGTAATCGTAAAAAAAATTTCAATTTTTTTTTTCTTGAAATAGGTTTAGAATGCCATGAAACATCGAGATTTTAAATTTGAGCGAAAAAAAAACCATTTCTGTCGGTCTGTCTGTAACTTTTTTTGTCTGCGCGTTTTCTCCAGAACGGTTTAGGATAATGACTTCAAATTTTGTAGACGTATATATTATAACGAGTTCTGGAACTGGATTGTTTTTTGAACATATCCAGTGAAAGGTTGGAGGGTAAATTTGTTATAATATTTTCCATCCCCAAACCCCCAAAATAAAATAGAAATATTCACTTGAAATTTGGTATACGTATATATTATAATGGCTTCAAGAACTATATTATATTTTGGGATTATTCCGTTGAAGGGTTGGGGGTTAAATAGGGGAAAATAATTAAAGCAAACTGGTAACAGTACAGAAACTTGAAATTCGGTATATGTACTAGAAGACAAGGCCTCAGATTATTTGATAATATTTTTCAACCCCCCCCCCACTACCCCTACTCCATTATTAAACGGGGTTGATAAAATAAAATTGAGATATTCACTTGAAATTTGGTATACGTTTGTATTAAAACGACATCTGGAACTAGATTATATTTTGGGATGATTCCTTGAAAGGGTTGGGGATTAAATAGGGGTAAATAAGAGAAAATAAGTAAAGCAAGTTGGTAAGAGTACAGAAATTTGGGATTTGGTGTACATACTTGGCGAAGGCCTCAGGTTTTTTTATAAGATTTCCCATGCCCCCACCACCCCCACTTCCTTATTAAAAGAGTTGATTGAATTGAAATTTTCACTTGAAATTTGGTACACGTATGTATTATAACGACATCTGAAACTGGATTATATTTTGACACGATTCCATTGAAGGAGTGGAGGGTAAGTAGAGGTAAATGGGGAAAAAGAAGTAAAAGATGCTGTAGGAGTACAGAAACTTGGAATTTGGGGTATATACTAGAAACTAAGTTCTCAGATTTCTTTCTAATATTTTTCTGACATCTGCCCCAAATATTATTAAAAATCTATGATCAGTAATTTTCACATATAGCAACTTGTGCCTTCAAGTTTTTCCTGGCTTGTACTTCAATTTCAGCAGCTTTCGGGGGTTGTTTCGCATTCTTACGTATTCAGCAGCTTTCGGGGGTTGTTTCGCATTCTTACGTACCTTGCTTTGTGCTTCTGTTGTCGTTCGTGTGTTATTTATTCTCTTTTGAGATATCGCAAAGGCATTTGAATATTTGTCTTTTAATGGGTTGACTTCGCTTATGATTCTCTGAATTTATTTTGGAAGGCTGGACCATCAGTTATGGCGGGTAGACGTTCTCATCTTCAGCGAGAAGGTGTACATAAGTAGCTGATGGTCTGAACCACAGTCACTGCCAGGTAGAGTTTTACAGAGCATTATTGATGATTGCCACCGACTTCCTATCATAATATGACCAGTCTGGTTTCGAAGTCAACTACCAGGTGACAGCCTATTGTAAAGGCGCCGTGGATGTTGCTAAAATACAGCATTAACTATCGTATAGATGGTATCAAGACATAAACATTCGAAACAATGCTAATTTATCTGTTCAGAATAGTGTGGGGTAAAGTTCTCAGATCTTCATAAAATTCCTTCAACTAGTTTCTGCCTTCTGTAGGTACATTGATACATATATGTACCAAATTAATTATCGTTGGCTTGGCGTTGATCTCTAGGTACATTATCCGATCACTGACAGCTTTATATCCAAGAACCGATCTAGTTATTTGAATCCAGAATGTTGCACCATTCCGGCTAACTTTATTATTACCAGAGAAGCATCTTAAAGCAGATTGAGAATGTCCAGAGTCCTTATAGTGCATCTCGCAAGGACCTACTATTTTGGTGTTTGAATTTGTAAGATATTTCTCAAGCAGATACAGTTTCACTAGTTGTAAAAATTCAGGTTGCATGACAGATATCTTGCCGAGCATTCATTGTAATGGCAAACTTCATTTAAGAAGAAAATTTTCAGAAAGCTTAATAAGACTGCCAAAAAATTTCTTCAAAACTTACTGAAGGATTATTTACACAGGAAGCTAAACCTAAGAAAAACCATGTTCAGTTGAATTAATTTAGTTTCATGTTGTATGTGCATATCTACTTTAATCCTATCATAATATGTACTTTTCGATTTCGTTTTTTTTCTATAGCACTATCCTGTAAGTGGTTTCTTTAGAATAATTTAATTGATTTATTAATTTAATTATAAACAATTTTAATTTATAAGATATTTTATGTACTTAATTGATATTTTTCCACCACACATACAGCACAAGCCATTTTGGTCGCATTTTAAACCCTCCACGATTTTATTTCGTATAACCTCGCATCAAGTGAGAGCCTCTGAAAATCAATTACCCGTTATCTCCATATCTACAATCTTTATTAAAAATTATCACTGAAATCCGATCTCATCGGCTCTTATGTAGCCTAACTTAGTTAATACGCCGATGCTTGGGACTAGTAGTTCAATTTTATTGAGGGGACTACTCGGTTTGCTTAGTCCCTATAAATTTTAATCAATTTCACTGTATGCCAACGTTGTTTCAGCCCTGTCACTCTGATTTTTAAGCAAGAAATAATTAACTGGTTCTAATAAGAATAATTAATTGATTATGCGGTTCTAAAATTAATATTTTCATTTAGTTGATCTATGATGGACAGTGTATAAATATATTACGCCCAAGAGTTGTTCGGTTATCGAGTTTTGACAGAGCCAGGCCATTTAGAGGAATAAAATTAAAGTTGATTTGTAGTTCTTGAATTATTGGACGGTGAGTCATTTTATAAAATGGCCGCCTTAGTGGCACTGGATTAGAACTAGTTATTGCCTAGGGACTGTTGATAATTTAAAAAAATTAAAATACAGGCTTCTACAAATCTACTGAAACTGTTAAAAAATGCAGTAAGAAGAAGAAAACAATATGTAATTGGTTCTTCTCTCATTCTTAATCATTTTTTAATTGAACTTATCAACGAAGGAACGTACACAAATTGTCTTTCAACAAAATACGGTGTTCCACAGAGATCTATGTTCGGGCTGATACTATTCTTAATATGTGATACTATTCTTAATATGTGAAATCATTTCTATACAAAATCCAGTACAAGATTTTTTCAAAGCTAATCAGATGACACAAAACAATTCCAAAACTGAAAAATTGTTTTTTTCTCTAAAAAATTTGGACAACAATGATTTCTCGTTTAATAATGAGGTAAAATTCTTGGGAGTCTACCTTGATAAAAAGTTAACTTGGGAGACAAATGTAAGTTATATCTGTAGGAAAGTAAGCAAAGGCATATATTTATATGCAGTCTCGCAAGCAATGTCTCCCAGATAACATTACTTAGTGCATGCCATGGCCTGATACATTCTATTATCTTTTATTTGGGTTCTGCTAGCATAGCAGTCTTTGGTATCCAAGAAAAAGCCATCAGAATAATTAGTATAGAGGTGATTGCAAATCTGTATTTATTACGTTGGGTATTTTTACATTACTGTGTGCCTTCACTTTTATACGTAAAAGAGAATGAAAACAAATCCACCACCCATAGTCAAATTCACATTTATCCAGCACGAATCCAGGATAAAATAAATATCAACTTTTTAAAACCTCCATAAAAAAATTCGCAGATCTTGCATCTTTCGCAAGTATCTTAAGCGTCTTGAAAATACCAGATGCAACTGTACTGCTCTATGTTGAAGTCCTATAGGCCTGCTATGTAATAACTGGGGTTTCATTCCCCTAATTATATGGATTAATCAGACATTACCACTGGCAGAGTACGGAGTGTCCCAATCACTTTGCAGACTCCGTCGATATCATAGTATATCCATCGAAATCAAAACTGTGCTTACCCTTTTCCTTCTAGGTGTTTATATCCTTTTGGTGTCCCTCAACCAGGTTACTTGACAAACAAACTGTACTGAATATAGAATGAACTCAATTGCATAACAGGCAAATAAAACACGTGATTTCTCAAAACACTTAAACCACTATATTTACAGAAGAACATGAAAACAAATGAAAATGACCTACACAAATATTTAACGATTACGTAAATTAACAAACAGTAACTACAGTATATTAAGAAATGAAATGGTCTGCGGCAAGTTCAAATCTTTAGCTGAATCGCGGCCGAATACTCTTAGTTCAATTACAACACATTAATTTATGCTTATTATAACCGCCAAAATAGTAAACAAATGTACTTAACTCTAAAATTGAAAAAGGTTCGCAAAACGAGAATTTATTGTACCCTGTAGGTAGATGACGACAGGTCAGACGTTAAGCCAAGAGTGACCATGTTATCTCAATCGAAAAAGACGTTTCAAAAGTGGGCAGTAAACTTTAAACCCTCGACCAATTAAAATCTTCTCTACTTTAAACCGTACCCCCTATTTGAAATTACCTAACGGACCATGGTATTTATCATATGGCCTATCTGAACATGTTATTACCACTAAAACAGATGAAAAAAAACCCTTTTGTTCCTTTACTTTGCTTTTGTATGGGGGAAAAATCTGCCTTATTTGGTCTATCTTATTGTCTATACATATGTTTTCTGGAATCCTATTTCAACTGCCTTAATCTTGAAAATTTAACTAGACCCCCCCCCCAAAATCTGCCTTATTTGGTGTATCTATCTTATTGTCTATACATATGTTTTCTGGAATCCTATTTCAACTGAGTTAGTCTTGAAAATTTAACTAGACCCCCCCTGGTGAGGTCGTATTTAAACAAGTGTCCATAACTTCAAGTAAGAAAAACGAATTGGACATAAAATAATTTGGATGGTTATTTATTGTTTCCAAGTGGCTAACGTCGACTACTTAATAAAGAGTAAAGTTAACAAAGCATGTTTCCTGGGCTCTAAAGTAAATCAGTTTGCAGCATAAAACAGATGTTACTATGGCCAGTATTTTACGTTATTGTCCTAAATACGGTGATTCTAAGCGACAGGGTCGGACTTGGCTCCCTTAATTTGACTTTTGTTACAGCTAAATTACACCAAATTATTTTCTGTATTTCATTTTTTATAAATATTATTTTTATTAATCATACTACGAAAAACTGAATAATTATATATTATACTTTCGATAATATATCTCTATAATATAGGTACAACCGTTGACAGAAATAATTAGAAAGAAAACGGTCTCAGAAGGCAACGATTAAACAGTTATCGGACGAAAATCGACTGTATGTGTGCTCAATAGCATAAGGACGAGTATAGCAGGGGCGTTCGGTAAATGAACCTTCCTCACATGTCCGTGGTCGGGTCGGAGAGATTCGACAACGGTCCACAAAAAAAATCCCACAAATCAAACGGTAAATCCTATTATAAATTTAAAAAAACCAACTAAATCCTCGATAACAAGCATACAAGGTTTCCTTCAGGGGTATTTTTCGAAAAATGAACACGCTTCGAGTTATGATGAGTTAAAGGATTTGTAAATTGATACGTTTCAGGGCAAGCGTTAATTTATTAAAGTTCTCCATGAGAAAGCACAGCGCAGACAATATTGAATAATTAGAAAAAATATTAAGTATTAAGATATGCACGTAATATTACGTGAAAACAAAGCTGACGTGCTGTAAATTTCAAATATATAACAAAAATTTTCGTGACTTTTTCGGAAAATCGCCCCCTGCAACCCCCTGTACGGGGCGATTTTTCCACGACCAAGTCAAATCTTCTTCTCTTTCGATGGGGCATCCTTTAAAATAGGTCGTAGCTGTGAAGACCAACAGCAATTTCAAATTTAAAAATAAAGAAAATGTAAACTCACCCTTATCCTTCCTATCTTGACAGCCACAATGTGAGTCACTGACTTTAATTACAGCGTTGCCAAATCTGCAAAAACAAAAAGATCTAATTAAAAATAAAACTGAAAATGAACACACGTGAAGTTGATATTTTATTTCTTTAAGGTAAGTGATAACTCTCAGTTTTAAATGTCCGTAGTCTCTTAAATGTTGTACACCGACACAAAAGTTCGTTCAGCAAGAACATGCATATTAGGGATTTGTTCATGATAGTAAATGAGCACGAGGTGCATTATCTCCTGCCGCAACATAGTAGAACACAATGTTTGTCCCCTCATTGCTTGCAAAATTCGTCGTGGTAAAAAACATTGAACAATAATGTAATATTACCACGTACGTATAACGCTGCCATCTGTTGCATTTAGTTTTGCGTTTGGCTCAGCTCAGTGTCTGATGTGGCAAGGTCAGGGTCACATGCGGAATGACTTGGGAAAGACCTACGAAAAAATTTACGCGGCTTTAGTGTTATTTTTATACAAACTGTACCTGCCCGAAATACTGACGCATGCTTTGCCCCCCCGTATATGTTAGTTTTTGAACTTCGTGCGTATGGAAGGATACGTGGTTGATAGGGCCCTAGGCGAAAGGGCCGAGATTGTCTAAACGACGCGCAACGTTTCGACAGAATCTCACTGCCATCTTCAGATTTTTTCTGATAGCTGCCTACTGCTGCTTTTCGAATCGGTTCGAGTAACGAGAAGTATGAATGATTGTAGTTTACTTAAAGTTAGTTTAATTAGACCTGTGATATTTTTGTCTTCACTGTAATTTGATAGATAAATAAAATACTAAAGTGCTTAAATGAATATATTACGAGAACTAACACAATTTCCTGGGAGAGTCCGATGCACCAGAATTTCATTAGCCTTAATTTTGTATGGAACTCATCTTGCCATAATAATAAAAAATCCACCGAAGCTTGTGCGATTAAACATATGTATTAAATTTGCAATCTATGCTATAGTAATAAAAAGTAATATACAGTTTAAACAGAATGAAGACAGTCTTTAAAAAATCGAATGTGTCAAATATTCCATTAGTTAAACCATATTTACGACTATACAAACCATTCTGCTAGATTCCAGGACAAAAAACATCTACTCGATTAATTTTAAACATTCTACAAGTGCAGTATATATTTAACTTAAATAACTGTAGCATGTCATTAATAGCGATTGAATTCAACAAAAGAGAACGCCAAGTTGATTATTACAAAAACCATCCCAGTTAAGGTTTGTTCCAACAACAATCACGAACTAGTTACAAACTACTTAGAGCCAATCAGCTCTTTATAATGTGGTCAGGTGATCAATCAGGGACTGTTTTCAACCAATCACATTACTTCTGATTAGTTCGGGATTCTTGTTGGAACAAACCTTTATAATAAAATATCCGTTTCCATTAGCCAAGCATGTTGACTTCTTTTTTTGGCTAAATATAATTATTTACAACACAACTTATCCTATACCTGGGCGGAAATTGTTTTATTAAGAGTATGCTAAATAATATTTTTTGTAACATTCAAAATCGGGCATGTCATCGTTTTTAAGGTGGAAATAGTAGGGAATAATGTGTTCAAACTTTGTGAACCATGTAATATATGCATACGGCGATCGAATACAATCGCTTATAATGTCTTCAAATGGTGTTATAATATAGAAAAAAATGTATCTACATAAACGTCCGGAATAACGTTTTGAAATGGTGGATGAATAACAATTGGAATAAAACGAATCGACAAAACTTGAATGTTTTTGTTGCGTGGTATTCAAGGAAGGGAGGATCTTTCAATTCCATTGATTGCTAATTATTTATTTGTTGCATATTCAATTGTTTTACTTTTTGTTGGGTATTTTTCCACCGAATAGTATATAAAAATGCAATGAAAGATACATGGATCAGCCAGAATTAGGCTAAGCGCACACGGCTGACTTTTGTCACGCAACTGTTTTGTCACCTACCTCGGAGTCCATCGAAAAACTTCCCTTTTTAAAAAAAAAACCTAATATTAATGTAGCTTTCAAAACTAAGAACACAATAGTAAAACATTTAAAACATGCAAAAGACAAAATTTCATCAGAAAATAAATCAGGCGTCTATATGTTGACTTGTGGTGCTTGTCCTAAGGCACATATTGTGCAAACAGGAAGAAATTTTGGTAAACGGTTATCAGAACATAAAAGAAGTTACATCAGAATAAAACAGATTCAACTTATGCTAACCACCTAATAGAAGTAGGTCACGTGTTCAACGAAGAGTTTAAAATTTTACACACTGAGAAAAAAGGGTTAAAACTTGATTTACTAGAATCTCTAGAAATAAGTAAACTGAAGTCGTCTGATGTTTTATTAAATGACCAAATTGAAACAAACTCATCTCCCTTACTAAATTTATTTACTTAGACTATTAAAATTAGATTCAATAAATTACCTAGAAATATATGTACCTTTCCATTTAGTAATTAAAATTATATTTTACTTTTCCGCTTAGCAATTAAGATTAGGATTAGATCGAAATTGTATAAAACCATATAGTTTGTGCATTGTAAAATTAGTATACCAGTACTCAACATCCGAAGAAGCCACTGTGTGGCGAAACAATTGTCATGTTGACAAAAATTAAAGTGAAAATCAAAAACTGATATAGTTTTCTTCCCAATTATTTATTTTTTTTCATCAAGTAACGGCCCAATCTGTTCAGTATTTACAAGTTTTGGATGTTTCGAATTCTCTATGTTCTATGTTCACTAGTCTTACTTTAGAAGGTCTAGATCGCCCACTTAATGTTTTCCACTTTGTTTACAAAAGTTCCTCTAGATGAACAATACTAATAGTGCAGTAAAGAAAGACCGAAAAAACGAAGAGATAGGTACAGTCTGTTTTTATTCAGCAAGATTATGATTTTATCCTGTTTGGGGTATCACCGGGAGTATATTCCAAAGTTTTGGACCTCGAAAGCCTTGTCCTACTTTTTTTTATAAACAATTAAAGTTGTTTTACCGCGTCTTTTCGAACTTAAAATGCGAATAACTCCGGTTCTATAAGTCGGATCGGAGCAAACAAAAACCAGTCTCTTCCTAATAAAATTGCCAATAAATCCTCGTTGGTTTTAAGTCTCTGAAGTACGTACATAACCTACAAAACTGAAAGAACGAGAGAAAAACAGTATTTTTATCATTTTAGTGCCCAAGACCGCCAACTAGACCAATTTGCACCAAACTTTCAGAAAGTATACTTTTTGATGTAGTAAAAAGACCCTGAAAAGTTGCATTTGTTATCTAAAATTTAAAATGCTCGTCATTCTGTGCCATTAAGTCCAAAATGAATTTTTGTTTCCAAAATGTAGATATCGACACCAGCTTTCAAGTGCAATTAAGAAGAAATTCTCTTAATGTAATTTTGGTTACTTTTTTACATTTTTTTATAACTCAAATAACAACAATTATATTATTTCGGCCATTTTGAATAAAAAATTTTTAATTTTTAATTAGATCTGGGTTGGGTACTTTAATTTAAAAAGAAGAAAGTTCATTTTTGTTAACGTGAACTCGAGATATTTAACTTTTTGCATTTAGGCCAATTGTTAATTAACAAATGCATATTTTGAGCTAAAATTTTGATTGTATCATTTTGAAACCCATTCAATTCATGTGACAAATTCAAAAAAAAAAGTTTTATAGAAACTTATTAACAAGCATTGTAATATAAATATTGTTAATTGAGGTAAAAAGTGATTTTTTTTTATGTTTTCATAAAGCTTAGTTGCAAAATGCAATAACTTTCTTGTTTGTTAAATAATTGCGCCAATTCTTTAGATTCGAGCTGGCTCCGCTAAGTCTATTCAATAATCAGGGAATGAGAAAAACTGATAAATCTCAGTTCTCTAAGTTATTCAAGCCTCTCGATTCAATTGCTCCTAGTGTGGGCAATGCAATTTTTGTATTAGATGGCGAATTTTTGCTACACGGAGTTGTTTGGGATGACCCTAAACGTTTAAGCTTTACTTATGGTGAAGTTTTTAATAAGTATATAGATTATCTGAATAACCATTATAAAAAATGTACAATAGTATTTGATAGTTATTCAAATGATATAAAAGCACAAAAAATACGGAACGACTGCGGAGACTAGGAAAAAATTGTTTCCCAGGTATAGATTTTTCTGAATCCACTTGTGTTACTATAGCTCAGAAACAATTCTTAAGCAGCAACAAAAATAGTTTATTAAATTATTAATAACAGAACTTGAAAGAGCGAACATTGAAACTAAAGTATCAAAAAGATGCTGATGCAGATATTGTGAATATGGCAATATTAATAAACAAGAATATGAAAATGTAATAATTTAGGTGATATTGGTTGTTGGTTTTATTAACACATTTTGGATTGGTACTAAATGAGGATGTTTATTTTTTTAAACTTGAAATGGGTCAAGTTAAGGATAAATATTTCACTCAAAGAAGTTTTATGTATCCTGAATTGACGAAAAATATCCTGTTTTTACACGCGTTTTCAGGATGTGATACGACGAATGCTTAGTGTGATAAGGATAAAAAAAAGCAGATATTTTAATAAAATATCCTGAACTCCAGAAAGAAGCCGATTTTTTTATGACCAGCCAGCAAACAAATTTAGGCTTTTCTCCGCAGGTCAAAATATCATGAAAGTTTTGTATGGGTGGAATCCAATAAAACCTATGGATTTAGGTGATTTAAGATTTCATTGTTTCCAAAAACTTACATTAAAAACCGTTTGTAATTTGAAAAACATTCCTCCGACCGTATAAGCTACAAATGAACATTTATTGAGAGTGTATCTTCAAATACAAACATGTCTGGGAGATGACGAAATAGATCCACAATTGTTTGGTTGGGGGATACAATTAATGGTTCAATGCCTATTACAATGAGAAAACAGCCATTGCCACAAGAAATTCTTGAAATTCTCGTTTGTCAATGCAAAGCCAGCTGTAGAGACCTGAGATGTCGATGCAGGAAGTTCGGACTACAGTGTACAAGTTTGTGTGAATATTGTGAAGGCATTATTTGCAGGAATTGTACAGAATGCACTGTAGTCATTGAAGAAGAAAATCGTGAAGTTGAAGAAGACGATATAGATGAATCAGACACAAATTCATGCTGTACCGATATATCAGTATCGGAACACGAAAACGAGTGCGAAAGCTTGCAAGATAATGTACCCGATCTTCCTATTCAAATTCGTGATGAAGAAAAAAATGGTGATAAAATATTATTTGAAACAGATTCAGAGAGTGAAACTGAATTGTACACGTTACCAAGAAAGAAATATAACATACATTAATTACGATTTTGTACATTTATAAGAATAAAAATGTTTATTTTTTAATAATAAAATGTTTTTACCATATTATTAATCCTCGCCTTTAAACCCTTTTCTAACAAGTATTTATATTACAATATTTACTATTTACTTTTTTAAATAAAACTTAAAATATTATATTTAGAAAACAATATAAATTTATTCAGTCATATTTATGTATATAGAAAAACGGTAAAAAAAATTATACAGTTTTATACGTTAGCAACCGCTGGTACATGTGTACATATGAATTTGGAAATAAAAAGTACTCATTTTCATTATTAACAAAAAACTAAGTTTCTCGTCGTATTACTAGGGAAAAAATAACGTATTAAAAAAACATTCTCCGAATTTTAAGAAACAAGGAAGTTATTGCAACTAAGCTTTATGAACAAATCAAAAAAATCACTTTTTAGCTCAATTAAGAATACTTACATTATAATGCTTGTAAATAAGTTTCTATAAAACATAAAATTTTGAATTTATCACATGAAATGAATAGGTTTCAAAATGATACAGTTCAAATTTCAGCTCAAAATATGCATTTGTTAGTTAACAATTGGCCAAAATGCAAAAAGTTAAACAAACAAAAATCAACTTTTTGTTAATTAAAGGATCCAAAATTCTCTATCAGATCTGAAAAGAAAATTTTAATTTTTTTTTCAAAATGGCCGAAAAAATTGAATTGCTGTTAACTATTTGAGTTATAAAATAATTTAAAAAATTGCATTAAAAAAATTTCTTCTTAATTGCATTCGAAAGCTGGCGTCGAGATCTACATTCTGAAAAAAAAAATTCATTTTGGACTTCATAGCATAAAATGGCGCGCATTTCTTTTAGATAACAGATGCAATTTTGACCAATGAGTTCAATATTTTGACACCAACTTTTCAGGGTTTTTGTATTACATCAAAAAGTATATTTTCTAAACGTTTGATGCAAGTTGGTCTAGTTGACGGTCTTGGGCACTAAATTGATAAAAATACTGCTTTTTCTCGTTTTTTCAGTTTTGTAGGTTAGGTTAGATACTAATAGTTTTTCAAGTATATTAAGGAAACTGATTTTTCGTTCTAATTAATAAAAAACGATCATGCAAATGAAATTATTTGACTTACGAAATGGGAAGCGTCTTTCTCCCATTACTTCTCCCAAAACCATTCGGCGACTAAGTAAAATTTATTTTTTGAAAGCAGTTCTATATTACATATTTTCACCTCTTAGGAAACACCCTGTACGAATCCGTGGGTTCTAAAATAATTTCAACAAGAGATAAACCACTAACACTTTATTTAATTTAGTGACTATACAATACTTCAAAATAACCTTTACACTTTGTTTACTTGATATTTAACCTCGCTTTTTACAGAACGTCACTTTAATAAACTTCTCCTTCTGCGCCGTTAATCGCGCCTTATATACTCTGAAATTGCATCTAGATTCATCCAGAAACAATCAAGAATATTCTCACCATACTATAGAAAAAGTCCATTTCTTTCAACAAGTTTCCAGTCACTCACTATTAGGCATAGACGTATCAATTTCCAGTTCCAAGGGAGTGTAATTCATAACAATATTTTTCAAAAATAACACCTAGAAGAAAATATAACGTTTAATAATAAAGGTCTTTGATCTTTGTAGCTTTACTGAATTATACCTTTATTATGAATTAATTATTAATTATCACAAATCAAAGATATATTGACTGTCATATTTTATTTTTAGGCATGTTCGGGCGAATATTGAAAATGAATCTACCGCTCTACCTGTTGGTATTATTTTCTGGCTGCAAACAGAGCTATAGTGAAAATCAAATATTTTCCCAGATAATTACAGAGGTGTTCATCCATGAAACGACCATTTGCCTCTTCTACGAACCAAATTACTTTAATAGTTTTTTGGAACAAAGTTTAATTTTGTTACCGTTTTCATATTACATCAACGAAATAAAAGGACAAATAGGAATAACACAAAACATCGGCCTCTGTGGAGGATACATCTTAAGCCTACAAAACGTGTGGCTTTTAAAAAAATATTTCCTGAATTTAAACCAAAATAAACTTTTATTTAAACCCTACAAAAGAATGATGGTAATGTTAGAAGATCGAAATGATGGGAATAACATATTCTTTGGAACTGTTTCCAACCAATTTGCAATAGATGTAATAACTGTAACGATGGTCGAAGAAAACCTAGGTCTTAAAAAAGTCACTGTGTATTCTGCAAGTACTCATCAAACACTCTTGGAATGGAATTCTCCTAAACACGTTCAAATAAGCAAAGGAAAATTTAAACAATCTAAGTGGAGGCCGATATTTGGCGACGATTTTTCCTTTGTTATATCTGCTTTCCACTGTCCACCATTAATATTCGTAAACAAGGAGAAAAACGAAGTGGAAGGAGGTGCTCAACACGATATCATAAAGAGAGTTTTTCAGAATACTCCAACGAAATACAAGTTCGAATTGATCAATGAATCAAATTCCAAATATTCAAGAAACATTTCCAAAACAAACGAGGTAGTACGACAGCTGTATACACATAGTCACCTGGCAGCGTGCGGCCATAATTTAAATTTTATAAGTACACAAAGAAATCTGGAATTCACATATCCTATGCGACAGATATGCGTCTCGTTTTTAGTGAGAAAGCCAGAGCTGTTACCAGCTGACACGTTCATGTTCCAGCCTTTCCAGCTAACCCTCTGGATGTTTTCCTTCACGGTTTTAATTTTCTTCGCACTCGTACTTAAAATACTCATACATTTTCATAATTTACGCATAATCCATAAAAAACTCCCTGACGAGTCTATGTCGTTTTTCTACATGATTAGATTTTGTACCCAAAGTGGAATTCCAAACTTATCAGCTTTCCGTTCTCTCTCTATGAGACTCTTGGTTATATTCTGGCTGGTAGGAAGTCTTTCTTGTGCTGCTTACTACTCAGCAGGACTAAATCTGTTCCTTGAACATCCAAGATATGAAGACACGATCTATTCTCCGAAAGACATGGTGGCTAATAAAATACCTTGGGTATATTACCGGAATGTTTTATTATCATATCCAAAAGTAGCGGGAGGATATGACAGCCAGACGCTGGCTTTGATGAAGCTGTTTACAAATAATAGGACCAAAAATTCCGCATTCTACACCAACTTGTTTGATAAATATGTGCAAACCGACGACAATCTTTTGGAAGAAATTGAATACCCTAAGTATAAAGTTCTAGAAACTTGTCTTGATAAGTTCTATATGGTACTTGCTCTAAAGAAGAATTCTCCATTCACAAAACCGTTTGAGATTGTATCAAAGCGAGTAGAAGAACATGGTATCAGCACCTACTGGGGACAGATGGCTGTAAATAAATACAGAAAGTGGCAAGAGAGCTTTTTCTCGGATTATGAGGAAGTACTAGACCATCCGGATATCCCCAATATTGAATTGAGGAGTCTACAGGGGCCCTTTTATTTACTTTTTACTGGTTATGCCTTAACCCTAGCAGTTTTCGTTTTCGAAAAAGTTCTTCATAAAATAAAATTTCGTATCTAGTGATCATCAGGCACGTCAAAACAGTGGCGTGGATAGGATTTTAGAGAGGGGCATTCTCAATGACAAATATTAATATAGTACCTGTCGCTCGTATCTTAAAACGTTAAAGTGCATTCAATCCCGAAATTTGCAGATCAAGTGGGGCTTCGTGGAACAGGTCTTTGAAAATGAAGTTGAGATTTCTTAGATATATCCTCATTTCAAAGTACCGTTTGGTTTCAAATCATTTATATTGTTTATCCACCTTTAATTGACAAGCACTGGAGCATAGATACTCCTCTTTATGTTATATTAAATAGTGTATTAGTAGCAAATAAACATTAATTAATTTCTTTAAGACTATGAGTATACTGTAGTTTAGATCGCAAAAAAGAAAAATATAATAGTTTTAACGTTGAAATATTAGAGAAATCACGCCCATTGCGCATAATAGAACCAAGTGTTTTATTTACGTCGCAAATTAACGTGTCTATATGATTGACAAGGCTGAGTTTTTTGTCAAAAATTACTCCAAGGTCTTTAAACGAGGATAGTCGAGTTAGTGGTTCGTTTTCTAGACAGTAGTTACATGTAAAATTAACATCCTTTGTGGAAAATGTCATTACGTTACATTTTTGCACATTTAATGTGAGACTGTTCTCGACACACCAAGCGCTGAGTTTAGATATATAATTTTGTAATTTACTGCAGTCATTTATGTTAGCGATTCTATGTAGTAGCTAGAGGTCATATGCCTACATTGAAAAATGAACATCTAGTTCATATGTTATATCATTGATGAATATATTAAACAAGAGTGGCCCAAGAACAGACCCCTGAGGTACACCAGAGTAAGAGAGTAAGTAATCAGTAGACCTGAATCCATTAAATGCGACGTACTGTTTTCTATCTGACAAGTATGATTTTAAAAAGTGTATATAATTCGGTGACATTCCAATGTTGGACAGTTTTTTAATAAGAATGTTATGATTAAGCCTGTCGAATGCTTTTGTGAAATCGAAATATATTACATCTGTTTGAACTTGCATCTCAATGGACTCAGATATATATTGAGTAGCACATATTAAATTGGTGGTTGTAGATCGACCTTTCATAAATCCATGCTGCTGAGAGGACATGTTGTTTTTGACATGCGGATATATGCAATTATGCAGCAAAGCTTTGCCAAAGTTACAAATGATAGTGATTGGTCGGAAATTTGTTATATCATTTTTGTTGCCCTTTTTATAAACTGGACAGTCCGAGATGATGATTATCTTCTTTTAGTAATACTTCTAAGGATTTATCAACAATGCAATTGGTGTTACATAAAACTAAGTCGAGCAGTCTATTGTAAGTGTTGTAAATTAAATTGGATTGAGTGAGATTTAAAAAATTTAGAAAATTATTGAATGCTCTAACTTCTTCACTAAAAGAGCCATTCGAAACAAATGATGAGTATGACGGTATGTTAAAGTCAGTATTATCAATATATCGCTATCATAGATGCAGTTTAGAGACCCAATTATGTCAAAAATTATATCGTATTCTGCAGCATTGATATCAGGAGGGATACATATGACGAATATGTAAATAGCGGCTTGTTTAATTGTAATTTTAACCCCAAGAACATCAACTCGTGGAATTGTATAAAAGTTTGTTTGGCTCAAATCAATCTGTACAGAATTAAAATTTTCATGTACTGCTAGTAATACACCTCCACCTCGACTACGATTAACAGCCGCAAAATCTCTGTCCTTACGAAAAATAATATAATTGCTATCAGTTAATTCAACATCAACAACAGATGAGTCTAGCCAGGTTTCCGTTAATGCGATAGTGGGCCAGTTACAAGTAGCCACAGTATTGTATAGCTCGACTGTCTTCGTTTTAAGACCTCTAACATTTAATTTCATTCTAATGCTAACTAAGGTGGCACCCAAAATTGACATTTTATTTAATATCAAAGGAACCCAGTGACTAGTTCTTGCACGTGATTCGATATTAATAAAGGTCATTATCTGATGTTATCAACCAAGGGCAAATTCAATCAGGGGTGCACAAAACTCCTTTAAAAAAATTGAAAGTAAATTTTTTGTGATTGTCTTGTCGGAATATGATTCCTTGGCAAAAAAGATTATCTTGTTGTAACTCCGGAAGATCAATCGGTTTCGAGAAAGAATCTAAAGGAATTTTTCCAGTCTCTTACTAATAATGAGAAACCCTGTACAATTCTACATAAAGAGAAATATCTATTCTATTATAGGCATCTAAAATGTGTACTTATGAATGACGAGCAAATCAAATTATCAAACAATCTTCGCCACATTAGCTATCTCGACACCAAAACGAATTCCTCTTTCATTAAAGATATAAATTGTTCATTTTATGAGATTGTTAACGAATAATTCAATTCGCTCGAATAGATCCGTAAAATAACAGTATCCGAATAATCTGAAATAACCGAAATTACGGTACAGAAATTGTAATTGATTGCTACGGTGTCGAATACATTAGATTGCTTTCTGTTGGAAAAAAGATGCCAAAGTTTTTTATTTCGATGAAAATAAATTACAATAGAGCGAATGCGATTGGCTTTATATGTTCTGTTTATATTCGTATCTTAACAAGGTCGAATATAACTTTTTTTTCTTTTTGATATTAATAGAAGAAGAAATTGTATTAACTGTTATATCGTTGGAAATACCTCATAGAATTTGCTTAAATATCTAACCTAAGGTAACTAACTCATTATCATCATAACATATTTATTTAAATTCATAAAATATAAACATGGCCCTCCCCGGGTCGCGATGACCCCGGAGCCAACCAGACAACCATGTCGCGCAGCATCGTGGTGTACGTAGGGATGGGAGGATCACGGCCAGTTCGGCTAAATAAAATTGATATAAAAAGTTGAAATTCCTGCCGCCGGTGACGGCTTAACGTTAACATTAAAAATAAGAATATCTTTATTGCAGATTTCAAATATTTAAAATTAACGCTATAGAAACTATTGGGCACTAAACACTATTCAAATTTTGGTTGCTGGCACAGGATAAAAAACTCAACGAAAAAACCCGTTAAGGTAACTAAACTATACAAATTGTAAGGAAGGGATATCAACATCAAACTAGTGACTGGACGGCAGATATTTTTGCAATATGTAGCTTGGAGATGATCTCATTTTAGTTTTATTATGCTGTGTCTAATATAAGATGAATAATAATCGGAAAAAAAACCGCTGCCTAAGGAATCACTACTTCCACATCCAAATTTTATATCCAAGACTCATTAAAGAAAAACATCTTGACTATATTTACACTCTAGTATCAGGAAATAATGTCATAAAAAAATTTGAAGCGTCAGTTTCCAACATATACGCCAAAAATTAAATTTCTGGACCCTTGTTAGTTTGCTTTACCTATTTTCCCCGATTACACCCCCCTCCCCCCCCCCCCTCTTTCACGGAATCATCACAATCAGACGTCATTGCAATACATCCGTGCCCCAAATTTCAGGTGAATATTGCAATTTTATTTTATCAACCCTAATAATAATTATTATAAAGAAATCTGAGGTCTTGGCTTCTACAGCCGTCATTATGATACACACATGTACCAAATTTCAAATAAAAATATCAATTTTATTATATCCACCTTTTTAATAATGGAATGGGGGTGGTGGGAGGAATTCAAAACTGTTATAAAAAATGTGAAACTGGCTTTCTTATATATACACCAAATCCCAAGTTTCTGTACTCTTACCTGCTTACGCTACTTATTTTTCCATATTCACCCCTATTTAACCCCCAACCCTTCAACGGAATCATATCAAAATATAACATAGTTTCAGGTGTCGTTATAATATATACGTGTACCAAATTTGAAGTGAATATCTCAATTTTATTTTATCAACCCCTTTAATAATGGAGTGGGGGTGGTGGGGGATGGAAATATTAATAAAAAATCTGAAGCCTTGACTTCTAGTATATACACCAAATTCCAAATATTTGTACTCTTTAGGTTGCTTTACTTATTTTCTCCTATTTACCCCTATTTACCCCCAAACCTTCACCGAATAAGTTCAAAAAACATTCCAGTTACAGATCTCAGTATGTGTGTAAAATTTCAAGTCAATATCTTAAACGTGCGCACAGAAAAAGTTACAGACCGACAGACAGACAGAAAAATGTTTTCGCTCAAATTTAAAATCTCGACGTTTCCTGACACTCTAAACCTATTTCAACAAAAGAAAAGTTTGAAAATTTTGTTGCGATTACTATACTTCCACCCCACTACGTGGTTGTGGAAGTAATAGTCGAAGATTTTGTGAATATGTTGGTGACAATGAAAAACGATTGGTAATAATATTTTTTTACATACTAAATGTTATTATTGCTCGACGATTAGTGGCGTAATTTCAGCATTTTAATTGGGTAGGCAGGGATTTTTCACAGATAACCCAGTAGATGGAAACAAAGCAACCCCTGTAATTCTTAAACGATAACCCTATAAACCCATATGACCGAGGGAAAGCGAGCGCTACAAAAAGTTAAACCCTAGACAGAAAACCCGAAACCCGAGGAAAAGCGAGTTTATCACTTCACAGGTAATATTAAACTCAAAGGAGGGAAAGAGAGTGGTGTGGAAAAACAATTTATGGTAAATAAGGCTCGCGCAAACATCGGAAGACTTGGCGATCGTTCACCGAATGGTGGTGCGAACGTTCCCCAGATGATTGTCGTTTGCATTCGCTGATATGCTGATGCTGTCGAGCACTCGCTGATGTGTATAATTTGAATTTTTTGCGATAACTCCACGAGCATTCGCAATTTTTTAAACAAATTGTAAATAATACGATTTTCTATTCCAACCTGCTTCTATCGTAAAGTATGAGTCAAAACAAGAAAAGAGTCATGTATGTTATGTTGAAAAGGTTTAAGTTTAAAAAGTCGTCAACGTATAAACATTGAAAAATGCGTTTTTTGGCCTTTTTACCTTCAATAACTTTGGAACGGAAATACATTTTTAGATTCTAAAAAAATATTCGAAAGCTTTAACTTCAAAACACCGTAGAAATTATAAAAATTACATCAATATAAAATTTACACCGATTTGAAAATTGGGAGTTTTCAGCGCAGCGTGCCATGCTTTTGCGATTACAGACCATGTCTGTGACAGCTGACAACCTAAGTATAGAAATCATAGCATGCTATAACTTTGGAACCATTGATACAATTTTTATAAATCTTTCGACATTTTGAAGTTGAAGTTTCCGATTATTTTTGCAGAATCTAAAAATGTCTTTCCATTCAAAAGTTATTAAGGGTCAAAAAGACTAAAAATCGCATTTTTTTTTCAATGTTTAAAAGTTAACAACTTACTAAATTGTACGAAAAAAATAAAAAAATCATATAGGCATTTTTAATCAAAAAATTTTGTTAACAAAACTTGTTCGAAATCATTCAAAAACCCTGAATCCGAAGTTTACTTAAATTCTGCAACCCACCGAAAAGTTATGAACAATGACAAAAAGCGAATTGAGGCATTAGGGCTGATGGAGGTTTGATAGAACATAATATTTAATTCTGTTGGTTGTATTTATTATTCATTCGTGTAAATTGTTAAAAAAAATGAATGTAGAAATATTTGTTTTTAGAATTGAACTAAACTTTGGATTCAGGGTTTTTGAATCTAGTATCGTAGATGGCTTTGCATTTAAAGATGGAAAGTGATTTGGTGGTCTTCAATAGACCTTTTAAGATCAGTTTCATGCAAATCGGACAAAAAACAAAACAATTATTACGCTGTTACACTCTTAAGCGAGACACACTGTATGTATAAGACTTTTTTCTTGTGTTAACCCATACTCTACAATAGAAGTGTTTTGGAATCGAAAATCGCGTTATTTATGATTTATTTACAAAATTGTTATTTAAAAAAATGGGTCCTCATGGGAAGATTTCGCTAAAAATTTGAATTTAAACCATTACTAATACATCCTAAGCAAACCGTCAGCCTAAAAAGAAATCTTCTCACATTAGACCTTAAATTATACTATATAATCATACACGTTAACTCGCCTTTCTGCGTTTACTAGAACTGCATAAAGGTCCCGCCCAAAATTTTAGCCAGAGGCCCTATGTGGGCATTCCACATAATTAAACACAATAGTTAAATTAATGTTGATAATATTTTGAGGTAAAAATAAGATTACATTTTTTATATCTGTATATGACAATATCAATTTTGTTGTTATTTTATTTTCTTCTTTTTTTTGTCAACCTGAATCTCATCCTCCTTGATGAGTAAGTGAACTGCTCGCCACATTACTCCCCCACCAAGAAAAAGAACAGTCAGTTACTCAATTCATCGATGACAAAACGAACTTTCTTAACCGGTGTCATAGTGACATCGCATTTATCTGTCAGCAAATATGCCGGCTTAACCCTATCGATATTTACCGTGACGGGTGTAGTACCTTTAACAAAAGTAATTAACTTGTCTGTACGGGACAAAACTCTAAATGGTCCATCGTACAGCGGAGAGAAAAACTTTTTAAAACGTTCTTTCCGAACGAAAACAAAACTACAAGTCAAAATGTCCGAACTGACAAATGATTTGTAATTAACATGATGAAAGGGTGGATTGAACGTTAAATTATCAAAAGAAGTACGTAATTTGGTAATAAAGTAAGGAATATCTAGGCAAGTATATGATTTAATAAAAAATTCACCCGGTAATCGCAAAGTTTGACCAAAAACTAGTTCAGCAGAAGAACACTGCAAATCGTCTTTGGGGGTCGTTCGTAAAGCCAACAGTATGATAGGAAGTTCATTCACCCAATGCGGTGTGGTAGCCTTAGCTCTTAAAGCTGTTTTAAGAGTACGATTGAATCTTTCTATCATACCGTTAGAAGAAGGATGATATGTAGTGGTACGAATTCTATGAAATCCCAAAAATTTAGAAAATTCATTAAAAAGTTTAGATTCAAATTGAACCCCTTGATCAGTTGTCACTGTCAAGGGAATACCAAATCGACAAACGTAATTTTCAAATAACGTACGCGCTACAGTTTCTGCAGTTACATCACGTAGAGGATAAGCTTCTGGCCATCTAGTCAAACGTTCAATCACAGTCAGGAGTGTGACATTCAAAATTACCTGAATGCCACTTGTTAATTTTTATTCTAATAGCAATGAATTTTTGTAGTCTTAAACCACAATTCTGTAAACTTATTATTTAATTTTTCAGTCCAATCCCAAAGCCCTAGTCTTACTGAATCTGGAATCTGGAATTGTGTTCGTCAATCCAACTTTAAATTATAAATTAGCATACAAGCGCCATCTGTTACTTCTCTTGATAAACACCTACAAGTCATCTGGTACAACAAATATTTAAAAGAAGAAATCTGTACAAGTGAATAAATCCCAAAAATCAATAAACAAAATTATAAATCGATAATTCTGATTAAATTGGAACTCATGAATGCATAAGAATGATACAGTACAGTAATTGTGTAGATTTGTATTATATTTAAAGAATAATTTATGTTCCCACTACCTGCGACATCTCGCGTATAGAAGTGTAACAGGTTTTTTAGATAAAACACGGTAACCGAACAGGTCGTGATGGTCATTTTCCGGTAGGTTTCGTAGCAATACAGACGTTGCTGTCCGATTAACACCTCATCTAGTGTGGTATGTTAATAGATAGTTGATAATATAAATATAATTACCTTCTGTAGCATTTGTTGTACATGTATTTGCAATTTAATTGTTGAATTTATCATAATTGAACGCGATGTTTGTTGATCACAAATTACCTTCATTCGCGGCGCGTGGCTTGAAAGAGACGCGGTCAAGTTAATGTATGAACGGGGTATTTCGAGACATGTGTTTAACTCAGTATTAAGATATATTTAGAAGTAAATTTTATTAATGAATAATTGAGGTTTAATAAGGGTTTAAAGACAGTTCGAATTTATTAAATTACGTTTTCGTAACCTTGTCGAATAATTAAAATTCAAAAGAATTTAACTCGATATTAGTAGGGGCGAGAAGGGCATGTTAATGTAATTTATTTAGAGATATACCAGTAATGCATTAACGTGGGGATTTTATCAAACGCACTAAGAGTGCCCACTAATAAACAGGTAATTTCAAGCGTAGTAACAGATGATAACTCTTGTAGGAATGAGGTGTTTAAGCTGACCCTTCAGTTTCGATGTTTAAGCTGACCCTTAAGTTTCGATGTTTAAGCTGACCCTTCAGTTTCGATGTTTAAGCTGACCCTTCAGTTTCGATGTTTAAGCTGACCCTTCAGTTTCGATGTTTAAGCTGACCCTTAAGTTTCGATGTTTAAGCTGACCCTTCAGTTTCGATGTTAAGTTGACCCTTCAGATTTGAAGTTAATCCTTAAATTGGGAATTTTACCATACATTTGGCTTAACGGTGTGCCAGGAAAATTGGGTAGCTGCTATAATCCAGGAGAACCAGACTATTTGCCAAGGAGTTTTGAATCCAAGGTTGGAGTGGCCTGGTATGAAATAGTCCTCGCTGGATGAGAGCACCAAGTTGTTTGGTTTGGTAACAGTTCCGGCGTCTAAATTCTTGGGATCTCTACGGAGTCAATAATCGAGTGGTGGCAACACAAGGATTCAGTAAGACGAGGACCAGGGTTGGTTACTGCAGAACCCAGCCGGTGGTAACTGTATCAACTGAATTTGCTTTTCAACATTTCTTTTCAACGTTCAACTTTCAACGACATTATTCAACCTTCGACAACTTTTATACATTTCTAAATTGTTTTATGTTATATATTGCCTTCAGCTAATCATTAATTTTCTTCATTTAATTACTTAATCACCGTTTAGCAATAATTTGTCATATTTTGTAAATTTTTTGGTCTTCAACCTAGTTAAACTTATTAATTAAATATATAACTTTCTGTAAGGAAGTAGCTACATCCAACCATAAGGTGTAACATTTCAATTAGTCAAAATTAACCATTTCAAGTTTTATAATAGAGTCAATAAACCAGATATTTTTAACTTAGTGTTGATAATTTCATGAGTATCTATAACATTAATTATCTCTGAGTAGTCACAGTCGTACAATTAGACAAGTACGTTATAGATGCTTTTTTAATATGACTACTGGCGCCTAACAAAAAAAAATAAAAGTTTTTCTTGAATAATTTCCGAACCACGACCCAGTCTCCACTATCTAAACGAGAACCGGGCAACCTCAACTTCCTAACCTGCTGGGGCAGAAGTTGATGGTACACAAGTGTCGCTGTAAAACGTGGGGCTCTATCCTTGTAATTTGAACAAGATAGAAAACGAAAGTTGAGTAATTTTGAAAATATTTGAGCTGTGTTACTATTTAAAACATATAATATTCTTTCCTTGTTGAATTTTATGCTGTTTTATAATTTTGTGTGCATTATTGATATCTATGTATTGTGTTTATAATTGAGACCTCAAGCTTTGATAAGAATTAGTCGTGAGAGAAGGGTTAAAAGAAGGGTTAAATCATAGCGGAAGACAGAAAGGAAAGTTTTGAGAGTCTGTATTGTTCGATTAGGGTAATCGTTAGAAAAAAACGACTTATCGTAGGATTTTAGAATATCTTCGAAAAATAAGGAAAATTTTAGTCAGAGTGCATAAGAGTAGAGTATTTGCTGAACCATTTGGTTAATTTTTTTGTGTTACCTTGCATTTTGAACAGTTTAGGATAATAGTATTAAGAAAAGATATACAAGATGTCTGAAATTTTCATACCACAGTTATTGCAGGCAGACCAAGTAGATTACGAACTACGTATAAGAGGTTGTGTTACAGTTAGAGAAGTAGAGTCACGGTGCAGAGTACTGGCTAGAGCTTTAAAGATTAGACCATGCAATGATCTAACGCTTACTGATCCACTTTTTAATTTTAATAATGAAAAACTTCAAGTTAACAATACTTTAGACTCGCTTAGAAATATAATTAATAATTTGAACCATCCATCTGAGAATGATTTACCGGTTAAACAATTAAAATCACAGTTGGTACATATTATGGTAAGAGTAAATAGAATGCCTATCCCAGAACGAGATCCTGAGGAGTCACGCACTTTTCAAAATGAAAGTAGGGCAACAATTTATCTATTAGAGGCTGACCTTTTTGAAAAACTAGGAACGGATGACCAACCTAATTTACCAGTAGCTGTAATTATGCCAAGTTCAAGTGCTAAAATAGTACCTGTTTATAAGTGGGGTGTCACATTTGATGGCCAACCTAATAATGTTATTTCATTTATAGAGAGAGTCGAAGAGTTAGCGGTAGCTAGAAATGTAACAAGGGGAGAATTATTTCAATCAGGTTTAGATCTTTTTTCTGGTCCAGCTTTACAATGGTACCGATCAGTACGAAGTAGTAATGAGGTTAATAGTTGGGAAACTTTAATTGATCAATTAAAAAATGATTTTTTACATGAAGATTTCAACAAGAGTATGTTGGATTACATAGAAAAACGAACCCAGCACATGGATGAACCAGTGCACATTTATATTAGGATTATGGAAGCCTTATATAATAGAATTAAATCGAAACCAAATTTAGAGGATCGTATTAAGCAGATTAGGAAAAATTTGTTGCCATATTTTGCTAAACCTTTAGCTTTGCTTACAATAAATTCAGTTTCTGAATTAATTTCTTATTGTAAAAAAGTAGAATATGCCGAAGAGAGTACTAAAAAATATGTTCCACCTCCAATGAGGAGTAATTTGGTAGAAAAAGATCTTTTGTATGTAGGAGTTTCTTCAGTTAATATAAATGAGTCGCATGAAAAGTCAGATAAACCAGTAACTTCAAAATCATATTTTAAGCCTACTCGTAAAGATAAACCAACACAGTCTAATGTTAATGAAATAAAAACGACCAAAGCACCAGTAATTTGTTTCAACTGTAAGGGAGAAAATCATGTTTTTAGGCAATGTAGGGCTAAAAGAAATAAGTTTTGTTTTAAATGTGGTGAATCGAATGTCACATTTAACGATTGTAAAAAAGGTTCAAAAAACTAACCAGGGGAACACGTAATGTTAGTCGTCGTCCATCCCCTTGTAGTTCTAGTAAGTTTAGAAATGTTAAGACTAACAAATCAGATTGGAATCTTTGGTTAAGTAAAGTAGGGAATTTTTACAAAACTTATCGTAGAGTTAGTGATAAGGTACGAGTAACACCTCTATTTTTGTCTAAAAATGGTGACGATAGACCATACATTTCAGTCTTTTTATACGATAAAAAAATATTAGCTTTAGTAGATACTGGTTGTAATCGTTCAGTAGTTGGAAGGGATGGTATGAAAATTTTAGAACGATTTAAATGTAAAATTGTAACTTCAGAGTTAAGATATGTAACTACAGCAGACGGTACTCCTCAGACTGTAATAGGTATAGCTCACCTACCGCTCAAGATCAACAACATTGTTCAAATACTTAAGGTCTATATAGTTCCATCTTTGCCTATTTCTTTTATTTTTGGTATAGATTTTTGCAGATTATTTGGCATTCATTTAGATTTTGAATCAAATAAGTGGGTAAATAAAGTTGGTAGCATTAAAGTTTCTGCTCTCTGTCATGTGAACACAACTGACACCAATGATGGAGGTTTGGCTGACTTAACTGAAGGTCAACTTCAGCAAGTTGAAGGAGTCAAGCAGTTATTTAAAGGTTTAAGTAGTGGGAGGTTAGGTCTTACCGATAAGATGACGTATAATATAGACACTGGTAGTGCACAGCCTATCAGGCAACGCCAATATCTTTTATCACCACACATGATGACTATATTAAATAAAGAGCTAGACAAAATGTTAGAAGACGATGTAGTTGAGCCTACTTTTAGTGAATGGAGGTCACCGGTCTTGCTGGTTAAGAAGGATAATGGAGATTATAGATTTTGTTTTGATGGTAGGTCTTTAAATTCAGTAACTGTTAAGGATTCCTATCCTTTACCTTTTGTAGATGGTATTTTGAGTATGTTACGAGATGCAAAGTATATCAGTTCAATAGATTTGAAAAGTGCTTTTTGGCAAATTCCACTTTCGGAAACTTCTAAACCCAAAACCGCATTCGCAGTACCGGGGAGAGGCTTATTTTGTTTTAAAGTACTACCGTTTGGTCTTGCAAACGCCGCACAGGCTATGCAACGTTTAATGGACATTGTTATAACCCCAAGGCTAGAAAACAAAGTTTTTGTTTATCTAGACGATATAATTGTCACCGCTTCTAGTTTTGAGGAACATGTAAACATTTTAAGAGAAGTGTTTGATAGGTTGAAAGATGCTCACCTTACAGTAAATTTCGAAAAATGTCAATTTTTTAGGAAGTCTCTAAAATATTTAGGTTATGTAATCGATACTGAAGGGGGATTACGTACAAACCCAGAAAAGGTAGAAGCGATGATCAATTATCCTCGTCCAACAAATACAACTCAAATTAAAAGATTTATTGGCATGTGTTCTTGGTACCGAAGATTTTTACCTCATTTTTCTACTTTAGTTGCTCCGCTAAATGATTTGCTTAAAGGGAGACGTGGTAAAAGACAACCGATTAATTGGAACGAAAAGGCAGAGCAAGCATTTCTGGCACTTAAACAAGCACTAATCTCTACTCCAATCTTAACTAGCCCTGATTTTAAACTGAATAATTTTGTTATACAGTGTGATGCGAGTAGTACAGGACTAGGTTGTTGTTTGACACAACTTCAGGGAGGAGAAGAGAAGGTGATTGCTTTTGCCAGTCGCTCTCTAAATAAGGCAGAAAGAAATTACAGTGTTTACGAGCAAGAGATAATGGCTTTATTATTCAGTTTGGAGAGATTTCGTCCATTCGTTGAAGGACAAAAGTTTACAGTTATTACGGATAATTTAGCGGTTAGTTGGTTGCATAAGTTAAAATCACCAACGGGCAGATTGGCTCGCTGGATGGTTAAGTTACAGCAATATGACTTTAACTTAGTACACCGGAAGGGTAATTTAAATGTAGTTCCTGACGCTTTATCTAGAGTAGTGCATCATGACGAGCAAAATTTCTCAGTTGATTTGTTGTCAATTAATCAAGAAAGTTTAGATGAATGGTATATTAACTTACGTAGAAAAATTTTAGCAAATCCAAATTTATATCCATTATTTAGAGTGGAGAATAATTTAATTTTTAAACATGCTGCTAATAAATTACCAGTAAGAACTAATTTAACTGAATGGAAACTTTTGGTACCAATTGCACAAAGAAATGAAATTCTAAAACAATGTCACGATGAGAGTACGTCAGCTCACTTTGGGTATTTTAAAACACTAAAGAGAATTTGCGAAGACTATTATTGGCCTAAGTTGCGAAGAGATGTATTGAAGTATGTCAAGTCATGCGAGATTTGCGGTTCTCAAAAAGTTTCATTTTCACGTTACGGTTTAATGGGGAAGGAAAAGAAAGTAGAATTTCCATGGCAGGTAGTGAGCGTAGACATTTTTGGTCCGGTAACACGGAGTAAAAGGGGCTTTTCATTTCTATTGGTAGTTTTAGATTGGTTCACTAAGTATGTACTCGTACACCCCATGCGAAATGCCACTGCACAGACTATCACTAAATTTATGGAGAATGAAGTATTTTTGATTTACGGTGTGCCACAGTTCATTATGGTAGACAATGGGAAGCAGTTTGCTTCTACAGCTTTTAAAAAACTGGCCGAACGGTACAAAGTACAAAAAATTTGGTTTAATGCATTATATCACCCACAAGTTAACCCAGTAGAACGATCAAACGCTACTGTAGGTAGAGCTATACGCAGTTATATTCAGGATAATCATCAGGATTGGGATGTAGAAATTTTCAGAGTTGCTCATGCAATCAGAACGGCTACTCATGAGGTAACAGGTTTTCCTCCTACGTTTTTAAATTTTGGTCGTAAAGTTCCCATTTCAGGAGACTTTTACGGGCAAGTACAGTCAACTTCGGGAATTCAACTAGCACCTGGTGATAGGAATAAATATTGTGATGATATATCTAATCTTTCGGATACATATAAAGATGTAGTACAGCGGTTAAATGATGCATACAAGAAAAACCAGAAAACCTACAACTTGCGTAGACGAGAAGTTGAGTATGCTGTAGGCGATAAAGTTTGGAAGAAAAATAAGGTTTTATCAGATGCTGCAAAACATTTTTCAGCCAAGTTAGCACCCAAATTTGTACCTTGCACAGTTCGCCAGAAAATTTCAAAATTGGTTTACGCGTTAGATTATGCAGATGGGTCCGACGCAGGCCATTGGCACGTTTCAGATTTAAAAACTTATTACGGATCAAACTCCGACGTTTCAGTCGGGTAAACAATTTTAATAACTCCATAAGTTTAGATGGGAGCACAAATTTTAGTTAAGATACCTGGAGGGTTCATGTCTCGCATTTGTAGTAATTTTCTAGTAGTGTGGTATGTTTACAGTAAACTTCAGAAATATTGTGCCGGCTGGATATCTTTTATCCAAGGGTTGAAGGGTGGGCCACGTTTAGTGGGTGTAGCGTCTTCAGCGTCTGCACGCCACGCAGTTGATGTGAACCAAGCAAGTGAAACTCAGCAAGATTTGTCTCAGGGATATGGAATCCGATGTAGTAACGGTTTAGCCTTTTGTGATTATACGACATTTTGGTGATTTTTATGCGCTTGGAAAATATCAATAAATGACATAGCAACGTCATTCTTCTTTGTGTTGTTCTTATTTTCATCTATACTTTCTATTTTTCACTTCTATATTTCTTTTGTATTTCTGTCGTTTCTGGATAACATCCTACTTGTAATCCTCTAGTATCTTAATTTTGTTTGAGTGTTCTAACTAACTGATCTAGGCTATCAGAGCTAGTTGTAGTTCTTTTTGAAAACTTTAGTTACCGTTTAGTAGTCACAGTATCGAATATCGTTCGTACTTGTGTTATTGTATAATTAGTTACTTTTCGTATTGTCTTTTTTTAATGGTTACTGTATGTAAGTAAACATTTTATCATTATCCTAGTTCGTAGGATATTTAACGGCCATTAAAGGAACTTGTTCCGGGATGGGGATGGACTAGTTTCGGTCGGCTGTCTTGAATGACAGGTGGTCAAGGAGGGTCGAGCGTAGACATAGGTAAGGGAGCTTGTCAGTCAGGAGTGACCTAGGTCGTCTGAACGTTCTTCGAGAGACATATCTTCCTCCCCGCTTCACCTCAGCCCTTGGCCTATCGCTCGATCGAAACACTGTTCATCGCACCTGAAGCAAGAGCTTTCCAGAACAATGGTCCTTTTTGTTGTTTAGTCGTCACGTACTTCTAGTTCAGCCTCTTGGAGCTATATCCAAAGAATTTTTAGTTGATACGTACGTCTAATTTCAGCCCTTGGAGTTATATCCAAGCAATTTTTTTGATTTATTAACAGTCTGGATACTTGTTCCCACTGTTAAGGATAGGCAGTTGGTTATCCTTCTGTATCATGGTTTAGGTGTGCTTATGCCTAATACCAATTTTAGTACTGGCAACCACTACAGCGCTGCTCAGGCATTCCACCACAGTGTCTGTGGAGACTGATTCTTCGAGGTCCTCTCCTAAAACATTTCATCTTTTCTTTTCTATCACTCCTTTATTTCTATTTTACACTGGAGGAAGCATTATCCTTTCTGAGTGGAGCTCTCCAGGAGTTTCCGAGTGCTGTCCAGTGATAAAATGATTTTCATGTGGGTTCTTGTATGAACAGTTAGGTTAGTTCTCTTGCTTCTTCCATAGGTTAAGTTAGGTTAAGTATGTTTAGTTTATATGCTATTTGGGTTGGATTAGTACTCCGATGACTTACCGATTTTGACTTTCCCGATAGTGTTCTTACCGATTTTGTCCCTAAATATTAGGCGTGTAGTACGCGAAGCTACTATTGAGTATTAAATCTTTCCTTTTAGCAGTATATAGTAGTAAATACTGATATTTACATATAGAATAGTTATTAAAAAGTTAGAGAGTGGGTACCAGAATTACCTTCTTTTTGCTTAATTTAGTTTGTAATTTAGTTAGCAATAGGTTTTAGTAATATCTGTTTAACTTTGGAAATTGAAGTCTCAATTTATAAATAAAAAAAATACATGTAACTATGTACACATATTTTTTTGACAGGGTGGTAGACAGTGTGACATTCAAAATTACCTGAATGCCACTTGTTAATTTTTATTCTAATAGCAATGAATTTTTGTAGTCTTAAACCACAATTCTGTAAACTTATTATTTAATTTTTCAGTCCAATCCCAAAGCCCTAGTCTTACTGAATCTGGAATCTGGAATTGTGTTCGTCAATCCAACTTTAAATTATAAATTAGCATACAAGCGCCATCTGTTACTTCTCTTGATAAACACCTACAAGTCATCTGGTACAACAAATATTTAAAAGAAGAAATCTGTACAAGTGAATAAATCCCAAAAATCAATAAACAAAATTATAAATCGATAATTCTGATTAAATTGGAACTCATGAATGCATAAGAATGATACAGTACAGTAATTGTGTAGATTTGTATTGTGTAAGAATGATTTATGTTCCCACTACCTGCGACATCTCGCGTATAGAAGTGTAACAGGTTTTTTAGATAAAACACGGTAACCGAACAGGTCGTGATGGTCATTTTCCGGTAGGTTTCGTAGCAATACAGACGTTGCTGTCCGATTAACACCTCATCTAGTGTGGTATGTTAATAGATAGTTGATAATATAAATATAATTACCTTCTGTAGCATTTGTTGTACATGTATTTGCAATTTAATTGTTGAATTTATCATAATTGAACGCGATGTTTGTTGATCACAAATTACCTTCATTCGCGGCGCGTGGCTTGAAAGAGACGCGGTCAAGTTAATGTATGAACGGGGTATTTCGAGACATGTGTTTAACTCAGTATTAAGATATATTTAGAAGTAAATTTTATTAATGAATAATTGAGGTTTAATAAGGGTTTAAAGACAGTTCGAATTTATTAAATTACGTTTTCGTAACCTTGTCGAATAATTAAAATTCAAAAGAATTTAACTCGATATTAGTAGGGGCGAGAAGGGCATGTTAATGTAATTTATTTAGAGATATACCAGTAATGCATTAACGTGGGGATTTTATCAAACGCACTAAGAGTGCCCACTAATAAACAGGTAATTTCAAGCGTAGTAACAGATGATAACTCTTGTAGGAATGAGGTGTTTAAGCTGACCCTTCAGTTTCGATGTTTAAGCTGACCCTTAAGTTTCGATGTTTAAGCTGACCCTTCAGTTTCGATGTTTAAGCTGACCCTTCAGTTTCGATGTTTAAGCTGACCCTTCAGTTTCGATGTTTAAGCTGACCCTTAAGTTTCGATGTTTAAGCTGACCCTTCAGTTTCGATGTTAAGTTGACCCTTCAGATTTGAAGTTAATCCTTAAATTGGGAATTTTACCATACATTTGGCTTAACGGTGTGCCAGGAAAATTGGGTAGCTGCTATAATCCAGGAGAACCAGACTATTTGCCAAGGAGTTTTGAATCCAAGGTTGGAGTGGCCTGGTATGAAATAGTCCTCGCTGGATGAGAGCACCAAGTTGTTTGGTTTGGTAACAGTTCCGGCGTCTAAATTCTTGGGATCTCTACGGAGTCAATAATCGAGTGGTGGCAACACAAGGATTCAGTAAGACGAGGACCAGGGTTGGTTACTGCAGAACCCAGCCGGTGGTAACTGTATCAACTGAATTTGCTTTTCAACATTTCTTTTCAACGTTCAACTTTCAACGACATTATTCAACCTTCGACAACTTTTATACATTTCTAAATTGTTTTATGTTATATATTGCCTTCAGCTAATCATTAATTTTCTTCATTTAATTACTTAATCACCGTTTAGCAATAATTTGTCATATTTTGTAAATTTTTTGGTCTTCAACCTAGTTAAACTTATTAATTAAATATATAACTTTCTGTAAGGAAGTAGCTACATCCAACCATAAGGTGTAACATTTCAATTAGTCAAAATTAACCATTTCAAGTTTTATAATAGAGTCAATAAACCAGATATTTTTAACTTAGTGTTGATAATTTCATGAGTATCTATAACATTAATTATCTCTGAGTAGTCACAGTCGTACAATTAGACAAGTACGTTATAGATGCTTTTTTAATATGACTACTGGCGCCTAACAAAAAAAAATAAAAGTTTTTCTTGAATAATTTCCGAACCACGACCCAGTCTCCACTATCTAAACGAGAACCGGGCAACCTCAACTTCCTAACCTGCTGGGGCAGAAGTTGATGGTACAGGATATAAGAACAACCCTCAGAAGGAGGTAGTGGTCCTATTAAATCAATATGTATGTGATCGAAACGGCCTTTAGGGATATCAAAATGACCTATAGGACTTTTAGTGTGACGGGTGACTTTACTAGATTGACAGCTAATACAAGTTTTTGCCCAGAGGTTACAATCTGAATTCATTCTAGGCCAAAAATAACTTTTAGAAACTAATCTTCTGGTCGCCTTAATACCAGGGTGAGACAAACCGTGAAATATATCAAAAACTGTTCGTCTATAAATTGCTGGAACATAAGGACGAAGATTAGGACCGGAAACGTCACACCAAATAAATTCGTCAGAATCTGGAATTCTAATTTTCTTTAAATGAAAATCTTTCTCTGTATTGGACGAAGTATCTGACAATAAAAATTTTAGGTCAGAATCATCTTTTTGAGCTGTGCTCAATAAATTTAAGTCAAAATTAACAGCACTTAAATTAGATTTTCTAGTGCCAACTGGACAAATGTATTGTTGCAAAGAAGACGTATCAAGCACACGTGATAAGGTGTCAGCAACAATGTTATATTTCCCTTTAATATGTCTGATCTCACATGCAAATTGAGCGATGAATTCTAAATGTCTAATTTGCCGAGGAGATTTTTCAGTTTTAGTGTATAATGCTTTAACCAAAGGTTTATGGTCAGTAAAGCAAATAAACGTCCGGCCTTCAAGTAAAAAACGGAAATGCTTAATCGCAGTGTATAAAGCAAGAAGTTCCCTGTCAAAAACGCTATACTTTGTCTGGGCTGAAGTAAGCTTTCGTGAGAAAAAGGCTAACGGAACAAGTACACCTTTGTCATCGCGCTGTTCAAGAACTGCCCCCATAGAGACATTAGAACAATCTACTGTCAGCGATAAAAAAGAACTATCATCACAACGTGGATGAGCTAAAAATGTCGCACCAGCTACAGCAGCTTTGGCTTTAGAAAAACTGTTGAGACATCCTGTAGGCCAATCACCTATTAATTTAATATTATCATGCAGTAAACTAGTACATAAAGCATGCAAAGGAATTAAGATTTCAGCGAAAGAAGGTATGAAGCGATGATAAAAATTCACCATACCTATGAAACGCTGAAGTTGCTTAACTGTAGTGGGCAAGGGAAAATCATTTATGACATCAATACGTTCAGTTGAAGGTAAAATACCAGCTGAAGATATGTTGTGCCCTAAAAATGTCAAATGGTTGACTCCTAAGATGCATTTTGACGGTTTTATATTTATACCGTATAATTCTAACCTCTGAAAAACAAGTCTCAAGTGTTCTAAATGTTGCGAATTAGATTCACTTGCTACCAAAATGTCATCTAAATAGACGAAAACGAAAGGTAAACCTATTAAAACTTCGTTCATAAACCGTTGAAATGTTTGACCAGCATTACGTAGACCGAAAGGCATTCGCGAAAATTCGAATAAACCAAAAGGTGTGGTAATAGCTGTCTTAAAAATGTCACTTTTTGCGACAGGTATTTGGTGATAAGCACGAACCAAATCTATTTTTGAAAAGATAGTGCAGCCATATAATTGCGAATTGAAATCCTGGATATGTGGCAATGGATACCTATCAGGAACTGTAACTGAATTGAGTTGACGGTAATCACCGCAAGGACGCCAGTCGTTAGGCTCCTTTTTAGCAACCATATGGAGCGGTGAGGATACAGAAGAGGATGAGGGTACACAAATGCCTAGTTCTACCATATGAAGGAATTCATTCTGAGCTATTTTAAATTTAATGTTATCCAATCTACGTGGCCGTGAAAACGGTAAATGACCTTCCGTTATAATATGATGGACAATAGAATGCTTAACGGGTAAATTGTAATTTGGTGAACTTACTAAGCTCGGGAATTCTAAAAGCAAGGTATTGTACTCATCTGATAAGAAAAATAACTTAGGAGAATGTAATGGACCATTATTAGAAAATAAACATATTGATAAATTAGTCGTATTGTCGATTAAACATTTATGTTTTAAATCAACGATTAAACCGAAATGTGCTAAAAAATCAGCCCCTATGATAGGGACATCAATGTCTGCTATGTTAAACACAAAAGGAAATAATCTACGTAATTTCAAATCGATTTTTAAAAATTTCTTTCCAAATGTATTAATAATAGATCCATTAGCAGCTGTCAGTACAATATCAGGGTTATTTTTAACATCTGCAAAGAGCTTCCGTGGTATTACCGACAAGTCAGCACCTGTATCTATAAGGAAACGTAACTTGTTGGAATTGTCAAATACAAAAAGTCGACGTTTATTATTTGAGGTGTTAACGTCAGTTGTCAAAAGTTTATTAACCTCGTATCATCCTTGATTGTCAACTTCGATGTTTTTTGCGAAAGTACACCAATCCCCGACACATTTAAAAGCTTTATGACCATAAAGTTGATGGTAATAGCAAACTTTGGTATTGGACGGGTTATACTTAACGCGGGTATTATTTCGACTAGAAGAACGGGGCCGAGAGCGAGCTTGATTCCCCGAACCGAGGTGACATTTACAATTATCGCAAAAAGTACCAGAAACTGTAGGAGTTGAAGTTATTGAAGATATTTTAGATTCAATAGCATGTAGTTGCGACGAAAACATTTCTTGTTTGTGTAAAAGTTGATTTAGTGTGTCTTGAAAGGCAGGGAGTAAATTTGTTGAATCAACGTTATAAACTGAATTAGTTATGGGGGAAATCATAGAATTCTGACATGACTCCCAGATACGATCAGCAATGTCGATAATATCGCTAATATCAGTTTTTCCCGACGCTGTGATTGCAATATAAATAGTTTTAGGCAATCGTATCTTCCACAATTTGACGAGAAGTTCCTGGCTCACCATATGAGATCCTCCGACAATTGAGAGCATCGATCGATAAAAATCGGATGGTCTGAGGTCTCCCATCTGGGAACCAGAGAGCAAGTCATCTAATCGCTTTTCCTCGCTCGAGGTTAAACGAGATATAAGAACAGATTTTAAGTTTTCATATAAGTCATGTTCTGGCTGATTAGTGACAATGTCATAAACTGACGTAATTATATCTGGGGGTAAACTTGCTATGAGGTAATCATATTTCCTGCGATCGTTAACAATCCTATGAATAGAAAATTGTGACTCAATTTGTAGGAACCATATTTCGGGTTTGGATACCCAAAATGGAGGAAGTTTAATATTTGCCACGTAATTGTTATGAGACGTCACTACCGCCGGTTCGTTTGGCAAAACATCATCTGAACGGGATGTCATCATTAAACAACTGGCTATTCTTTTTAATAGGGGATAATGATCAAAGATAAAACAATTCACTTACTCCTCAAATAATATGCTTCAGGGTTATATGATGACGAATACTCGTAAATTTCCAACAACCAATTTTAAACGGCTAAAAAAGGGAATGTTTAATTTCCAAATTAAAAAGAAAAATCCATGGTTGTTGCTCTTGTCCTCGACGATATATCCAATTCCAGCTGACAGCAGTCAAAATTCTTACAATCGCCGTCGAAACTGGAAACAGGGTTAACTAACGTCGGACAAGATTACCAAACTCGCACTGCTCACGCAGCGTCGGGATCACCAATATATGTGACCAACTTATGAGTACTTCTGTCGGGGTCACCAATTCATGTGTGACCAACTTATGTCATATATGTGTGTTTTTCTTCGGGGTCACCAATTTATGTGGGCATTCCACATAATTAAACACAATAGTTAAATTAATGTTGATAATATTTTGAGGTAAAAATAAGATTACATTTTTTATATCTGTATATGACAATATCAATTTTGTTGTTATTTTATTTTCTTCTTTTTTTTGTCAACCTGAATCTCATCCTCCTTGATGAGTAAGTGAACTGCTCGCCACACCCTACAAATTCTTAATCCGCCCCTGCATAATTATATTGAAAACCTTTAACTTGATTGGCATAATTGTCATACTTATTATTTTTTCCGGGAAAGTTTTGGAATTCGCTAGATTTGCCTTAAACAATTTAATGTTTTTTCAAAATATTGGGGGGGCAGTTGCCTCCCCCCCCCTAATTACGCCTATGTCGACGATGGTTCCGTTGTAATGTCCCTTCTGCTATCGGATAATCTCAATCTGTCTAAAAGTTGTGCAAGTTTTTTCACCGTTTCAGGACACCACATAGACTATTCGAAATATTATAAAATTGTCTGATATATTTTTTTATGCAATATTACCATTGAAATATTCATTCTATGTTTCAGATATAGAGCAAAAATGATTAATTTCCTTTCGATTAGCCTATGGGTGCCTTCCTGGAGAAAAAAGTGCATAATTAGCTGCTGAATATTTTTGGCTTATTTAAAAATGTTCAACTGGGCAATAAGGAGATTAGGATTCAGTGACTTCAGATTAACAAAAACATCTTGCGCCACCTAAAAGTCTCAACATTTACTGTTAAACTTGGTTAGAGAAGTGAGAAGTCTCTTTAGAACATTTGTCTTGTCTAGGACCAGGGTTGAAGAGAACCTCATCATTTGTTTTGAAATTTCTCTATAATGGATATTTTAGATTTTCTAATACATTCTTGTATTACAAGTTTCTCATAGTTAAGCAATTGTAGTCATACAGATTGTCTAAAATTGCATAAACCAAACTTCATCAAGTGATAGAACTTTTCAAAATAAGAAAAAAGGTTCTTATAAATATGTGTCGGAAAATGCTTATTTCCGAGATACAGGTTGCTCAAGTTAAAATCCTGAAAAGTATACTGTGTCCCTTAAATGGCCCCAGACAAGGAAATCAATCGGAGTCAAATTCGGCGAACGGGGTGGCCAGGTTCTTGCACCTATCCGATCGATCAACTGCTCAGGATAATTATTGTTTACCGACAAACGGTTTACAATAGCATAATGTGCTGGAGCTTGGTCCATTTGGAAGCAGCATTCATTTCTTATATTAAGAATATTCTCGAGATATTCGAAAAAACGATTTTTCAGAGCATCGGCAAATAATTGTTCATTGAGACGAAGGGGCACAAAAGAGTCCTATTTATGACGCCAAGCCACACGTTAACATTGAACTCTTGTTAAAATGCCCTGGACAGATCAGTCCAAGTAATTTTATTTCCAAAATCTGTTCAGAGCTTCTAAATTCTAGGTGTGTAGGATTATTTTTCATTTATTCTAAACATTACAATTATTATGACACGCTATTCCTGCATGAAAGGAATGTTGGTAATAATAGTTATTGGTTAATAAGTTTAAATATGTTTTACTCACAAGCTGATAACTAGAAAAGAGAGAAAAATGTGAGAATTTTTTTGTCTAAGAATCTTCAAATTGTTCACAAAAAAGTAGGGGCGCAATTACACCTAGGCCCCCGCAATTTTACCGACTCCAGAAAGATTTTCGCATATTTTATGTCAAACACTTGGTGAAGATTGACCTATATAATTCAGGACACCGTAATTTGATCTGCGGCTGTGCCTTTTTTTTACAAAAGTTAATAAATATGGTATTATTAGGCACGTAAATACAACCGTCAAAGAACGATCCTAATTGATTCTCGAATATAACGACACGTTTCCCATTTCGGACACATTCTTCCTGTACCAAACCCCGGACTTCCACGATCCCCTTACATAAATCATAATAAATACTTCTCGTATACAGCATATGATGCGGATTCGTGTAAACACAAGCAGAAGAGTTCACAGTTGCGTCTCTATTCTACTTCGTCTGTCTTCCTCGGCCTCCCATGATCATGGGGGCCACCTCTAGAGAAGCAACCTGTTGGTGACGTCACTTTATGCAACCGCGGCGGCGACTTGATCCGCCGAAGAATAAGGAATCCTCAGACCCTCGCAGATCACGGAGCGGAAAGCGCGACCTGGGTCGCAGTCCTAGCCCGAGCAGTACCGTAAACAAACAAAACACTGTGTGCACACGGACTTGAGTGTTATTTAACGTGACGTGAAGTGTTTTGTTTAGTGTTTATCATGGATAAATAGATTAGCAAACGTTCAGCTGTTTACGGATTTAGCTTAGGATGGATGAGGTACGTGCAGTTTTCTTGATATCCTCCGGTTGGGCGAGTTTTTGCTGTGGAATCGGCACCGGCACACACGCAGTGCGATTTCCAATTTCAGCAAAAGATCATTTTGTTTAAAAGGGCAATCGTCAAGTTAATTGTAGTTTCATCGCTGATTATGACTGGGTTAATTTAAAAATTAATGAGTCGCCAGATGGATGGCTTAATTAGTGACTCAAGATCCATTACACGGTGGGAAGCAAAAGTTGGCTTTTGTTTTTTTACACAGCATCTATAGAGAACAATTTCACTGATTCTGTGGTTCCCGATTACAAACTTAGGATGTCCTGTAAGTGGACCTAGAGGAACTACGTGCAGATTAGGGCAAAACATGACGACTTAACCCAACTCGCCTCTATCAAATTCACCCTTGAAGAACCCACCAAAATATCCCCTTATATTATAAAAAATACGCCGATACGGACGAAAAACTTTTCCTACATGTTAAACACTAAATGTTTTCTTAACGGCTACTCAAGTTACCGATATAACTACTTGAAAATCTAGCATGATTTTGTGTTAAGTAAAGAGAAGTGATCACGTTGCACATATTATTTTGAAAAAGTTATTGAAATGAGATATTTCTAATTCTTAAATTTGACATTTGTTTATTATTATTTATGGCATTATTAATTTTTGGCACTTGTAAGCTTCGAGTGGTATCCAAAATATTGTGCCAAATTTGATGCCAAAGAGAAGATAAGAGGCTAGCATAAAAACCAGTATTGTTTCTACTTCCTATAGTTATTCAATAATGTAATATGTATCTAAATAGAGATATATTTCGTTCTAACATTTATTTATAATTTTCTGCATGCGGATATTTTCACACTTTCCTAACTCAAATTTTCCAGTTGCTAGTAAAAAAGAAATATTTTGGAAACTGTCTGACTTTCAATTACAATTACAATATTTCAGCACGTTAAAACCTTCTGAATTATATTAACGCTGTTAATGGAGGGTAGGTTACTCCGAGAACTTTTCCATTAATCTACTATTTTTGTATACGTTGATTTAATTTTAAAATTGTTCTCATTTTTATAAGGGATTATTCTGTTGATAGAAAAACGTAGATAAAATAAGTAAAACATATTAACAGTATTAGGCTCGGTATTAGGTAAATGAAATCAAAGTAACTGTTCAAAGTTTCAATAATTCTCTTTGATACAGAAGCAAATTCTTTCATGAAAAGTGTACATTACTCTTCCAATAATAATAATATTTATTCATTATACTCTTCACAAATACAAAACGAAGAGTATATTGCATTCGATCGGCACCTTTCTAAAACCGATAATATTTTTCCTAATTAAAAAATTTTCAGATCAGTCTGTTGGTGATCGAATCCGGAACAACTTTCAAAATGTTCGTCCATCTGTCTGCTTGTCCGTCCGTCCGTCCGTCACGTTCCTTATAAGCACGATAACTTAAGAACGAAAAGTCCGATTTATTTATGAGAAAGCAGAGTTTACGATTAATACTAATTGTACTTTAAAATTTAGGAGTCGGTGTGTACCGGGTGGCCACGAGTCAATGTACACCCCCAATATTTTAGTTGTCTTTGTATTTAAAAATTTGGTTTTTGGTACACATAAATTACATAATACTAAGCTACTTTTAGACTAACAGGAATGAAAATATCACTTCCAGTTGAACCGGAAGTGACATCAACTTTTCTTTCTTAAATGGACTGACTATATTTTTTTGATGGTTTCTCATTAAGCATAAATTTTTAAGTGCAACCGTTTTTTCAGATGTAAAAAATTCCAAAAAATAAGTGAGATACGAACAATTTTTAATTTTTTCAAAATGGCCGCGTCAGATAAATGCGATGTAAGAAAATTACTAAGTAGGCTATGGAAATTATTAGTAAGGTTGTAGATTTGTCTGTAACGAAGAAAATAGTTGTTTGAATTACTGATAGGTACCAGTATTTTTAGTTTAAAAAAAAAAAAACGGAATTTCATTTTCATTTCCGTAGGGGTCCTACGGAATTTTTTTAATGGAACTGTGCTATTTCTTTTATTAATCAGAAATAATGATTCATGAACTATAATTTTTTCGCCATTAATCATTTCTTAACGATATCCTTCGTAATAGTAGAAATATTTTTAAAAAGTAAGCGCCAACAAATCATTTTAATAAGGTACCTACATTTACATCCTACATTTAAATCCAAAATTGCAGATAGCCATGAAAATGTCAGACATTCGCAACAATTGAATTAGTCTTGACTTACTAATTTTCTGAAGCAAGTGTATTAAAGTTGTTATAAACAAGAAAATTAATATAAAATGGCTGAAAATTATTCAACAGATGAAAAAGTCATTATTTATGAAGAGACTCAACGTAAAGCAACTAGAGCACAAAGTCTGTATAGACGGAGATATCCAGAAAGAAGGCAACCTCCGAGAAACTATTTCGCCCGGTTGGAGCAACAATTTAGAACTGAACCTAATGTAGAAATTGAAGAAAGATTTATTGTGGATGAAGAAACGGAAATTAATGTATTAGCTTTAGTGCATGTTGACCCAACTATTTCGATAAGACAAATTGAACATGAATTACCAGTTTCCAAAAAATCAGCTAGAAAAATGTTAAAGAAACACGGCTATCGTTCTTATAAATATGAATTGCATCAATTATTGTATGAGAATGATTATCAACGAAGAATAACCTTTTGTAATTGGTTACAGTTACGCCAATTAAGAAATGAGAATTTTATCAAGAACATTTTCTTCACTGATGAATCGAGATTTACAAACCTTGGGTTATTTAATCGAAACAACACTCGATATTGGGCAATTGATAATCCTCACATTATGAGACAGGGGCGGTTTCAAGAGCGGTTTGGCTTCAATGTTTCGTTAGGCGTACTGGGCGACCATATCATAGGTCCAATAATTTTTAACGAAACTCTAACTGGACCAAGATATCTAGAATTTCTCCTAAATATAATAGTTCCACAGATTAATCAAATTACCAATACCAATATTGACGAGGTTTACTTCCAACAAGACGGGGCTGGACCACACAATGCTATTATCGTTAGGGATTACTTAAATCAATTATTTCCAGATCGTTGGATTGGGACCCATGGTCCAGTCAGATGGCCTGCAAGGTCGCCTGACTTAACCCCACTCGATTTTTTTATTGGGGCGCATTTGAAAAATAGAGTCTACATGACTGCTCCAACCATAAGGCAAGATCTGGAAGAAAGAGTTCGACACGAAATTGCACAAATAACACCTCAACAATTACAGAATGTTAGACGTGCAACGATAACTCGCACTACTCTGTGTATTAATCATAATGGTGAACAGTTTGAACAATTCTTATAATGCTTTATTATAATTTAGGTTTTAAATAGTTTTGTTATTCTTAGTAATTTATTCATGGTTGTAACGTTATACCTATTAAAATTATTTCTTGTTTAATTTGTGTTCACTTTTTAAAAATAGTTCTATTATTACGAAGGATATCGTTAAGAAATAATTCATGGTGAAAAAATTATAGTTTATGAAACATTATTTCTGATTAATAAAAGAAATAGCACAGTTCCATTAAAAAAAATTCCATAGGACCCCTACGGAAATGAAAATGAAATTCCGTTTTTTTGAAAAAAAAAACTCTAAAAATTCTGGTATCTATCAGTAATTCAAACAACTTATTTCTGCTTTACAGACAAGTCTACAACCTTACTAATAATTTCCATAGCCTACTTAGTAATTTTCTTACATCGCATTCATCTGACATTTTGAAAAAATTAAAAAATTGTTTGTATCTCACTTATTTTTTGGAATTTTTTCATCTGAAAAAACTGTTGCACTTAGAAATTTATGGTTAATGAGAAACCATCAAAAATATATAGTCATTCCATTTAAGAAAAAAAAGTTGATGTCACTTCCGGTTCAACCGGAAGTGATATTTTCATTCCTGTTAGTCTAAAAGTAGCCTACTATTATCTAATTTATTTATACCAAAAACCAAATTTTTAAATACAAAAACAACCAAAATATTGGGGCCGTACATTGACTCGTGGCCACCAGGTATACTAGAAGTAAAAGTCTCAAATTTTTTTATGACTTGCCACCCCCACCCCATTATTAAAAGGGTTAACAGAATAAAATAAACAAATTGACTTGAAATTTGGTACACGTATATGTTATAATGATATTAGGAACTAGATTATATTTTGAGCTTAATCCATTGAAGGGGAGAAAATTTTTTATCAAGTCAGTCAGAATCCTCCTGGGCTATACTTTATACTATGTATTTTTTAAATTTCATATTTACATTTTTTATTTAGATTGACATTGTCTCCATAAGAAGTCTATTAATAATATTTACATACCCATTCCAGCCTTCATTAAAATAACCGTTATTGTCCCGAATTTATGATTTATTATACATCAATATCTTTAAATTACACCACTTATTTATAACCAAAATAACTTATTTTTCATTTTTAGCGAAATTACTTAAATTGCCCATAAAAGACGGTTTTTGCTTATCATCATTATCCTAAAGAACCACTTAGTTATCATGTTTGACATTGCAATACGCTTAATTGCTTCTGGAGTAGCATGTAGTGATTTGTATTGGAAACTCGGGTACCTCTAATTATAATAATAATCTGTATATTTAAAACACAAGGTGTTTACTTTCTACGATCCGGCCGTAACTCCAATTTTCAACATTTTTTAAATTAAAGCCTTAGTTTCTGATTAAAGACTTTATTAAAATAGCCACGTATGGTGCTGGTGTTAAAAGTGATATTTTATTTTGTGATGAGGGAAGTTTGGGACACGACGAGTAGCACTGGCCCAATCCATCGAACAAAGTAAAATCACTTTTAACGAGCATATCATGCACTATTAGACAAAGAGCTGTGTGAGCTTCAAATTCATGAAACTCCACCTCCTTGGAGAAAGGAGGTGGCGAAAATGAACAATTTTAGGGGGTCCGATAGCCAGATACAGGGGCCGCGGGCCTTACAGACCCTTTAAGAAAAATTTGAATCATTAATAACCTCGTTGAATAATAAAAGTTTGGATACCAAACAGCAGCAAAAACTTGGTCCAAGAATTCCCCAAGGCAGCTACGGACACTGGTAACAGTTCGATTTGGTAAAAAATTCTCCAAATTTTGGCTCGATGAGGAATCATTGAAATCATGATTTTTTTTGTATAAAATAAGTAACTAAGGTGTCCAAGGAAAAACCCTGAAGGCTGCAAAATGTTACTCGCCGAAAAATGTAAACGTTTTGAATTAAAGTCAGGGCAAATTAAAAAAATCATAAAAATTTGTAAAATTAATCCAATCATGTAAAATCTGTGCAAATCATTCTTTGGGCCACAAATAACTTATACTTTGAGTCCAAGGATTTTACGACGCTCCAAACCGTTTTTAAGATAGTGCAGTTGAAAATATGCATACCAGCGTTCTCCAACTGGGACACCCATTTGTTTGCAAATATTATTGTGGAGGTTTTTGCAGACTTGATCACGCCGTTTTATGTATTCGTTCTTTGCCTACATGAGTATACGACACAGTCTCACTCGACCGAGACACCGCTGTCTGAACATAAACATTTCCAATGTTAAAATCCTTGGACTTTTGAAAAAGCAGGTTTTTCGCGATAACTTTTTCGAAAATATAGACGCAAATATACCAAATGAAAATTAAAAGCAATGAAATTATATATTATTATACTCTTCGCAAATACAAAACGAAGAGCGTCATATTGCATTCAATCGGCACATTTCTAAAACCGGTAATATTGCTCGTAGAGAAAAAAATTTATATCACTGTGTTGGTGATCGAATTCTGAACAACTTTCAATATGTCCGTCCATCTGTCTGTCTGTCTGTCTGTCTGTCCATCCGTCCGTCACGTTTCTTGGCAAAAATAAAATTGTTATTTTTAATATTTGGTCCTTTCGTACTAAAATATCATTTTTATTTAAAGATAGAAACCAACCTGGCTCTACGACAACTTAAGAACGAAAAGTCTGATTGTATTGAAATTTTGACAGTATGTGAGTGTTAGCTAGAAGAAGAACCCTATTGCTTTTGAACAAAATCGATCAATAAATAAATAAGTTATTAATTTTTTAAATGAAAAATGTTTTTTTTGTTTTGTAATTAGACAAAAAATGTTTGAAACTAATATCATTTACAAAAAATACCGCGAAGTGTATCCTATAGAATGTTCAACCATTATATAACAAGTGAAAAAAACTACATTTTGATATGCTTTTTATTCAATTTGTTGGGATGATTCACATTTTCAGCAGAGGGTCGCAAGATGACTCAGTGCTTTGACATGTTTTTTTTTTTTTTTTGCATTGACTAAAGTAAAAGCTAACTACATTTTGAAACACGGAAAGGGCATCGGCTCTATTTTTATTTAGTAAATGAAAATAAGGAAATGAATGATGATATTTTAAATACAACATTATCACTTATCAATTTGTAATATTTTTTTAAATAATTCTATGGAATGCATTTTCGTAAATAACTCGTTTATTTTAAGTTTTTCGAAAAAACTCTATTTCAGATTTCTTGTCCAAAAAGGTCCATGCCTTATACTGGTTATAGAATAGTTAATTTTCGATTTTTATTAGGAAACTGTTCGGAATTTGTAGAATTTATCAAAAAAATCAAGTTTTCCAGGATTTGTAGATTCGCTTTTGGTTTGTCAAATTTCTCACAAACGTCAACTAATAGACCTAATCGAGCCCTACAATTGCCATTTTTGAAAATCAAAATCGGACCTTCGGTTCAGGAGTTATTAATTTCTTTGAAAAATCATACTCGGCCCTGGAAAACATACTTGCGGTCAACTGATTCGGACCGCCAGCAATAGGCTTGATTTGTGGACCTTTGATCCCACTAAGTCTCATCGAAATCGATCGAAAAAATCAATTTTCATTTGTTTTTCGACATAGCCTCTGGTATACTTATTTGTAGAGCTTTGCCAGCGGCACCATTTATTTTTTGAAACGTCTCGATCCGACTACCCGTTATCGAGTTATTCAATTTTTCCCGAAAAACTCGAAACATCTATATCGGGTACTTCCGGTTTCCGAACGGAGCCGAGCTTCTGGCGTTAAGGTTTTCTAAAGACCTCCTATTAACCACCCAAGTTTCATCGCAATCCGAAAACGGATTAGGGGGGCTGGGCGTGACAGACAGACAGACAGACAGACAGACCGACTGACCGACGGACGGAATTTTCTAAATTCGCTCTCGAATCGATAGATATGACTTTCACATCGATCCGACGTTTTTTTTGGGTTTCGACGGTCCACCGGAAAAATGCCAAACGTATACTACATTTTTTTTCAAAATGTAGTAACAAGTGTAGTAAATTGGCGAAGAGTATAATTATTAGCTTGTTCTGTGTAAATTCAAAGTCAAATTAATGAAATCTAATCTCAGAACTTTAAGGAAACAGAAGAACCCAACTGACTTATTTAATCCTAAAAATATAATTTAAAAAAAAATACATAATTGAGTTGACAATTTAACAATCATAACTAAAGTATCCTCAAGAAGTTGATATAGACCGATTTTGACAATATTAATTTTTGCGGAATCACAGAAGAGTAAAAAGCAGTTCGTGTTAATTGAACCGTAAAATATAGAGTTCCGCAAGGAACCGTATTAGGACTTTTCAATGTATATTCTAGTGATTTATACAAGGTGTAACTTGAGGGTGAGGTAATCAGTTTTACAACTGGGATACTCTAAAAATATAGTAGGAAAATATTCCAGTCGTATACCGCAGTGGTTTAACATGCTACTTATAATATATTTCAATAAATCTCACAATATTACCGCCACTTATTCTAAATACTTACTATTATACAGCAATTTAATAGTTTCTGCAGAGATGCATATAAGCTCTGTTCTGAATATTAAACATTTGGGCTTGTACATTAATTCTCACCTGAAATAGGAGACACATTAACTATCTAGTAAAGAAGATTTATTGTATCATTTACACGTTTAAATACTTGTCACAATTATTTACAAGTGAACAGATTAAGGTACTGAAGCAATTTTTTCAAATTTTACAAATATTTTAACATCAACAAAGGCTACAATTTCGAAAAGATATTCTTCCAACAGCTTCCAAACCGTCAAATCACGCCGAAAATTATTCTGTGTCTATTTTTCAAGAAGTGAAGCTTCTTTTGCCATAAGAATTATCCAGGTGTCTCGTGCTGGAAACATCCGTCCTAAATCGAGAGCACCCTCCATCAAATTGAATAGTCGCCTCATTTTAGCATGAAAAATCTGAAAACCTCTAAAAATAGGTACAGGATCAATTGACTTCATTTTTGTTGCAAAAAATCAGAATCTTATTCGCACGTTTAGTATCTTAAAAACTACTACAAATTTCCATCTCGCGAAAATGGGGCGTAGCCAGGCGCTACGTCACTATACGCATAGACACGGCGATCTCAATAGACTTGATGCTCCTTATTGGTTATAATTATAAGTGTTTTCGAAGTATTGTTTGTTTTGCTTACTACTTGACAGTAGGGGAATACAATTTGGTGAAATGTCAAAAAATTACAATTTTCTCTCGCTCCTACCGGAACGAATTTTCGATTTCGACACATAGAACGAACTTCCACTCGACGTATTTATTTAGTTACCAGCGTTTAAAAATTCCATGTTTTTCGACTTTTCAGGTTAAATTTGAAAGGTCCCAGAAAGCCATTTTTTTACGTCACTTGCGTATAGTGACGTCACAAATGAGCGCTCGGTTTTTGCAACTATTACTAATTTCAACTCCTTATATCTCGAGAACGAAAAAAGTTAATAATACGAAATTTTAAGTGTATAATGAGAATATCGAGTACTATATGAAAAAGTATAAAAACCATATAAAAAGAATATCATGGAAAAAGCCCATTAAATTGGTCATTAATATTGGCCAATTATTGGATAAAAAATGAAACAAACATTTCCGACAAAAAATAAAAGGTACTGTTTTTTTCTAAATGCCTTTCTGAACTCTTTGCAACAAAAAATGATGTCAATTGACCCTGTACCTTTTTTTTGAGGTAAAATGCCAAAACGACGCGACTAGAATAGGCGTAGAAAAATATGTCTAAACGAAACATATTTGTCAGTTTTTTAAATCTGCCATTTTCTAAAAAGGAACCAGGATGTTGTCGTTCTGAAGATCATATTTTAACATTTCCATCAAAGTTACTGCGACCACCTACTACTGTACACTGAAATCTAGTCTGAGACCTGGGCTATATTAACTTCAAAATATCTTTTTGTGGAGTAAGGCCCTTAGTATCGACTTTTGAATATATCTTGTTTTAAATTTTTTTTCTCTCATTTACCCCGTGGTTTCCTGATTCACTCAGTATGCTGACTCATAACGTATATAACTTTCTTTTCATCAAATTCTAAATTAAATAAACATAAGGATATTTCAAAATCAAATTATTAATCCTCAACTCAACAACATTCACTCAACTTATATGGTGATAGATAAAAAACCAGCAAGATGCTATTTCTATTTGAAAAAATATCAGTTGTCGGCTTATGCAGGATGTTCAGCGTAAGATTATATCTCGATAATTGTAATATTCGAATCAGAAAACGTCGGTGATTTATGGGAGAATGTGAGCCTCATACATATACATGGGCACCGTTAGTTTATTCGAAGCTATACCTTAAATAATCATAAAGTTATTAGACTTAAAAGGTTGCTCGCTGTATCTGGATGATTTGTCTAATTATCCGTATCGAATACGAATGCTACGTTAATTGAATATTGGTGTGTGGTCGAGAATTCACATTTATAGAACATTTTATTAATATGTTAGGCAGTGTACGATAATATTCTGCCAATACTTGAGCATAAAGTGACTACTTACATCGACTTCAGATTAACATTAGGTAATAAGTTCCAGTTCCTTGTTAGCGTCCTCTAATCGATAGATATGAATTTGCACAGCTGGAATAAATTTTATTTCTTACTCTTTATCCTAACGGAATGGAGTAAGTATGCCCCGGTTGTTTGTCAATGTCCTCATAACTTTAAAACAAATTCACCAATTTTGATGCGTTAGATATTTTCTTAATGCGGATTCTTTGCTCTAACTTTTATCCAAAGTTATGTTATGACCAATTAGCAGTGTGTCAGTTATGGTACTATGAAGTCCTTGCTAAAGCCGCTAAAGAATAGTGTTCCCCGGGGATCCATCCTATAACCAATTTTGTCCATAATATATGCAAATGACATATCAACCAGTCTTTCTTGTAAAAATATTGAATATGCTGATGATACTACCTTACTTTCCGTGGATAGAAATTTAAACATCATATCAGTATATCGGAGCAAACACAGTTACAGGCTCAGGATTATTTTAACAATATTAAATTAAAGTTGAATGTAGACAAAACTCAAATGCTTATTTTCAACTTAACCCTCATGTCTGCATCGAAAATAATAATCCTGTAGTGTTTAGGTTTTACTTTTGATAGTAATTTGACATGGGAAGGTCACATAGATAGCCTATCCAGAAAGATGTCAAGTTGCTATCTATTGAGAAATAAAACTAATTTAGTCAATAATACTGTTATCCTAATAATAATAATAATAATAATAACATATGCTCTGCTTCATAGCGTAATATACTATGGTATCTTACTTTGGGGAAGATCCTCGCATGCCACTAAAATTTTAAAATTGCAAAAGCGGGCTGTAAAAACCACTAGAAATTCTAAATTTAATGACACCTGTAGACCCTTATTTAAAAGTTTAGGTATACTTACTTCCACCAATCAGTACATATTTGAATGTATTATCTATGCACATAACCATGTTAGAGAATACAACACTCAATCTAGCTATAATACCAGACATAGATCTATAATGGCTTTATTTTTCTGTTTATCGAAGAATATTAATAGTTATAGGTACAAATCAATAAAATTGTATAGTCTGTTACCAAATGAATGGAAAAATCTAAATCATAAGAAAGTTATTTAAAAAATTAAAAGTTTTCAGAAAGAGGGGTTTTTTATGAAGTTCAAGAGTTTATTGAGTATTTTCAACACACCACTTAAAATTGTTAGATTTGGAAGCAGTTTTTTAATAATTTTTACTATTAATGCTTTTGTAAGTACTTGTATTATTTATATCTTTAATATTTTACATTACATTTAATCTATATTGATAAGTGTATACATTGTATTGTTTCTCACATGAATAAACTGTCTGTCTGTCTGATACTGATCATGGTTCTGAACCAACGAGAAGCACTGCAGAACCTACATCGCATTCAGATGCAATGTTTTAACGATGTTCTCTCATAACTTTAAATCAAATGCATGAAGTCTAATGAAGTTTCCTACAAATGTTAAATAGAATATGTAATAGATAGTACATAAAATAGATATAAGATTTACCATTTAGTAAAAAACGTGATTGAAATGTAAATAAGATCGAATAAACAAATTGAACCGTAAATAGGATGGTAATCTTAAATCCAATCTTAACTGCAGTAACAAATGAAGAGATTTTACAAACAGTTAAAATTTCAAAAACCAAAAATCTACTAGTCTTGGCGCACGTCGGCTTAACAATACAAGTAATAAAATCTATTATTTGTTAAAGAACAGAACTATTAACATATCTTATTAATCTATTTTTACTTAAAGGCTCTTATCCTGTCCTTTTAAAAGTGACTTCTGTAGTTCTTATTTTTAAAAGGGAAATGCTGATGGTGTTGGAAATTATAGGTAAATAAACCTATTACACGTCTTTTCCAAAATTTTTGAAAAAGTGGTTTACCGCCGCATTCTAGCCTTTGTTCAGGGATATGACATAATTACCTTAACAATACAAGTAATAAAATCTATTATTTGTTAAAGAACAGAACTATTAACATATCTTATTAATCTATTTTTACTTAAAGGCTCTTATCCTGTCCTTTTAAAAGTGATTTCTGTAGTTCTTATTTTTAAAAGGGAAATTCTGATGGTGTTGGAAATTATAGGTAAATAAACCTATTACACGTCTTTTCCAAAATTTTTGAAAAAGTGGTTTACCGCCGCATTCTAGCCTTTGTTCAGGGATATGACATAATTACAGAGTCCCAACACGATTTTAGACCGAGAAAATCCAAAAGGACTGCATCTTGCCAGTTCTTGTTTTTTGCATACAGAAATATTGATAAAAGTAAATTTATTGTAATAATCTTATTCTGCCTATTTAAAGCTTTCGATAATATGAATAAGGACATTCCCTCAACAAAGCTGTCAAAGTTCGGTATCAATGGAAATTTATTACTACGGATACATTCGTACATGCGTAAGAGGAAAATACGAGTAAAGTATATTAAGATAAACTCTGGGGAATGTAACGTTTACTTGGAAGTTCACACGGCTTTGTTTTGGGCCCCCTGTTATTCGTTCTGTATGTCAGTAACCTGCCTAATTTTATTGAGGATACTATGGCGGTTATGTACGCTGATGATATAATTTGCTCTATAGTTGCCGAATCTGCTGGCGAAATGAATACCAAAGTTGAAACCGTGCAATATGCTTATACTAATCTAACTAAGACCAATTTTCAATTTTTTTATCTTAGAAGGCTTCTGTCAAACTTTATATATTCCTTTGATGCACAATAGTATATTATTCAAAGAGCATATACAGCTATTATTCCCGAGGGTGAAGTTTAAGACACGAACCGCAGGCGAGTGCCGTAAATCACCAGAGTGAATAGTAGCCATTATATGCGAGTAGAGTACTATACTTTGTCCACGACTATTAAATATTTAATGTTTATTTAGTTCATTTTCATTTCATTTCTCCAATTTAAGAAAGATTCATACGCCATCATATATAATCCTCTCGATTTTTCGGCCAAAAACTTTAATGAGGAGATTTCTGCAACTTCCCTTACCTCTGTCGGTCTCAAAGAAATCTGCTTTCACCGTCAGTCATCAAATTGTTATACACAGCACCTAATTCGTCTTCGTTAGTTTTTTGCTAGCCGCAAATGAGTTAATAAAAATTATTTCACTAATAGTCTCTTTTGGTAATTAGCTTCGTGGCCTAAAATGTTGACAACAGAATTTAAATTATGGTTCAATGAGAAATGGTGCTGAGTTAAAATGGTTGTGTCCAGCTTATTTCTATATCTTTCATTTCTGCATGATTATTATGTTCTTTAGTTATAGCTTTTAAATGTTATTTGTACTGACCAATGTAATTTTATTACAATAATTGTTAATAAATTAAACACTGCTTTTAGATGAATCAATCAATATATTATAAATACTCTACATATGTTTCGGCTTATTAGGCCTTTATCAAGAGTATTACATAGTGAATACTAAATTTTCCGACGTGCTTATTCAATTTATACCTAAAAGTATTTATGTCAATCTATTTATGACAAGCTATTTAAGATTTAATTTAACATCTTTAATTATTTGAATGTTTGGAGTGGACCTAAGCTGATTATATAAATCAAAGGATATTTCTTAACAATTGGTTTATTATAGGGGTGTTTAGGAAATTCTGCTGGTCATTTGTGGTACAAGGGTTGTACTTGAAAGATTTTTTGATTTCTAGTTGTTCTAGCAGATCTAAACGTTTACCTTTTCTTTCTGAATGAAGTAAATTTATGTTATCAGTATTTATGAAATGGTTATTTTCAATACAATGTGTTGACATTCCTGTATTTTTATTGTTATTTAAGATTGATTTTTTGTGTTCTTTTACCCGGTTGACAACGCTTCTACCACTCTGACCGATATAGACAGCATCGCAATCCTTACAATTAATTTTATATACACCTGATTTATCAATTTTATTTAGTTTTTCTTTGTTATTAACCAAAATGTTTCCTATATTTGTTTTGTTCACACTTATTGTAGAGATACCCAAATTATTCAATTTTTTAGAAATTTTTGTTACTATATTTCGGAACATAATTAATAAAACTATATTTTGTAGGTTTGTTAGGCACAGTGAAAAATTCTTTTTGAAGCATTTTGCGTTGTTTGTTTTTGACCATGTTATCTATTAGTGACTCGTTGTATCCGTTATTTCTTGCAATTTGTTTAATTATATTTAATTCTCTATCAAAATCACTTTGATCTAAAGGAAAATTCGTCAGTCTATGTATCAGACTATGTATCAGAACTATGAAAAAATTTTTATTACAACCGAGACGAGGAATTCTATACACAATTCGAATCGGCAGCCAATAGGAAGTTTCTCTGTCATAGGAAGAGAAAAGATTCTCTTCTTTTTAGGGTGATAGAAGACGAAATAACGTTTATATTTAGTTTAGTTAAATTTCAGGACAACTTGTGCGATGTCGAACTGTCTGTAGGAACTTATTAAATCAACAGGTTTATTGTCATTTATTTGTCTGTTTCTGTGCGGTTTTGCATTTGTTGTATAGTGGCCCAGATGGTGTTTGTTTGTGTCGAGGGTTATTGCGTCAACAATTAAAAAAACACAAAATAACGTTTCAAAATCAATACTAGTGAAAGATATGTTAATTTAACTCCTTAACAGTTTCAAGGCAATGAAATGTTGCGGGCCCCTATATGGCCAAAATCAAAAGTGTTTATAATTAATAACATTCATCTTATAACAATAACAATACCTAAGCGGTGCTATTCATATATGAGGATAGCGAAATGAAACAAACCTTATTTGGAAAACTAATAACTATGATGTATTTGGTTAATAATTTTACTTCGTAAATACTTTAAGTTACCGTAAGTAGTAATTAACATGATATTGGACTGACCTTAGTGATTAAAATAATAATTTGAAATTTAACCTGCCTTACGTATAAGATCTTGCTATAAGCCTCGAGTGTTCTTTAAAAAGCATGCGTGTGTAAATGGCATATATGGCATACTTAAAATATAACTCAATGCAGATGTGAATAAATTCCCTAATATGTAAACGTTCTCTAAAATAAAAACAAAGGAAATAATTCATTTAAAAAAATTGTAAGAATTCTCGTAAACGTTAACTTTAGAGAACATTGTCAACCTATATTTATTGAGCAAGGTATGATGCCTCTTCCCTCGATTTACATACCGGGTAGCCACGAGTCAATGTACGCCCCCAATATTTTGGTTGTTCTTTTATTTAAAAATTTGGTTTTTGGTACAAATAAATTAGACAATAATAAACTACTTTTAGACTAACAGGAATGAAAATATCACTTCCGGTTGAACCGGAAGTGACATCAACTTTTTTTTCTTAAATTGTTCGTATCTCATCTGAAAAAACTGTTGCACTTAGAAATTTATGCCTAATGAGAAACCATCAAAAATATATAGTCATTCCGTTTAAGAAAAAAAGTTGATGTCCTTCCGGTTAAACCGGAAGTGATATTTTCATTCCTGTTAGTCTAAAAGTAGCTTATTATTGTCTAATTTATGTGTACCAAAAACCAAATTTTTAAATACAAAAACAACCAAAATATTGGGAGCGTACTTTGACTCGTGGCCACCCGGTATAGCATGACAGTCACAACAATGTTATGTTTGTTAATTTAGACTATCCCTATTCAGCAAAACCAAAAACATTCAAAAAAAAATAGTTATATCAAACTATAAAACATCCATAGACACGTGAAACTACTTTCAATGCTGAAAGTGAACTGAAAAATTATTTTTTAGGCAAATATTTCAGCAATTATTACTCATGGTTTACTCGGGCAGGATAATAAAACTTGGATTTTTGAAAATAATTATCCCCATTCCATCTTATTCCTATCCCATTTCCATCTTACAAGGTGATCACTACACGCGTGTGAACTGCCATGATTTATATTTATAATATTCTGAAGCAGTTATCTGGAGATGACTGAAACAGTTCCAGATGTCGGCAATCTGATTGGTGAAACGCTCATCGAATAGTAGTATTCTAGTGCAGTATTCAAGAGTTTTGGGATCTGTGGAAATTATTTCATTTATTCAAAGATTTCAGTTTCCCTGGACTATATCTGTCATGTTATATATTTAACTTGCTTGAATAACTTTCGGTGTAGCAATTATTTCGTGCCAATTTCCGGTTTCATCCAATTACAAAAGTTAGTTTTTCCCACAGGCACAGGTGTAATTTTAAATAATTGAATTGTTAGGTAAATCTTGACGTTTACTTTCCGAAATAATGAAAGTGGATCTCATTTTGATAGATTCCTATAGTATTTCCGTCTGATTGCAGGTTCTCTGCTTGTGATTCGAATTTTGAGACGTACACTATTAAGCAGAAAAGATTATAGAGACACATAAATGATGCAGTATGGATAATAATGTCTAATAATTTTACCACTGAAACTAATTATAACAAACAACTTAACAAGAAACACGCTAAATCTAATTCGTGTTTAAGTTTTAACATGGATTGTAGTTTGGCATGGTTTACTCTCTATTATGTATCTAGTACATGTTTTAATGTAATGAAAATATAGGTTTGAATTGTTTGATATTTTATTTAAACACTACATTTCTATATGCTGTCTATTTGGTAATTCGCATACCATTCAAGCATCTTAAGTGTGTGCATTCGAAATAAGTGCTTAACAGATTATGGACATTATCATTTTAAAAACAAAATGATTACTATTAAATGGTAGATTTAGTACCATAGTCCACATTCGAATTAGTTCTTATTTGTTGTACAAATGTTTGTAAACAACTGCGAACTAAAGTGAATTATATTTGTGGTTAATAGGCTGTTGACTACGTAATTAAATAAGGAACTAATTCGTTAAAGGTGTATTTACTATTTCATATGTTCAAGTAAAAGAGTAAATTTGCCCACTTTGTAGTTTTTTGACTATAACTTAAAAATTATACATTTTAAGTATATACACATAATACGATTTTTTGTAGAGAATAAAATTTCCTATTATATAATTCAAGCACCAGTCATTGTCTGACATACTTGGCACAGAGGTATCTTTGTAGAAAAACAGCCAATAAAAAGCAAGAAAATGCCACTTATTTACAGACAAACTTTCATACATAACAAACTTAATAAACTCAAAATATATCCGTCTTTAGAATTTCGACCATCTCCATCTACTCCATGTACCATTTTTTATGAGTCCCCCTGTATATTAATATAGAAAGAAACATTTTGGTTTTATGAAATTCAAATGCGAATGAAAATATGTTTTAGGATTTCTGTTGTACTCAATAGGACAGTTTTATTTAATATGTTTGAAACATACCCCATATATCATAGCGTGGTACAGGAAGTGTTGTAACTGCAAGAGCTTATAGTCGAATTACTTCTGAGTAAAAAAATCATATAAACGTTGGTCAAATTCTGTAAGGTTATACACCTCTGTTTCTTAAAAGGTTAAGTAGTCTTAACGGTAAATGTATAATAAAAAGACCACATAACTGATAATAACTAATTAATTTATTTTTTGGTACAAGTAGCTTCCCGAATATCTCACCTTCGACCTCAATGCGCAATCTAGGATAAAAGCGTTATTACTTAAAAAATAATAGCAGATAAGTAGAGGTTATAAGTTGTTATAACATAACATTAATTATTATTACTCACACAATACCTGTTGCCATTGCATACGTTCTACATAATATAAGAGTTTCTGTTTACGGAAACAAGTCCTAATTGTGTCGTTATGTCGCACAGTGGTTCAAAATAAGAGTTTAAATGGTCGAAATTCTGAAAAATTGGATATATTTTGAGTTTGTTGTAGTAATAACAGGAAATATTTTCTCAAATTCTGGCAAAGGTGGGGGTTATTTGTTATACAAAAGTTTGTAAATAAGTGGTATTTTCTTGCCTTTATTGGCTGTTTTTCCACAAAGAAACCTGTGTGTCAAATGGATCAGATAACGGTTGGTGCTTGAATATCTCATGATTGTTACAAAATATCTCATATCTAACAATATTTAAACTAAGAGTTAAAGTAAAAATTGAAAATGAAAACTAAAGTCATTTTACCCAAGTAACAATTGTAGTTTTAAAATAAACTATAAGTTAACCTAAAAACTTATTTCCAAGACTACTTATAAACGTCAATACTTTGGAACGACTATGAAGCCGATTTAAAACCTTTTAAGAGTACAGGGGCTCATCTAGAGAAGGGCCTACATGCCTCTTTTTAAAATTACTATTATAACTTTCAAGTTTTAATGAATTATCTAAAGCTTTACTCAGAGAGTAACTGAGGAGTATTATAAAATCATACTTGGTTTAGCATAGGCACTATATCAAAACTTAAAAGACACACACAAATGCTTTCAGCGGACTTTTTGTATTTAATGAAGTAAAAATAAATGCAAATCAATCTATTCTACATGCATTATTGGCCGCCATAGTTATATAGATAGATAGATCAATTTATTTCAAAAGAAATTTTGGTTTAACTAAAGTTTGAAACCAATCAAAAAACTTCTTACTCGACATAAAATATAGTAGGTATGGTAAAATAATTATTTTGAAATAAAATTAAACACATATAAGTATCTGCTACAGGACAGGCTTACTTTGCATTTAATATAACATGTAGAGTTCACAAATAGCTAAAATTGATGAGCGTTAGTTAATTAAAAGAAATTCACTAACAGTGTATGGCTCAGCATCACGGATATACTTAAAAAGCTCTGATTTAAAGGATTTAATATTGTTTACATTTTTTGTTCGTTCGGGAAGATGATTATAAAAATAAATACATGAGTAGTAACTCCCCTTTTCGGTTAAAGTTAAAGAATGTGTAGGGTAATTGTAAGTTTTTTAGAAAAAGTATGCATTCAAATATGTACACACCTATGACCGTTATCGGATAATGTTTTCGAAATACTCCCCTGCAACTTTCAGTAGGGTTCATTCTAAGCATTATACGTATGGCTTTTTTCTGGATTTTAAGTATTTGCTGTATGTCAGATGACCTTCCTCAAAAAAGTATACCCAGTATAGATTTTGAATCATTTAGGTAGGTAGTAAGCTTTTAACCCAGGACACTCATTTATGTTACAAATGTTAATAAACCACATTTAAATTTTCTAAATTATAAACAATCCAATATTTTGTTCCAAATTAAAAAACACACATGTAAAGAAATGCTCTGTTTAAACCTCTAAGGCGATTATTTGCTTGCAATTGTGCACGAAGAGAGAACGAATTATTTACCTCTTTATATATGCCTCAGTTCAGTTGAGGCTATCCATCCAAGGCGGTCGATGATCCAAGGCCTTTACTTTGACACCGCAGACCACCGCGTGTGCAGGAGGGGGAATGACATGAAACTGATTACACCCTTTATATGTTATAACGAGATCTGGAACTGGATTGTTTTTTTAACATATTCGGTGAAGGGTTGGGGGGTAAATAGGAGAAAATAATAAAGCAAACTGGTAAGGGTAAAAAGACTTGAAATTCGGTGTATGTACTAGAAGCCAAGGCGTCAAAATTTTTTATAATATTTTCCATCCCCCCACCACTCCCCACTCAATTATTAAAGATGTTGATAAAATAAAATTGAGATATCCACTTGAAATTTGGTATGCGTATATATTATAATGACATCTGGAACTAGATTATATTTTGGGATTATTTCGTTGAAGGGTTGTGGGTTAAATAGGGGTAAATAGAAGAAAATAAGTAAAGTAAGCTGACAAGAGTACAGAAACTTAGGATTTGGTATATATACTAGAAACCAAGGCCTCAGATTTCTTTCTAATATTTTTCAATCCCCCACTCTCACCACCTCCACTCCATTATTAAAGGGATTGATAACATAAAATTGAGATATTCACTTGAAAGTTAGTACATGTATGTATTGTAATTACATCTAATTGAAATCATTCCGTTGAAGGGGTGGGAGGTGGGGAGGGTTGTCAATAGGGAAAAATGAGTTGAGCAAGCCAGAAACTTCATTTTTAACGTATGTGGTAAAAACCAAAGGCTCAAATGTTTCTATGACATCTGCCCCAAATATTATTAAAATTCTATGATAAATAATTTAAACGTACTAGAGTGCAAATATAGTCAAGATGTTTCCTTTAAAGAAACTTGGATGGAAAATATAGATGTGGAAGTAGTGATTCCTTGGGCAGCGGTATTTTAATCTTGATACC